>JAHSPU010060990.1:0-33170 GCA_033628385.1 Pluvialis squatarola | reverse complement strand
GCTTGGGAGAGAGTTCTGACAGAGACCCAGGAGAGGGCCCTTCTAGAGTAGACCCAGGAGAGGGTCCTTTTAATCCAGACCATGGAAAGAGGCCTTTTAAAACAGATAAAGGAGAGAGTCCTTCTCAGGCACCCTCATCACAGGAAGACTCAGATGTAGAGGTAGTTGTTAAATCCTTCTCTATGAAGGATTTGAGAAATATTAGGAAGGACTTTAGTTGTCATGAAGGTGAAATACTCATCTCCTGGTTGTTCCGATGCTGGGATAGTGGGGCTGATACCATAGACGTAGATGGCAGAGAAGCTAAGCAGTTGGAAAACCTGGCCAAAGATGGAGGTATCGATGAAGGGATTGGGAGAAAGACAAGCACTCTCAGTCTCTGGAGGCGACTGATGTCAGCCATAAAGCGCAGGTATCCCTTTAAGGATGATATCGAATGCCGTCCAAGTAAATGGACCAACATGGAAAAAGGTATTAAGTACCTGAGAGAACTGGCTGTGCGAGAGGTGATTTATAGTGACAGGCAAGTGACTGTAGATCCTGATAAGATGCCATGCAAATGATCTATGCTAAAAATCTTTGTACAAAGTGCACCACCAACATATTCCCACACATTGTCAACAATGGTCTGGGGAGCATCCGATACCGACACACCAACTGTAAGTGAAGTGGTTAACAAGGTACGACAGTATGAAGACAGTCTCTCTCGTCCCTTCTCTATGGCAGCCGTGGAAAAGCTGACTATGGCCACTGAGAAAATGACTGAGACTGTCGGAGTGGGATCGGATCCGGAGTAACGACGAGGTCTCAATGTATGATCATTCTCGTTTATTGAATATTTTCACAGAGTATATATAGGCTCACAGCAAAAGCATGCGTAGTCAACAACGTTATGATTGGTCCAGCTCCCTTGTTCACGCACAACGCCCCTCAACTCGATTGGCTAAGGCCCTCTGTCCACACGCCTCTGTTTCACTCTTCTCCCGGGTTTGGTGATGTCACCTTTCTTGTTTACTTAGATCTTTTCTTCCTCATTCTGGGTGCTTAGTTCAAACCCTGGGTTGCTCAACGGAATTAAGTTATGCCCTTTTTCATTTAGGAATGTCTCCACATGAGACAATGGAGCAAATGACCAAGAAAATAGTTGAGCACACTGATAAACTGCTTGATACATTATCCAAGGTGGAGGAAAAATCCCATTCTTCCCCTGCACAGACCCATGTTGCAGCTACTAAGAAAACACGCCCTCCTACTCAAGAGAAAAAACACTCTCCAACTCAAGACCAATCGAACCCACGCCGAGGTTTCCTGTGTCTATGCCTCTGCAACTATGGTGAGGACATGAGGAAGTGGGATGGAGAACCTATCTCAGCCCTACAGGCACGGGTGCTTGAGTTGCAAAGTAAAGCAGATAGAAGAAAGAATTCTTACAGGAGGAATGCTGCTCCGACCTACAGTAGGCGATCCTACGGTCCAGGTAGGAATAGGTACTATGGTCGACGTTAGAGGTGCCCTGCCTCCAGCCAGGAGGAGGAGAGGGACAACCGAATTTATTGGACTGTGTGGATTCGATGGCCTGGCACGTTAGAGCCACAAAAGTATAAAGCCCTGGTGGACACTGGTGCACAGTGTACCCTATTGCCATCGAATCATAAAGGGGCAGAAACTGTCACTATTTCTGGAGTGACAGGCGGATCTCAAGAACTGACTGTATTGCAGGACGAAGTGAGTCTAACTGGGAATAAATGGGAGAAACACCCCATTGTGACCGGTCCAGATGCTCCGTGCATCCTTGGCATAGACTATCTCAAGAGAGGGTATTTTAAAGACCCAAAAGGGTATCGGTGGGCTTTTGGTATAGCAGCTGTAGAGACTGAGGATGTTACACAGCTGTCAATCTTACCCGGTCTTTCAGGTGACCCTTCTGTTGTGGGACTGCTGAGGGTTAAAGATCAGCAGGTGCCAATTGCTACTGCCACGGTGCATCGACGACAGTATCGGACCAACCGAGACTCCTTGATTCCCATCCATAACCTGATTCGAGGGCTAGAGACCCAAGGAGTGAGCAGCAAAACTCGCTCACCCTTTAACAGCCCTATATGGCCAGTGCGAAAGTCTGACGGGGACTGGAGACTAACAGTAGACTACCGTAGCCTGAATGAAGTCACACCACCACTGAGTGCTGCTGTGCCAGACGTGCTAGAGCTTCAGTATGAGCTGGAGTCAAAGGCAGCCAAATGGTATGCTACAATTGACATTGCTAATGCCTTTTTCTCTGTTCCTTTAGCAGCAGAGTGCAGGCCACAGTTTGCTTTCACCTGGAGGGGTGTCCAGTACACCTGGAACCGACTGCCCCAGGGGTGGAAACACAGCCCCACTGTTTGCCATGGACTGATCCAGACCGCACTGGAGAAGGGCGGAGCTCCAGAACACCTACAATACATCGATGACATCATTGTGTGGGGTAACACAGCAGAAGAAGTTTTCAAGAAAGGTAGGAAAATAATCAAGATTCTTCTGAAAGCAAGTTTTGCTATAAAAAGAGGTAAGGTCAAGGGACCTGCATAAGAGATCCAGTTTTTGGGAATTAAGTGGCAAGATGGACGTCGCCAAATCCCAATGGACGTGATTAACAAAATAACATCTATGTCCCCACCTACTAACAAAAAGGAAACACAAGCCTTTTTAGGTGTTGTGGGTTTCTGGAGAATGCACGTTCCAGGTTATAGCCAGATTTTAAAACCTCTCTATGAAATGACTCGAAATAAAAATGATTTTATGTGGGGCCCTGAGCAACGACAAGCCTTTGAGCAAATTAAACAAGAGACTGTGCATGCAGTAGCCCTTGGACCAGTCCGAACCAGACAGGACATTAAAAATGTGCTCTACACCGCAGCCGGGGACAATGGGCCTACCTGGAGCCTTTGGCAGAAAGCACCAGGGGAGACTCGAGGTCGACCCCTAGGATTCTGGAGTCGAGGGTATAAAGGCTCCGAGGCCACTTATACTCCCACTGAGAAAGAAATCTTGGCAGCATATGAAGGAGTTAGAGCTGCTTCAGAAGTAATTGGTACTGAGGCACAGCTCCTTCTGGCGCCCCGATTACCAGTACTGGGCTGGATGTTCAAGGGTAAAGTTCCTTCTACCCATCATGCCACCGATGCTACCTGGAGTAAGTGGATTGCCCTAATCACTCAGTGAACTCTAATAGGAAACCCAAATCGTCCGGGAATCGTAGAAGTGATCACAAATTGGCCCGAAAGCAAAGACTTTGGAATGCCACCAGAGGAGGTGTTGACACGTGCTGAGGAAGCCCCACCATATAATGAACTCTCAGATAATGAGAAACAGTATGCTCTGTTTACTGATGGATTTTGTCATATTGTAGGAAAGCATCGAAGGTGGAAAGCTGCTGTGTGGAGTCCTACATGATGAGTCACAGAAGCTGCTGAAGGAGAAGGTGAATCGAGTCAGTTTGCAGAGGTAAAAGCCATCCAGCTGGCGTTAGATGTTGCTGAACGAGAAAAGTGGCCAATATTCTATCTCTATACTGACTCATGGATGGTGGCAAATGCTCTGTGGGGGTGGTTAAAGCAGTGGCAGCAGAGCAACTGGCAGCGCAGAGGTAAACCCATCTGGGCTGCTGAATTGTGGCAAGACATTGCTGCCCGGCTAGGGAACCTAGTCGTAAAGGTACGTCATGTAGATGCCCACGTACCCAGGAGCCGGGCCACCGAGGAACATCGAAACAATCAGCAAGTGGATCAGGCTGCTAAAATTTTCCAGACAGACTTGGACTGGGAACGTAAAGGTGAACTATCCTTAGCTCGGTGGGCCCATGACACTTCAGGTCACCAAGGAAGGGATGCAACATACAAATGGGCCCGTGACCGAGGGGTGGATTTAACCATGGACGCTATTGCGCAGGTTATCCACGACTGTAAAACATGCGCCGAAATCAAGCAAGCTAAACGGTTAAAACCTTTGTGGTATGGAGGACGATGGCTGAAATATAAGTACGGGGAGGCTTGGGAAATTGACTACATCACACTCCCTCAAACTCGCCAGGGTAAGCGCTATGTGCTTACAATGGTGGAAGCAAGCACCGGATGGTTGGAAGCCTATGCCGTACCCCATGCCACTGCCCGGAATACCATCCTGGGCCTTGAAAAGCAAGTCTTGTGGCGACATGGCACGCCAGAAAGAATTGAGTCAGACAATGGGACTCATTTTAAAAACAATCTTACAAGTAATTGGGCAAAAGAACATGGCATTGAATGGATATATCATATCCCCTATCATGCACCAGCTTCTGGGAAGATTGAGCGATATAATGGACTGTTCAAAACCACCCTAAAAACAATAGGGGGTGGAACCTTTAAAAATTGGGACAAGCATTTAGAGCAAGCTACCTGGTTAGTTAACACCAGGGCATCCATCAATCGAGCCGGTCCTGCTCAATCAGACCTTTTACATACTGTAGAAGGGGACAAAGTCCCTGTGGTGCATGAAAGGAAGACGTTAGGGAAAACTGTTTGGGTTTCTCCTGCTTCAGGCAAAGGCAAACCCATTCGTGGGACTGTTTTTGCTCAAGGACCTGGATGTACTTGGTGGGTGATGCTGAAGGATGGAGAAGTTCAATGTGTACCCCAAGGGAATTTAACCCTTGGTGAGAATACTCAATCCTGAGCTGCATGATGCTGATCACTACATAATACTATCAGTGTTCAATAAGTGTTTTTCAGGATAACACAGTGGTAATGAAACCCGAGCTAGCTTCATCAAGTGGCGTCCAGCAAGCTCCTCAAGATGAACATGCTACCCACGGGCACAAACCACAATGAATTTCGTACCATCTTTCCTGCCCTGAGATGAGATCCTGCAGTCATGAACTAAATGGACTTAAATTTTTGTATATAAAGATAAATCGTAGATGAGTGACCTGCATGTATCCATAGATATATATATATATCTGTGTGTGCATAGATTTGATAGATAAAAGTAATAGTAATCTGAGCAAGATGCAAATGGTATGGAATAAGGGGTGGAATGTCCTGGTTTGAGGTAAAACAGGACCAATTTTGTTCAGTAACTTCGCTTCTTAGCTGGGCCTCTTCTAACTACTGAAATTAACAGCATATTGTGCAGACAATGTTCGCTCTCTCAGAGTGGTAAGACCTATGTTTATAGCTGATGTCCAGACATGGTATGCAGAGAGGCTCTTGCTTGTTATTTGCCCCGTTGGAGGGTTGGAAGCGGAAAAGCGTACTGGGGTCCCACCTGCGGGGAGGAGCGGACAGGGCAGGTGACCCAAAACTGACCAACAGGGTATTCCATCCCATCTGCCTCATGCTCACTATAGAAGCTGAGGGATCAAAGGGTCAGGCCCCTTCTTCCTTCAATGGCCGACGTCTGAGGAGGACTCTGTCTGTTCGTCTGCCTTTGGATCCGATCCTGAATCCAGATCCAGAATCCAGTTCCCGTCTGTCACTGAGCCCAGCCTGGGACTGCCCCAGTGCCAGCCGGTGTCGTGATTGTCATCCTGGGAGCTTGATACGGTTTTGTATATTTCTCATTATTTCCTTTTATTGTATTATTAATATTTCATTAAAGTAGTTTAGTTCCTTCTAAACTCGTAAGTCTCTTTTCCCTCCTCTACCTCTCTCTTTGAAGAGGGGTAGAGGGGAGCATCTGTCGGTCCCATCTGGGGTCCCCTATGTCCCCAGTGGCCAATTTGGCCTAAACCACGACAGGTGTGTAAATCTTGACTTGCAAATTTTCTCATGAGGTAGTTGTTATAGCTGATCAAGAATTAGTGTTTTAAATAAAGTTAACTTTTGCATAATAAATATCTTAGTAAACACATTAAGTCATTAGTAACTACCTAAGCGCTGATGTGAATGGACTCAACTTTCACTTATTCAAATGACAACTAATTTCTCAATACCTCTAGTAATTTCTACTGAAATATACTGAAGAAACCTTTAGGCAAAGCTTGACAATATTAAAATGTCTTAACCCTCAGCCTTTTGTCAAGAGTATTCCACTGCTACAAAGATGTGCAGATACTTGATCTAGCAAAACATTGCATTTTTACAGTAGTAAGCCAAAATACTGAAAGGAGTTACCCTCTTCTACCTGAAAAAGGGTATCCATAACAGAAACTTTGATGAAAGTTATAGTCAGCATGAAAAAAAAAGAGTACATTGCTTAAAAGAAAAAAACATTTTAGAATTACAGCATTCCCAGGAAAATTTCTGCTGACCAGATCCACTGCTGCTCACTTGAGTTATTTTTTCATCATCATCACTATCACAGTTTAATGGCTGAAAAGCTATTTGTGACTCTGTGGCTACTTGATTAGCATCTGGTTCTTGCTTAGCAAAGCTTTGCAATGCCACAAGGCAATGATATATTGCTGCATACAGGTACCCAGCATCTTTTGAGCTTGCCTGCAGAACATAAAATGCATACAGTCAAAACTAAGCAAGAAAAATCTCTATTTTTCACACACAAGCTGACTGAAAAATTCTCAAAAGTAATGAAAGAGCTATATTGTGTCCTTTTTTATCAAAACAATCCATGTAAGATTCACACTTAATAATTAATTTAAGAAAATAAATTTAAATACAAATAATGTCCAGTTTCTTTAAGTGGTCTGAGTTTTATAATATGTTGCTGTTGATCATTTTCTCTATAGTTACAAGAAACACAAGCTTAAAAATTATTTCTCCTGAAGTTTATACTGAGTACTTGATATTCCAGACAATTCCTGAATATGGTTCTAGAAGTAATACAGCATTGAAATGTTAATATATGTATTGCATTTTGGCTTACAGAATAAGAAAGACTTGTAAAACTTAACTACAAAAAATTATTTGTGATTATAAAATTTAAAGATACCATGAACTCTGCTGCTATTGCTGAACAGAATTTGGGCATCATCATGAAGGATATTGAGAACTAGACAGGGTAGCATTTTGCCATTACATAAAACCTTTGAGCAGCCATGTCCTGAGTACTATGTTCCATTCTGGTCATCACATCTCAAGGATATAATAGAATTAAAGAAGGTAAAGAGAAGGGTACCAAAAATTATCAAGGGTGTGGTGCAACTCCTTATGAAGAGCTGAGACACTTCAGACTGAAGAGGATGAAAGGGGGTATAACTAAGGTTTTCAAAATTATTAAAATGGTGGATAAACTGAATATGGTATGTCCATCAGACAACAAAATAAATACACTAAGGTACACTTAATGAAAGCAGCAGAGGATCAGCATGAAAGAAATTGCTTTTTCACAGAGTGAGTAATGAACTTCTAGAATTTTCTGCCATCAGGAGATAGTGGGGGCAGACAGTATAACTAAAAACAACAGGCCAAAAATATAATAATAAAAGACTAAAAATAAGGAATTTGAAAAATTAGCATCATAGAATCATAGAATCATTTAGGTTGGAAAAGACCTTTAAGATCATCGAGTCCAACCGTTAACCTAACACATGGCTTAGTGGTAACTTGGCAGTGCTAGGTTAACAATTGGACTTGATGGTCTTAAAGGTCTCCTCCAACCAAAACCATTCTATGATTCTATGATTGAACCTTATACAATTGGCTTCGGCCCATCGATCTAGCCTGTCCAGATCCCTCTGTAGAGCCTTTCTACCCTCAAGCAGATCAACACTCTTGCTCAACACTCAAATTCAGGAGCAATTATTTCATAAATAGATTCCAAAGGAAACAAATAGGGGTGCATGCTCTCACATCCCTAATACAACAGTTATGGATGCTGGGGGTTGATGAGATGAACAGACCATAGAAAGTGGCCATGCTTGCTTGTGTTCCCAAAAAACACTGCATTCGTGCACTGTCAGAAGTACCAGTAGGGTATTTATGTTCAAGCAAATCATCTACCAGAGGGTAACTGAATGCATATGGTCTTCTGTAGCCCAATACTCCCCTTCTGTGCATCATGTGGAGTAATTTCTATCTGTATCACTTGGCAATAGGAAGAAATGCATCTGTTTTGGATTGGAATGACAAGTTTCAATGTGCACAGGTGGAAAAGCTATGCAAATTGAAAAGCGGCAGCAGATCAGGGTCTTCTGTGCTACCCAGACTTGCAGCAGCAAACAGTTCTCTCCCTACAGCCAGGCAAAGAAGAAAGCAATTCAGAGTTGTTCAGGTGTCTCAACTGCAAATGCCATTCTCAATGGGCAAATCTGATCTCTCAAGATAACACAGCTTTTCCAGAAATGTAGGGTCATAAATATGAAAAAGGCAGGTATTCAGTCTGATCGTTTCTAGTAGCTTTCAACTTATTCATTCAAAAGCCAGAGTTCCTCTGTCACTTTAGTATAATATAAACTCCAGCTTCTGCCAAGAGGATTGGACTCACCTCCATACATCCTCTGACTCCTCATTTCTACAGTCTCCATTGTGTCAGTACCACCAATAGGGCGATCACAGGGTGAATAAAAATCAAGCTAAAGAACTAACTTAGCAAAACCAAACAAAAAACCCCAAATCGATTCTCTGATCTACCTCACTCATTGCTGTACAAATTCCAATGCCACTAGAAGTGAGGAGGAAGAAACAAGCATAAGGGGACAGGGCAGGGTCAGCCCTCTGCACAAACCTGGGTGAGTACCACAGGACCAACTTAATGGAGTCTTGTGGACTGCCTCCTTTGTAGTCAGCATCATATGACTTCTCCCTCACTCATGAGAAACCCTTTGGATAATATCCCTGAACCAAATGTATCAGTCATTCATGTGACATGGGAAAAACAAATTTAAACAACAGTTAAAAATATCTACTGGTGCCTTGGAGGAGTGGGCTCCACTGACTACTAGACCAGCCTGATTTACGTGCCAAGGTTTCGGTGATGCCTGCTGGGTGTCTCATGCATTGACCATGTTGCCTTCTACACTCAAGGGTGTTAGTTTGGCTGGATACCACCTATAGGGATGGATACCAGCTGCCTTAGTGATGACTGTAGAACCAGCTTCCTGCAACCTTTGCCACACTCATACAGCTGTCATATATCTTGGTTTCCCAATACATGTCAGTTTTTACTGTCCAGAAGTGCCAGGACAGAATTTAAGGAAAGTTTACATCTCTATACACTAGAAAAACTGTGCAGCACATCTGGAAATCTGGGACATTTTTCATTCTCCCATGCAGACCAGCTGCATGGCACAGTGACAGTAAGTCAGTCACTGTTTGGAAGTGATAGACTTACAGTGCTTGTATATACAGTGCATGGTGTTTTGCTTGTGTAGGATGTGTGACACTTCCTCTAAGTGGTGATTTATTTTTCTTGCCCAGGAGGCTGAAACCTTCCCAGAAAAGATCTACTGGAGAAACTGGAGAAATCCTTAAACTCACATGGATGCTCTCACTTCCCAACCCAGGGCCTCAATCCTGTGCTATTGAAGTTCCCACTGACTGGAAAAGGGGAAACATAACCCCCATTTTTAAAAAGGGTAAAAAGAAGACCTGTGGAACTACAGGCCAGTCAGCCTCACCTCTGTGCCCAGCAAGATCATGGAGCAGATCCTCCTGGAAACTCTGCTAAGGCACATGGAAAATAAAGAAGGTGATCGGTGACAGACAACATGGCTTCACCAAGGCAAGTTGTGCCTGACAAATTTGGTGGCCTTCTATGACAGAGTTAAAGCATTGGTGGATAAGGGGAGAGAAACAGACATGATCTACCTGGACTTGTGCAAAGCGTTTGACACCATTCAGCACAACATCCTGGTCTCTAAATTGGAGAGACATGGATTTGACCAATGGACCACTTGATGGATAAGGGACTGGCTGGACAGTTGCACTCAAAGAGTTGTTGTCAACGGCTCTATGTTCAAGTGGCGAGCACTGACAAGTGGTGTTCCTCAGGGGTCGGTACTGGGACCCATGCTGTTTAACATCTTTGTTGGTGACATGGATGTTGGGATGGAGTGCAGCCTCAGGATGTTTGCCAATGACACCAAGCTGTGTGGAGTGGTCAACATGCTGGAGGGGAGGGCGTGCCATCCAGAGGGACCTGGACAGGCTGGAGAGGTGGGTCAATGCAAACCTCATGAAGTTCAACAAGGCCAAGTGCAAGGTCCTGCACGTGGGTCAGGGCAATCCCATGCACAAATACAGGCTGGGAGGAGAATGGATTGAGAGCAGCCCTGAGGAGAAGGACTTGGGGGTGTTGGTTGATGAGAAACTCAACATGAGCCGGCAATGTGCACTCGCAGCCCAAAAGGCCAACCGTATCCTTGGCTACAGCAGAAGTGTGGCCAGCAGGTCAAGGGAGGTGATTCTGCCCCTCTACTCCGCTCTCGTGAGAGCCCACCTGGAGTACTGCATCCAGCTCTGGAGTCCTCAATATGAGAAGGACATGGACCTGTCGAAGCAGGTCCAGAGGAGGGCCACGAAGATGATCAGAGGGCTGGAGCACCTCTCCTACGAAGACAGGCTGAGAGAGTTGGGGTTGTTCAGCCTGGAGAAGACTCGACTCCAGGGAGACCTTATAGTGGCCTTCCAGTATCTGAAGGGCGCCTACAAGAAAGCTGGAAAAGGACTTTTTATAAGGGCATGTAGTGATAAGACAAGGGGAAATGGCTTCAAACTGGAAGAGGGGAGATTTAGAATAGGTATTAGGAAAAAAAAATTTCACTCTGAGGGTGGTGAGGCACTGGAACAGGTTGCCCAGGGAAGTTGTGGAGGCCCCATCCCTGGAAACATTCAAGACCAGGCTGGATGGGGCTTTGATTAACCTGGTCTAGTGGGAGGTGTCCCTGCCCATGGCAGGGGGGTTGGAACTAGATGATCTTTAAGGTTCCTTCCAACCTAAACTGTTCTATGATTCTATGATTCTCTGATAGTGAAGCTTATAATAATAAAGGTAACTGTACTTCTTTGTGAAGTATGCTTACTTGTTTGTGGACTAACATGAAAAGATCCTACGTACATGGATGTTATTTCTCCTTTGTATAAATCAGCTTCATTTCATGACTTGGAATGCTTTTCAGGGCTCTAGAAAAAAACAGGGGAAATAAGAAATCCTATTTAAATAAAATGGCTATGTTACTTCATACCAAACAGAACGTTGAATCATTTAATACATGTTAGGGTGAAGATTAGGAATTGTAATATATTAAGAGTAAAGACTGACCCAGATGATAAAATTTCAGTCTCTAGTGGAAGTAATTTTATTATCATAAAATGAGTACATAATTCTTCCACCAAGAAGAATGGCCTGTTTGTAAGGATCCTGGACTAGGATTTAAATCCACTGAAGGACTTAGATGTTTAAGTACCAGTTACTTAAACTGTTTTCCAGTTTAAGCACTTAAGCCACAGAAGGATAGTTTAAAACTCCCAGAGACAACAACCAACCTCAGAGGAATTAAAAATGTCCATGACCTTCAGTTTTTGCAGATAAAATTTCCTATGCATGTCTAAATAAATGTTTCTGACTTCAGACAATGCTCAGCAGCTCAACTCCTACGTTATAACTAAGTGCTGGTCACAAGCCACAGTCCAGGCCCATGGTTGCCAAGCTTTTTCATTGGCAGATATGCATACAGTTTTCATTCTACTTCTACTAGAAACTGAATTTCATTTCCATTTTAAGTGATGCAGTCCTCAGCTTGGGAACCACCTTTTTGTCTAAGCTACCTTCAGGACTTGATGTGTTAAGCTGTCTCACAGCATGCACAATATATTTTAATACGGACAATATCTAGGATGGGTGTTCAATTTTCCCCTCACACTAATTTCTTCCATCTCTTAACAACTAAGATAGAAACTATTAGAGCAGTGAGGACCACATTCTTTTATCTCCTATTGTTGATACAAAATTGGGTTTTCAGGCATATGCCAAAATGGTTAAATTGCAGACAGAATGGAAACTGTAAAAAGAGATAACTGCAAAGAACTCAGACAGCATGGACTGTAACTCAAGGCCGGAGCGGGAGGCTAGTACAAGTCGATCTAGGAGGTTAAGCGCACAATTACGAGACTGATATGAAAGGAATCTGCAGGACGGAGCACAAAGCTCGCCCAAAGAATAACAAGGCGGCCCCTTCAAGCAGAGAAAAGAAACCATCAAGGACTCTCAGGACCACCGCTAAGGAAGAAAGTGCATGTGCGGCTGGGAGGGGTTAATGAAATAATTTTCATATGGATAAATTGTCATGAATATGTAAAGCCTACATTATAATAAATAGGGCCTAGCTAGAAGCTGTGGTATGCACGCTGGGCAGAGTGATCCCCCGTGCATCCAGCGCTGCAATAAAGAGAATGCCTGCTTCTTAATACTACATTGGTGTTAAGGAGTTTATTCCCAATTTCGGTGACAGTTTTTGGCAACCCAGATGGGACACTGCTTCTGAATTTTGACGGATCCGTGGGATCGCTGGACCTCCAGCCGGCACCGAGGGATTCTTGGGGAGAACCTCCGATCCCCAGACTGAAGAGCTCCGAGCAAGGCCCCTGGGAAGGTAAAGGCATTCTTTTCTTAAAGGGGATATTCCTGGGTACTTGTTCTTAACAACGCGGCAGGACAGGCCCGCACCAAGAGCAAGGATAAGGGCTGCCTGCCCGTAAGGCACAGAGAAAGCCTCGCAGGGTTGGGCTATAAAGGTACCTAAGGGAAGGATTTGGCCTCACCGGACAAAAGTCCGTGAGAAGCCCGGGCAAAAGGTTTCAGGTAAAAGAGTAGTGGTTACCCTGGGTAGTTGCTCTTAACACCAGGCGGGAGAGGCCCGCACTAAGAGCAAAAGTAAAAGGGTAGTGGGATGGAAGTCCCACGAATAATGGTATAAAAGGTTGGAATTCCTAATGTCTTGTTATTTAGTGTTAAAGTCATTGTCTCGTGTAATCAATGTTAAGCTATTATTTTCCTTGTGTTTTGTGTTGATTGTTTGTACTCGTACTGTCTCATGATGGGTAACAAACCCTCAGCGGAAGGGGGGGATCTTAAAGAAATCCCCTCTCAGTTGCATTTTGAAGTATTGGAAACAGATAGGGGGTGATCCTCTTATGAGGAAACAGCTGTTTGAATATTGTAATAATTGGTGGCCTTTGTATACTTTGGAAGATCAGGAGAAATGGCTGAGGAATGGGACTTTGAAATATAACACCATTCTACAGCTCATGTTATTTTGTAGAAGGGAAAACAAATGGAATGAAGTGCCATACGTAGATTTGTTTTTCACCCTGAGAAACCACCCGGAGTGGCAGAAGGATTGTGGCAACATCCCACAGGACCCTATGGTCTTAGCTTTAGAGATGGAGAGGGGCAGATTTGAGAGATCTGGGTAAAATGCTAGAAGTAGCTTGGACAGTGTTTAATAATTGAGAAAAGGAGAAAGAAATTAGACAGATCAGGTGAGAAAAACAGAGAGAAGGAAGATTGATTGCAGCCCTGACAGCGGGACAGAGGTGGGGGGAGAACTGGGGAGGGGGGGGTATTTTGGGGGAGGACGTGGAGGAGTAGGGAAACCCTTGCCATTCGCAGGGTCCCACCTTGCTGAAGACCAGTGTGCGATTTGCTGAGAGAGAGGCCATTGGAAAAGAGAATGCCCCCAGGCAGGAAACTTGGACCCGTCCCTTCAAGCAGTTAAGATCATGACCTTAGATGAATCCTGAAGGGACTGGGAGAATCATCCCCAGCTGAACCCCTGGTTACACTGTGCCTGGGGAATGAAGAGGTAGAATTTCTCGTAGATACTGGAACCACTTATTCAGTATTTAATACTTGTAAGGCAAAATTCAGTTATGAAACTGTAAGTGTTGTTGGTGCGACAGGGAAACGAGAAAACAGGCCCTTCCTACAGCCCTTAAAATTTAAGTTAGGAAAACAGTGGATAGCCCATCAATTTCTATATATGCCTGAACGTCCAGTACCCTTGATGGGAAGGGACTTGTTAAGTAAATTAGATGCACAAATAACTTTTAAAGACGGGGAGGTGCAGTTGAAAATACCTGAGTCAAAAGCAGTGGAAGTGAGAATTTTTATGTTACAGAATACAGAGACCGGAGGAGGAGATCTTTGCAGAAGTAGAAGATGCAGTTATTCCACTAGTTTGGGCCAGCGGAGTTCCAGGTTGATTCAAATTGGCAGAACCGGCAAGAGCTGTTCTGAACCCAAGAACAAAGCCAGTAAGACAAAAACCAGTACCCTATTAAACTGGAAGCAAGGAGGG
Organism: Pluvialis squatarola; assembly: GCA_033628385.1. NCBI lineage: Eukaryota > Metazoa > Chordata > Aves > Charadriiformes > Charadriidae > Pluvialis > Pluvialis squatarola. The sequence continues at coordinate 18,961 of JAHSPU010060990.1, read as the reverse complement.
GATTAGAGGAACTGATCACTAAGTTTTTAAATTATGGACTATTAGTAGAATGCAAATCAGAATACAATACTCCAATATTACCTGTAAAGAAACATAATGGCAAAGAGTATAGATTGGTTCAGGATCTACGAGCTATAAATCAGATCGTCCAAGATCTTCATCCTGTGGTAGCTAATCCTTACACTTTGCTAACAGCCTTAAAAAAGCTACATAAATGGTTTACAGTGCTCGACCTCAAGGATGCCTTTTTCTGCATACCTTTAGATAAAAGCAGCCAAGCAATATTTGCCTTTGAATGGGAGAGCCCCACCACTGGAGGAAAAACACAACTCACTTGGACTGTGTTGCCTCAAGGGTTTAAAAACAGCCCTACAATATTTGGTAATCAGTTGGCAAAGGAATTGGAACTGTGGAGGAGAGCAAACCCAGAAGGGGTAATATTACAATATGTGGATGACATCTTGTTGGCCTCAGAAACTCGGGAAGAATGCCTATGGAAGACCATAAGCCTTTTGAATTTCCTGGGGCAAGGGGGATATTGTGCGTCTAAGAACAAAGCACAAATAGGAAAAGAGACTGTGACTTATCTGGGTTTTGAGATTTTACAGGAGATTCTGAATCATTACATCATGATTCTTTACAGACTATTGAACAGGTCTATTCTAGCAGACAGGACCTCAAGGATGAACCACTGATGGATCCCGAGTTGGAGTTGTTCACTGATGGTAGCAGTTTTGTCTGAAATGGAAAATGACTGGCTGGATATGCGGTTGTCACGACCACGCAGGTAATAAAGGCTGGAACATTACCTGTTAATACATCAGCCCAAAGGGCGGATTTGGTGGCATTACAACAAGCTCTGAACCTAGCAGCAGGAAAGAAGGTAAATATATGGACTGATTCACAGTATGCGTTTGGGGTGGTTCATGCACATGGGGGTATTTGGAAAGAAAGAGGACTGTTGTCAGCCCAAGGTTCACCTGTCAAATATAAGGAAGAGATCCTCCAACTTCTGCAGGACATACAAAAACCTAAAGAGGTGGCAATAATGCACTGTAAAGCACATCAATTTGGACAGACTGCAGTGAACGTGGGGAACCGACTGGCTGACAAAACTGCTGAAGAGGCAGCTGAAAAAGGCATCCTTGCATTAGTACCAGAAAAACAAGTGAAGTTACCAGACCTGAGACCTAATTATAGCAAAGTGGATCAACAGCTAGCGTCACTTTTAAAGGCAACAGCAAACGAGAAGGGATGGTTAATAACTCCCGTAGGACAGGTCGTAGTCCCACACCAGGTAATCAATAAAATAGTAGAAGAGAAACATAGAGAGACACATTGGGGAATTGAGGCTATGGTGAATAGTCTACGAAGTGGGATTGTAAGTGTAGGAATGACTGGGATAGTAAAGTCAGTGACGACAAAATGCCCCGTTTGTTTGAAAAACAACCCCTTGAATAGAAAACGACCAGCCCCAGGAGTTACCATGCGAGGAAACTCCCCAGAGGATTATTGGCAGATCAGTTTTTCCGAGTTACCAAGACAGAATAGTTATAGGTACTTATTGGTATTGATTGACACCTTTTCAGGATGGCCTGAGGCCTTTCCCTGCCGCACCAGCAAGGCCAGAGAGGTGACTAAAATGTTGCTCAAAGAAATTATACCAAGATTTGGGGTGCCAAAAGGAATGTCATCGGATGGGGGTCCACACTTTGTGGCAGATGTGATGCCTCAGCTAAGTGAAATCCTAGGTATCAAATGGGATTACCATACGCCGTGGAGGCCTCAGTCAAGCGGACAGGTAGAAAGGATGAATCAGACACTAAAAAGGCAAGTCAGTAAAATACGTCAAGAAACATCTTTGCAGTGGCCGCAAGCCCTTCCATTAGCCCTCTTGAGGGTCAGAATACAACCGAGATTGAACAATAAGATCAGTCCCTATGAAATACTGTTTGGGAAACCATATCAGATCCCTATTGTTCCGGGGGAGGTGTATGTTAAAGGGGCAATGGATTTAAACCTGTATTTAATTTCTTTAGGGAAGGTTCTTACAGCTCTGTGGTGACACGTTGTCTTAAGTGGACCCCTTGCCCTGGACACCCCAGTTCATCCATACCAACCGGGAGATTGGGTGTATGTAAAAACCCGGAATTCTGAGCCGCTGCAGGAAAAATGGAAAGGGCCATACCAGGTCTTGCTAACCACTTTTACTGCTGTAAAGATTGCAGGTAGAGAACTGTGGGTCCACTACACTTGACTGAAGGCTGCTCCTGGACCCTCCTGGGAAGCTACTCCAGTCAGACCTTTGAAAATTAAGGTCACCAGACAAAAGGACTTGGGCCCATGTTTACTTTCGCTGTTTGAACTGAATTAGCGTGATAAGGAAGCATTTGATCCATTGTAAATACGCCGGAGTTGTTGTATGCTTTCTTAACAGTATTGTAGTGACTAGTACTGATCCTGAACCTTTTTACCTAATGATGTCGGTGAAATTCCATTCTGTTGGCAAGGTGAAAACTATCCAGAAAGAAACCAAGGGAGACAAGTTGAAATTTGCAGTAGAGACCAACGAGGTAAGGTGGCCATCAGGAGACGATATGGAGAGTTGTTGTTGGGTTAGAAGAAGGCCTATTTGGATGATCCTCACCTCTCATCTATCAGAAGGGTTCGATTTATCTGTAAGGGTACAGGATTCAAAAGGATTAATTTGTAGAGCACAGCACAGATCGACTTCGAGCTGTTGCTTGAACTTAAGCTGGAAGGAACGAGATAGATATTTAGGGTCTCAAATCCAATGTATTAAATCCCTCAGCAAGGAAACAGTGACAAGGCAGGAACACTATAACACTCGAACACATCACAGGGCTAAGCGGGGTGTAAATTCAGAGGATGGGAAGGATGAAAACTTGGTTTTGCAATTGATAAAAGGTTTTGGGAGGATGCGGAACATGAGTAGTGTAACCGCCTGTCTCCCAGTACCCCATTCAGCAGGACAACCTATCCCTTGGGGAATAATCCCTGTAAACTTATCCCTGCTTAGAGAGTGGGGAAACATCACTAATTCAGTCAGAAGGGCAAACATTTCCCATTTTTTGGACAAGAAGGGTGACTGCCGGACCAGGGGAAGCATGGTGCTTGCTGACCCGATTAAAGGAGACAACGGGATGGTCGGGATACTCTCTCTGGATGGGAAGTGTGTTGGAGGACGCAAGGTAGACCTAGGGTACATTTCACACGAGACAGGGGGAAGCTTCCACGCACTATGTGTTTTTAATGACACACACACTAAAGATACTATCCCGGAATGCACAATCCTTAGGAAAGGACCTAAAACTTGGACTAGACCTGTGGAGGGACATTGGATATACATGGGGCATACTGAGTGGTGTATAGAATGGGGAACACGCCCCATTCACAGTATCAGCAGAACTAATTGGGGGTGTCCACAAAAATTAAATACCAGAAATATTACAGTTCTTAATGCTACAATGGCTCTGATGAGTCAGTGCAAATCTGATAATTCTGAAACATGCAAAACAGAAATTCCTTCCCCAGGATATTCCGTCTGGGTCACTTCAGATGGATTCTGGACTATACGACTCCGCCTAAGTCCAGCTACCCAGCAGATCACATTAGGACTTCTAACATTATGTCCCACGTGGAGACAAAACCCAATAAAAACTGGACTTTGGGGAAAGGTAAGAAGGGAGGCCAAAGAGGAAGATAGACGGGCGGGACCCTCGGAGGCTGTAGAATTTAGTTGGGGACTTCAAAGCTTTCTGTTACCAGGATTGATGGCTCTGGAAAATCGAGTTTTGTTAGAAAATTTGACATGGCAAGTAGAAGTACTCTCCAAAGCCACAGGGAAAGGATTTCAGTTAATTAACTGACAGGTGCAAGCAAAACACCAAAATGACTCTGCAAAATAGGTTGTCCCTAGATTTACTCTTGATAAAAGAACAAGGAGTTTGTGGATTTTTAAAATTAGATAAGGAACATTGCTGTATACATATACCCAATGTAACGGGAGAGTAACAGAATACTTCTGCTCTTGTGTACTTCTGCTGATGCCACCCTTAGCTGATTATCCTTGTGCTCTGATGTGACATTCCTGTGTGTTCTACCCTTGCTCTCTCTTTATGGGGATAAAACCCAGCTTTTTCTTGATCCAATAGCCTCAGCAAGTAGGACTTGGCAAATGTTGTATTTCCTGAAAGAAATTCTTTAACCCGTAGTGCAGGGCTCCAGAGCTATGTGAGGGATCACAAGGGTTTTTACAACTTCAACACTAAGAAATTCCAAGTGTACTTCAGTTTGAAGATCATGAGCTTTGTAGGAATAGCATTTTATTTTCCAGCCTATGTCTAGAAAGTCAGTCTTCAGTCTGGCAATTTTTGGGGAGAATGTTGCTGTCTAAGTTTAAATGTTTAGTGTTTTACAATATACTCCTTGTACTGTACTGGTAGGCATCTTAATGTTCTTTGTAATTTTCTAGTTTTTCTGTGTTAGTACAAGTAAGTTTTACAAGAGTATATACTACTGCCCCATGACATTTACTTCAGTTTTTTTCAATTTTATGAAGTTTTCATCAGATTCATGGGTCCAAACATATCTGCTTATTCCATGGAAGGAAGTGACCTTTCATGAAAAGATTAGTGGTAAAATGAAGTACAAAGATAACTTTGGATCATAACTCTTTCCTGTAAAATGTCATAACTCTATTTTACTTCATTTAAGCCTTTATGAGGATTTAAAAAATAAACCCTAAAGAAACCACCTTATACAAAGTTACTTATATAGATGTTATCGCGTGTTTGTTATAACTCCATTTTTTTCTTCAGGTAGACTTGATACTCAGATCGAATTGCTACTCTGTACCACTTGAAATGCCAAATAAAGCTATCGTGACAGACCAGTGTTGAGTTTCTTTTCATGTTTTAGCCAAGGATGTCAATACTTAGTATAAAGATATCTGTTCTGTAAGACATTCTGTGCTCTCAAACACTAAAATTACAACTGCAGTTGTAATTGCCTCAGCTTTTATGTACTCAGCTATTTGAATGTTTAACAGTGTAAATAGTAAAGATTAATATACACTTTTCCCCTTAAACGTCAGGTAAGTGTTTATACAGTTTGCTCAGGAGCTCTGGCCATCTTTTTGCCTTGCTTATGAGGTGGTTATGGAAACAGGTGCTACTTAAATGTTTTCTAACTGGTTTTACTTGTGACACCAATTTGAAGTTGTTGAACATAGTTTGCTCTCTCTTCTTTGCTCTAGTTGTAGTGTTACCTGTTATAGAGAAGGTTTTGGGGGAGACAATGAATTCCCTTTATCTGCATCTTGTTTTCTTCCGTGCAAGTGGGGAGACTGTCATACTTGCTCTTGGATGTTGAAAGCGGAGGGTGGCCTGTCAAACCCTTTCCTTTTCAAAGGACGACTATGACAATTGTAAATAAGAGTTTCCTCTGAAGGGTAGAATTTGCAAGTTTTCTTCATGCAGAAGCTAAAACATAAGGGCCTTTTTGAGGGGTCTGTTGATAAGACCTAAGTCTGGCATTGTTTCGTGGGCCTGTCTGATCAGTGGGCTCAGAAGTCAGGCTGTCCTGCAGTCTGAGATTTTCTGTATGTCACAAGTTCCTCCTAGGCTCTCTTTGGGGAGATGGTGTGCACAGTGACTGGACTGTCTGATCTTTGCCTTCAGCTCTCTTAAAGTTAAAAGGAAGTGGTGGTCTGTCTGTCTTACTCTTTATCCTTGGTATTGCAGAGTTCTTTTAAGAAGCAGTATTTGTGATTGTTTTAGTATGGCATTCAGATCTTGGATATGAGGCAGGACCAGAGGCAGTGGGTGCAAACTGAAACACAGGAGGGTCCTTCTGAACATCAGGAAATACTTTTTCACTGTGAGAGTGGCTGAACATGGGAACAAGCTGCCCAGAGAAGTAGCGGAGGCTCCATCTGTGAAAATCTTCTAAAGTCATATGGATATGGTGACGCGCAGAAACAAACTCTACAACTCACGGTGAGTTATAAAGCAGGTATGTTTATTGCAGTGCTGGGTGCAAGGGGCATCTCTCCTCCGAACTTGCACACTGTATCACAAAACAGGCGCTTATTTATGACGCAGAAGCATACATATTCATTATTATCTTTGGAATAGGCGTAACTATGGTAATTATTTCTAGGAGCTCATTACCATAAGTCTCCTCCTCTTGCCGCATGCGCACTGCCATCTGGTGGTCGTCTATTGGGGTCTTTTGGAGGAAGGCTCATAGTCTTCTTCACCGTGTACCTTCACCTTTGACTCAGAATGCTGAGCTCCAAACTGCAAGACCACAAGTTCTAACCAGATGGTTGTCCCTCACAGACAATAGGGCTCCAGTTAACAGTTCTCGTTATCTCTATGGCTCCAGATGGCTCTGCTCATCTGCTCCCTCTAAGGTCGAGCTGCCCTAGTATTATCATTCAGGAGCCTCTTATCTATACTATTCTTGCTGGCGACTGAGTTTCAGTATCTTGCTAAACTATTATGTTGTAGTGCCTAACTGAATGTTATTTTCCATATCAATGGTCCTGGGCAAGCAGCTCCATCCAGATGACCCTGCTTGAGCAGGGGGGTTGGACTAATGATTGCCAGAGGTCCCTTCCAACCTCAACCACTCTGTGATTCTGTGGCCTCTGACCATTAATGCTGCAGGCACTTCTCTGGTTCTTTAGAGTAGTTAACGTGAAAAGCAGCTGATGATTAGCATTCATGTTTGATATACTTTACTGTGGTTGGGCTCAAGCAGGCTGTTGCTTTGAGTTCTTAGATGAATAAACTTGTGAGTTATTGATATTTGAGCTAGAGGGATGAGGCTAGAGATGAGCAGATTTGTTTTAATCTCTGGAGCCTTTTTCAAATAGGGACGATTCATTAACCTTGTAGATGTAGCTTAGCCATTTAAACTCAAGGTCCTAACTTTTCATTTGTCTTGTTGCGTAGTGATACTGCTTGCTTGTTCTAGAGCTAAATTCAAAGAGGAGACCTCTACACATTAGATAAGTGTTCTGTAATGCTGCTCTTGGCAAGAATAGACGTATCCATGGAAATTGTTCAGGTGGTCATCAGGATACTGGCAGCTTGTTTGATGAGCATCCTCTTCTGCTTTCTGAAGCTGTTGATGAAATAACACACCTAAGACAAATGTAAGTTACAGAACACAGTTCCACAGCAATGAAACTACCTGTACATCTCCCTGCTAGTAATGCCAATGAAATGTTAGCTGTAGGCTTGCCACTGTGATGGTGTCTCAAAAGCCTGCAAATTATCATACAGAGATTCATTATGCTGTCATTGTTCTGAGATAAAAGTTCTCTTTGACCATGTTGAAAGATAGCATGTTGACAAACTAGCCAAATAAATGAGGTAAATAAAATTGCAAGATGGAGTCTGCAGTTTCTGTTGTGTGTGGAAGTAATAGTCTGTGAAAATAGCAGCCTGGAAACATATGCTGTAGCAGCAGTCTGTTTGTCAGGTGATTGTTGGCAACAGTGTTTCATTCATAGCAGATATTTCTAGAGGAGGCATAAATGGGAGCCCTGATTTTAGTAACACGGTTGACTTTTTTTTTTTTTTTTTGAGTGCAGAGGTTATTTGCTGTGAATTTCTTGTTCTTTCTGGTAGTAAAGCAAGGTCAATTTGTGCTTCAAACATGCAATTGAAAATCCTGACAAATTAGACCTGTGGCACTCAGTGGCAGATATTGTCTGTGGGTGGCAAATACTTTCTTTTCTCCTTTCTACTTTCTTCTTTCTGCTCTAAATGGGTTATATGAGGCTGACAACAGACCCATCAATGGGCAGTGCTATAACTGGCCGTAGCCTTGCATACTCTTTCCCTCCCCATAGCGGCACTGTTCAAGTTCCCAGTGCAACACCGTGGACTCTTAAGGAGCCAAGAGGTGTATGGGAGTGCACGAGCATTGTAGCTGGGAATTAGAAACAAGGGGTTAAAGTGTGTGAGGCTTTTAATAGGACTTAACACCCTGTACCCTGGTAAACCAGTACTAACAAGCTTCATAGATGTAATAAGTAACTGGGGGTGATTTGCTGATCAAATCAAGTTAATCAAGGGGAACGAACCCATTGTGGTAGTCTTGAGAACATCCCGTTTGACAAGAAGAGATATATCCACAATGTTATCTTGAGCAAACGTTAAACCGCATTGTGAACTCAATTGGTTTCAATTCAACTATAACAATAGAGATGACCTGAAAGCTTTGTCTGGATGTTTTCTGATCACCCACATGCTTATCTGTGTGTGTGACCAAGCACAGCTGGCAACTACTCCTACTGTCTGCCTGTAGTGCTGTTGGTGACATCCAGGCAAATTCTAGGAGCCCTATCAGGAGATGGTTTCCTGATTCCAGCTGGAAGACCACCTAAAGATTTTGTTCCTGCAAGTTAATCACTGATTCTAAATGCACTGAGCAGGACAGCGACGCAGTTCCAGAGTGGCCAATTCCATTCTTTTCTATAATTTCTTCAGCACTGAGCCTGTCTTTGCGCTTAGCTCATGGTTGAATTTCTTGACACTGACAGGTGTCAGATGAAGAAAGATTGCACTTGTTGGGTACTGGATTGCGATTAACTGGAGTTGTCATATCCTGCCAGTCTTCTCCCCTTTGCTGTGGATTTCTGTGGTGTGGGAGTCTCTATGGAAATAAGATTAGATGTGGCTGTCTGTATACATATACCCAATGTAACAGGGGATTTGCAAGAACAGTTAGAGAAAATGAGAGCAATAGCAAAGGATAGTCGTGCTATTCGAGACATAGCTGTACAAAATTGGTTAAACAAGATTCTTCAAGGGATTGGAGGATGGTCTTTAAAAGGATGGCTAGCCTTGTTATGTGAAGGGATTATTCTCTTCATAATTTTAGTGATAGTAATTGCAATCAGTCTTGGATGTATTAAAAGGGCAATCGAGAAAAGTATTTGGAAGTGAGACTCCTGAAGGAAGTTTCAGAACTCTCAAAGGGGGGAAATGATACAAAATTGGGCTTTCAGGCAGGTGCCGAAATGGTTAAATTGCAGACAGAATGGAAACAGTGTAAAAAGAGATAACTGCAAAGAACTCAGACAGCATGGACTGTAACTCAAGGCCGGAGCGGGAGGCTAGTACAAGTGGGTCTAGGAGGTTAAGCACACAATTACGAGACTGATATGAAAGGAATCTGCAGGACGGAGCACAAAGCTCGCCCAAAGAATAACAAGGCGGCCCCTTCAAGCAGAGAAAAGAAACCATCAAGGACTCTCAGGACCACCGCTAAGGAAGAAAGTGCATGTGCGGCTGGGAGGGGTTAATGAAATAATTTTCATATGGATAAATTCATATGTATAAATCGCATGAATATGTAAAGCTTACAATGTAATAAATAGGGCCTAGCTAGAAGTTGTGGTATGCACGCTGGGCAGAGTGATCCCCCGTGCATCCAGCGCTGCAATAAAGAGAATGCCTGCTTCTTAATACTACATTGGTGTTAAGGAGTTTATTCCCAATTTCGGTGACAATGTGGCTGTTCCACTTTACATGGAATATATAAACACCATTTTTTCGCGTCAAAAAATGAGCAAAAGAGAAGAAATACATACTGGTATGGATTAGTAATTAGAGTACTTATCTAGGATGGGGAGGATAGGGATGCCCACCCCTCTTACAGCAAATATTTAGATATTTTCTCCTTGACAGTCATTGGAATCATATTTACTCACGTCTTTAAAAGAACAGGAGGAACTAAAAAGAATCAATCTCTGAAGAAAATTATACTCATAAGTACATTAATCTCAATAAAAAGTCTGCCAGCATTTACAGATTTTACCAAAACTCTCTCAACCATGTTTTCTCCAAACACAAGCTCAGAATTGCTGCTGATTTGTACACTTCTGTCTTCAAACAACTGACTTCCATGGGAACAAAATAACATAAGAATGTGCTTTAGAACTATTTAGAACTTTGTAAAGAATATAAATAAGTTAAAGCATTTACTTTACCACAGCTTACATTAAAGACAAACAAACAATGACCACTTAAGCAATCAGACAAAATCTTTAAGAGAATCTCAGAATACATTCTACATAACATTTCACAAAAGGAATGGAGAGTATTAAATTGTATTTCATTAATATTATCAAGGATGTTCCTTAAAAGCAAAGGACAACAAGCAAAACGACATGCCTCCTCCTCCTCAGGGAAGTATCTTACTCCAGAAATTTTAATGAGTTATATTTGTTTCCCTATTTCCTTTTGCTCCACCAAAAGAGTACCAGCAATTAACAATTATCCCTTTATATTGGTGCAGCTCTGGTACCCTTCAGAATAATGTACTCCCCAATGCCTTACAGGCACTCCTTGGTCATCTACCTAACATCTTGGAAAGGCAGAGAGGCAGTGTATTCTAATGCACACACTTTCAGTTCACATAAATACTGCAAAACTGTAAAGATATGACAGCAGATGGCTTATGATGAGGTATAACTAAAACAGGAAAGAAAGATCTTTACATTTTTCAATGACTTGTTCTACAGATATACTTACAATGTGAAGTGAAGAAAACAAAATACTTGCAGTCCTTTGATACTGGCCAACTATAGTTTGGGGATACAGATATAGGAGAAAACTTGTCATACTTCTATCCTTTTTTCCTTCTTAGTATCTCAGGTTTTCTGGGTAAAAAAACATTAATTTTTTTTTGCATTGCCACCCTGAGTTTAGCTACTCTCAGTTAGCTTCTTACCTCTCAGGAGGTTTTAAGAGATGTTGGAAAATTTTTATGGTACCCCTCAAGGCAAATTAAATGCACGTTTGTGCTTAAATGTAAAATAAAAATGTAATGAGCAATGCATTGGGCAGAGTCCTACTGCAGTAAGTGGTTCTACAAGGAGTCTGCAAAGATGCATCACAAGCAGATTCCTTATATACACTTGCATCAGCGCCAGTCCTGAGAGTAGTTGCATGGGGCACCTCAGCCCGGCCTGTGGGTCTATCCCCCAGTCCAGCTCTGTTGCCCAAAGGTGGCCCCTGAGCTTTCCAGGATGGCTACAAGACAATGCTGAGGGTGTTTCTTATCACCAAAGGAAACTTCAGTTCCCTGCAAGGAGTCCTTCTGTCTCTGGCATTCCTACTTCCAGCCAGTTTAACCCCTTCTTGTAGCTGGGCATTCTTTTCCTCCGTGCCAGATCATTCCTCGGTCTATAGCAATTCCCTTATTGCTATCTAGTGTTAGGGGAGTATTAAACCCAGGAGCATACCGCCACAGGGTGAAATCCCTGGGCACAGCACAGGAGTTTGAGCATCCTCACTTTATTCATCCTTAAAAACCTAATCTCAATCAGTGGTGGCCGAGTAGCTAGTTTAATTCATACTCAGTATGAACTGAAACTTTTAAAGCAAAGTTTGTGCTGCTTTGGTATCCCTGTCTCTCTGACAGGGAGATTTAAACGTTATCTCAGCCCCTTGTCCTGCGCTGACCCCCTTCATAGAAGAGTGCTGCTACCGCAGCATTCAAGGTGTGTGTGTGGGGGATGATACGCTAGGCCTAAAGGCCTTGAGAAGTTCCACCCTTATCTTCTACAGTCATTTTTTATATAAGCTGTGTCTGAAGCAACGTATGGCATGCACGCTAGGAGGAGCAATCCCCCGTGCATCCAGCGCTGCAATAAAGAATGCCTGCCTTCTAAAACTTTCAAACAAGTCTTAGAGGGTTTTCTTTGACCGAGTTTTACGGTATCATTTTGGCAACCCAGGTGGGCCACTGCTTCTGAACCTAGACGGATGCGTGGGATCGCAAGATCTCCAGCCAGCACCGAGGGATTCTCGGGGAGAACCTCCGATCCCCGGACCGAAGAGCTCGAAGCAAGGCCCCTGGGAAAGATAAGGTAAAGGCATTCTTTTTTTGGAATTTGGTCGCCTGCCCATAAGACGTGGCGAAAGCCTCGCAGGGTTGGGCTATAAGGTACCTAAGGGGTTCGAGTCCCCAGTTGTTAAGTTCCACAGGACAAAAGTCTGAGGAACGCCTGGGTTTTGGTAAGGGGTTCGAGTCCCCAATGTGGTTGAAAATTTGAGTTCGTATTATTTGAGTTCGTATTTGTATGTTTGTCTTGTTTGTGTTTTGGTCTGTCTATTGGAATTAAGATGGGTACGGGACCATCTAAGGGTGATATTTTAAAGAAATCACCTTTGGGATGTAGCTTGAGGCATTGGAAGCGGATCGGTGTACCCCCGGGTGGGGTTGCAACAAGAGAAAATCTGATTAAATATTGTAATCAATGGTGGCCATTGTATAAGTTGGGAAGAAGGGGGAAAATGGCCCGTGAATGGCACTTTAAATTATAATACTATGTTAGAACTGATGTTATTTCTGAGAAGGGAGGAGAAGTGGGATGAAGTGTTATATGCAGATATGTTCTTTACGTTAAAGACTCACCCAGAATGGCAGAGAAAATGTGGTATAAACTTGGCACCTAGTGACCCTTTTGTTCTGGCTCTGGAAAAAGAGAAAGATAAAACTTTGAAAAGATGCTGTTCTGCTTGCAGTATAGGACAAAGGTGTCTAAAGGTTTGTGAACAAGGAGAGGATGACATTGAATTACTGGTAGTCCCTGAATGGCGCTTGGGATCCCGAAACAATGAACATGAAGAGGTCAGGGAAGAGGGGGCTTTCCTCCAATGTGGAATCCCAGACCTCACTTGGGGGAAAATCAATGTGCTTACTGTAAGAAGGAGGGGCATTGGAAACATGATTGCCCCCTCCAGAAGCGAGGCACCCCTCCGAACCCCTTGTTCTCAATTGCGGAGGACTGAAGGGGACCGGAGGAGTCTCTCCCAGCAGAACCTCTGGTTAAAGCAAAGCTGGGAGGTGGGGAAATCGAGTTTTTGGTTGATATGGGAGCTACTTATTCTGTTTTGGATATTTTAGGGGAGTTGAACAATAAGAATATAAATGTCATTGGTGCGACAGGGACTCGTGAGACTCGGCTGTTTTTCAAACCTCTGAAATTGAGGTTAGGAAAACAATGGGTCACCCATTAGTTTTTATATTTGTCAAATTCTCCAAAGCCTCTGTTGGGAAGGGACTTGCTTGAGAAGCTAGAGGCGGAAATTAAATTTAAAGAAGGAAATATTGAAATTTTAATTCCAGAATCTAAATATGTTGAAGCAGCAGCTTTTGTGTTACAGGATACAGGTCCCAAGGGAAGAACAATACCCCAAGGAGTGGAGGAAGCAGTAATTCCTATTGTGTGGGCTGGAGAAGTGTCGGGAAGGTCCAAGAGGGCAGAACCAGTAAGAGTTGATCTTAAACCAGGATCATCACCGGTAAGAGTTAAACAATATCCTTTAAAGTTAGAAGCAAGGGTTGGATTGTTACCAATAATTCAAAAATTTCTGAAGTATAAACTGTTGATAGAATGTGAATCAAAATACAATACACCTATTTTACCAGTTAAAAAGGCTAATGGTAAAGATTATCATTTAGTTCAGGACCTTAGAGCGATAAATCAGATAGTACAGGATATTCACCCTGTAGTAGCGAATCCATACACATTGTTGACAGCCCTCACTGAGGAGCAAGGCTGGTTTACAGTCTTAGACTTAAAAGATGCCTTGTTCTGCATTCCTCTTGATGCCGGGAGCTGAGAGCTTTTTGCTTTCAAATGGGAAAATCCGGAAACAGGAAGGAAAACACAATATACTTGGACAGTCCTAGCCTCCCAGGCTTCAAGAACAGTCCAACAATTTTTGGGAACCAGATAGCGAGGGAGCTGGAGATTTGGAGAAAAGACAACGGGCAAGGAGTCATGCTACAGTATGTCGACGACATCCTAATCGCAGCAGAGACTGGAGAACAATGTCTCTCCATGACTATAAGCCTTTTGAACTTTCTGGGAATCAGTGGATATCGAGTATCAAAAGAAAAAGCACAAATTGACCAAGAAGCAGTTACGTACCTGGGGTTCGAGATCCTAAAAGGGCAGAGGCAATTAGGGACTGAGCAGAAAGAAGCTATCTGTTGTCTCCCCAAACCCCAATCAGCTAGGGAGCTGAAGGCATTCCTGGGCATGGTAGGGTGGTGCCGTTTGTGGATTGTTAATTATGGGTTATTGGTAAAGCCTTTGTATGAGTTATTGAAAGCCTCTCAGAAAGGACACCTTGATTGGACTAATGATAGTAGAGCTGCTTTCAAACAATTAAAGCGAGCCTTGATGAAGGCACCAGCCCTCGGACTACCAGATCTCACAAATCCATTTGAACTTTTCACTTATGAAAGGAAAGGTGTGGCATTAGGTGTGTTGGCACAGTTCCTTGGACAACAACGGCGAGTGGTTGCTTATTTTTCTAAACAATTGGACAATGTGAGCCAAGGGTGGCCCAGTTGTCTTAAAGCCATGGCAGCGATGGCGCTCCTGATTCAGGAAGCCTGAAAACTCACCCTAGGACAGAAACTCACTGTATATGTGCCTCACATGGTGGTAACAGTATTAGAACAAAAAGGGGGGGTATTGGCTGTCCCCTAGTCGTAAGTTAAAATATCAGGTGGTGCTGCTAGAGCAAGACGACATTTGCTTGAAAACTACTTTGGTCATTAATCCTGCTGTTTTCCTCTTGACTGACAATGTGAAAAGCACCCCAGAACACGATTGTCTACAGACAGTTGAAGAAATCTACTCTAGCCGTCCAGATCTCAAGGACGCCCCAATAGAGGACCCGGATTGGGAGTTATATACGGACGGCAGCGGTTTTGTCCGAGACGGAAAGAGGATGTCTGGGTATGCTGTAACTACTGTCGATGAAGTGGTGGAATTACGAGCATTATCTTCAAAGGTGTCAGCCCAAAAAGCTGAGTTGATAGCCCTTACAAGAGCATTGGACTTGAGCGAGGGCAAAAGGGTCAATATATGGACAGATTCTAAGTATGTCTTCAGAGTTGTACATGCACATGGAGCTATTTGGAAAGAAAGAGGATTGTTAACAGCTCAAGGGACTGAAATTAAGCACGCCACTCATCCAAGAATTGTTAGAAAGCATTCAGAAACCAGCAGCAGTCGCCATAATGCACTGTAAAGCGCATCAAGTTGGAAGGACTGCTCCAGAGATAGGTAACCAATGGGCAGACAAAGCTGCAAAAGAGGCTGCAGAAACAGGCATCCTAGCGTTGGTACCTAAAAAAGAGGTAACCCTGCCAGATATGCCACCAAAATATGATAGCAAAGATGTTAAATTAATAGAGGCCCTACAAGCCAAGGAAAAGGTGAATGGGGGGGGCTGTTACATCTACGGGACAGGTAGTCATTCCACCCACACTTATGAGGGAAATAGTTAGAAAAGAACATGACAAAGTACATTGGGGATCAGAGAACCTGTTAAAACATCTTAAGAAAATAGTTATAAGTAGGGCAATGACAGAAATAATTCGATCTATTACTGAGAAATGTGAAACTTGTTGCAAAATAACTCGAATACTAGCAATAAATTGATTTTTGGAGCAACTAAAGGGGGAAATAGACTATTGGCAAATAGACTTTAACGAATTACCCAGAAAAGAAGGGTACAAGTATATTCTGGTTTTAGTTGATACTTTTACTGGATGGCCTGAGGCATTTCCCTGTTGCACGAATAAAGCAAGGGAAGTAGTTAAAATATTGCTAAAAGAAATTATTCCAAGATTCGGTGTTCCTTTAGGAATGTCATCATATAGGGGGTCCCATTTTATTGCGAATATTGTAAAACAAGTGAGCAAAGTCCTAGCTCTAACGTGGGACCTCCATACCCCTTATAGACTGCAATCAAGCGGGAAAGTAGAACAAATGAATTATACACTTAAATTACAACTTGGGAAAATATGTCAGGAAACCTCGATGACTTGGGTACAAGTTTTACCCTTAGCAGTACTAAGAATCAGAATACAACCTCGTGGAAAGAACAATATAAGTCCATATGAGTTAATGTATGGACAGCCTTACCAAGCCCCGCATATACCAGGCACCACTCATATCAGGGGAAGAATAGATGTGAATGACTATCTGATGTCTTTAGGAAAAACTTTACAGGAACTTCAAAAATACATGGCAACAGACAGACCCTTGGAGCTCGATACCCCTGCACACCCGTTCCAGCCTGAAGATTGGGTCTACATTAAGTCCTGGGATATGGAACCACTGACTGAAAAATGGAAAGAACCATTCCAGGTTCTCTTAACCACCTATACAGCCGTTAAGGTTTGGGGCAGAGGACCGTGGATCCATTATTTCAGAATCAAGAAGGCCCCGGCCCCATGGACAATAGAGCAGCAATCACCTTTTAAATTTAAGATAAAGAAGAATTATGGTTAGTTTCTGTGGTTTGTTTATGCTAACAATGGTAGCCATGAGTTGAGTTTGGCAGACTGTACAGTGGGATCAAAATTTGCATCTAATGCTAACACAAAATATTACCCAGTGTCATGGTTTGGCCTCAGCCAGCAACAAAGGACTACGCGGCCGCTCGCTCAACCCCCACAGCCGTGGGGAAAATCGGAAGAAAAAAAAGGCAAAACTCGTGGGTTGAGATAAAGGCAATTTAACAGAACAGCAAAGGAAAGAGTAAAACAATAACACCGATAAAGGAATATACAAACGCGATTACCACCGCTCACCGACCAGACCCGGACCGCCCCAGCCCGCTCAGAGCTGCGACTTCCTGCCCCCTCCTCCAGCCAGCTCCCCCCTATAGCCCGGGCATGGCTCACATGGCATGGAATACCTGTGTCCCCTGCCGAATCCTTGGGGAAATTAACCCCATCCCTGCTGGAACCAGGACACCCAGATACTACATAAGAACGATTGTTGGGTCTGTACTCTGTTACCAAAGCATTCTCTCTCAGGGGTATCAGGGGTATCTTTTATTGGAGTCCCAATTCCCCAAGGCATTTCCTGGACCAATTCTAGCAATTGGCCCCATCTTAGTGGAAGATGGAAGGATGAGAACGACTCTTTAGAAGTTACTATTATAAGTGAGGGTCCCAACTTTACAACAAGTTTCTATGGAGGAGGCAGAAACAATCCCAGCCCAAGATCTGGGGACGATGGATGTGACAATATCCCTCCTAGTTTTCGTTACCATAACGAAAGTTTTTTAGGGTGTTTTCCTGGTTGTAACCGGACAAGCTCCTATTGGAACACTGACAGGACCAATCAGGTTTTAGATTTTACGGGACTCCCTATTCCAACAGGGACAGGCTGGTATTGGTTGTGTGGAGAGAATCACGCATGAAAAGTATTACCTGCAGGATGGAAAGGAGCATGTACTCTAGGGACTTTAGTACTAAATGTGACAATAGTTGACAAATTACATAAGCAGGGTGGATGTATTGGAACCTCCCTCAAGCAAGATAGAGCTAAAAGATCAACCAATGCCATTGCCGACCGTCCATCTAAATTTCATAATTTTGTGAGGTAGTTTATCTCCTGGCTCGGAGTGAGCGAATTAGAAAAGACCATAGTAAACATATCTGCTGTAATAGAAAGCATGGAGAACAAAACCGTTGATGCCATATGGGCCTTACAAATTGAAGTATCTAGTTTACCCAAAATGGTATTAGAAAATCAAAAGGCTCTTGACTTACTGTTGGCTTCACAGGGAGGTGTCTGTACAGTAATCAACATGAGCTGTTTTATGTACGTGGACCAGAGTGGCAGGATTTCCACAGATTTGGCAGAAATTTGGGAACAGACTAAAATCTTGCATGAAGTAACTAGAGAGAGCACCTCGTGGGGATTCGAGGAATTATGGCATAAGCTTACCTCATGGCTACCTAACTGGACATGGTTAAAAAAATCTTTTTGTAATAAGAATTGTTGTAATTAGTTCTGTATATTAGCTTGTATTATGATCCAATGTTGCAGTTGTTGTAGTCAGATGTATATGAGAATCAAGTCTGGGTATTGAGACATTGGGTTTGTAAGCCCAAAGTCTCAAGAAAAGGGGGGAGTTGATACACTAGGCCTAAAGGCCTTGAGAAGTTCCACCCTTATCTTCTACAGTCGTTTTTTATATAAGCTGTGTCTGAAGCAACATATGGCATGCACGCTAGGAGGAGCAATCCCCTGTGCATCCAGTGCTGCAATAAAGAATGCCTGACTTCTAAAACTTTCAAACAAGTCTTAGAGGGTTTTCCTTGACCGAGTTTTATGGTGTCAGGGAGTCCTACAGGACGGCACTGAAACTGTCACCTGGCCTGTCTCTGTGCCCAGATTGTTGTCGTTTTTAAGGGCAGAACCTTTTAAGGGTTCCAGTTCCTTAGGGGAGGAAAAGGTTAAAAAAAAAAAAAACACACCACAAAACCAATCATATATCTCCTTGGATCAGAGACTTATCTGAGCACCTTTGGAGACAAGGATCTCTTGTGCCACTTTTCTTCCAAAAGAGGGGTCCTTTACCTGTGTGCAAGTCACCAATACAAACACAGAGTAGAGGTATTTATTTAAATCATTTCTGCAGAGATGGGTGCTAGGTGGTAATCCACAAAGGTAGCACACCAGTCTACAAACTCTTTGAAATATTTATATGGTCAAAACACAGAAATACACATCCTTAATTATAATTATTGGTTAGTACCTTACCTTAACAATTTCTATTGGTTAGTACAGTCTCTCACTTTCATTTATAGATACAATGTCCTTTAATTGATGTGCACATGCTCCGGTACAGAATCACAAACTGGTCAGGGTTGGAAGGGACCTCTGGAGATCATCTAGTCCAACCCCCCTGCCACAGCAGGGTCACCTACAGCAGGTTGCACAGGACAGCGTCCAGGCGGGTTTTGAATGCCTCCAGTGTGGGAGACTCCACAACCTCCCTGGGCAGCCTGTTCCAGTGCTCTGCCACCCTCAAAGTAAAGAAGTTCCTCCTCATGTTAGGATGGAACTTCCTATGTTCAAGTTTGT
>JAHSPU010060963.1:228258-245331 GCA_033628385.1 Pluvialis squatarola | reverse complement strand
TCTGCCAGAGGCTCCAGGTAGGGCCATTGTCCCCGGCTGCGGTGTAGAGCACATTTTTAATGTCTCGTCCAGTTCAGACTGGTCCAAGGGCTACTGCATGCACAATCTCTTGTTTAATTTGCTCAAAGGCTTGTCGTTGCTCAGGGCCCCACATAAACTCATTTTTATTTCGAGTTACTTCGTAGAGAGGTTTCACAATCTGGCTATAACCTGGAATATGCATTCTCCAGAAACCCACAACACCTAAAAAGGCTTGTGCTTCCTTTGTGTTAGTAGGTGGGGACATAGATGATATTTTGTTAATCACGTCCATTGGGATTTGGCGATGCCCATCTTGCCACTTAATTCCCAAAAACTGGATCTCTTGTGCAGGTCCCTTGACCTTACCTCTTTTTATAGCAAAACCTGCTTTCAGAAGAATCTTAATGATTTTCCTACCTTTCTTGAAAACTTCTTCTGCTGTGTTACCCCACACAATGATGTCGTCGATGTATTGCAGGTGTTCTGGAGCTCCACCCTTCTCCAGTGCAGTCTGGATCAGTCCATGGCAAACAGTAGGGCTGTGTTTCCACACCTGGGGCAGTCGATTCCAGGTGTACTGGACACCCCTCCAGGTGAAAGCAAACTGTGGCCTGCACTCTGCTGCTAAAGGAATAGAGAAAAGGGCATTAGCAATGTCAATTGTAGCATACCATTTGACTGCCTTTGACTCCAGCTCATACTGAAGTTCTAGCATGTCTGGCACAGCATCACTCAGTGGTGGTGTGACTTCATTCAGGCCACGGTAGTCTACTGTTAATCTCCAGTCCCCATCAGACTTCCGCACTGGCCATATAGGGCTGTTAAAGGGTGAGCGAGTTTTGCTGATCACTCCTTGGCTCTCTAGCCATCGAATCAGGTTGTGGATGGGAATTAAGGAGTCTCGGTTGGTGTGATACTGTCGTCAATGCACCGTGGCAGTAGCAATTGGCACCTGCTAATCTTTAACCCTCAGCAGTCCCACAACAGAAGGGTCATCTGAAAGACCAGGTAAGGCAGACAGCTGTGTAACATCCTCAGTCTCTACAGCTGCTATACCAAAAGCCCACCAATACCCTTTTGGGTCTTTAAAATACCCTCTCTTGAGGAAGTCTATGCCAAGGATGCACGGGGCATCTGGACCAGTCACAATGGGGTGTTTCTCCCATTTATTCCCAGTTAGGGTCACTTCGGCCTCTAATACAGTCAGTTCTTGAGATCCACCTGTCACTCCAGAAATAGTGACAGTTTCTGCCCCTTTATGTTTCAGTGGCAATGGGGTACACTGTGCACCAGTGTCCATCAGGGCTTTATATTTTTGTGGCTCTAATGTTCTGTTTTGCCTCAAACCAGGACAGGGAGCAATGGAGGGCCTCAGGGGTCCGATGCTGGGGCAAGAAGTTCTCAGGATGGCAGCCATCAAGGGAGAGAGCGAAGTTCACAGCAAACTTTCTAATTTATATTGAATGTGACATTCATGGTATGAAATAATCCTGTTGGGCAGCTTGGGTCAAGTTCTCAGGTCTCACTCCTCCTCATCCCTGGTCCTGGCGAGCTCGAAAACACTTAGACCTTGAAACCCACACACCATAGCTGGCTACAAAGTAAACATTTTCACAAATTCAGGCACTGGAGTCTTCTAAAAGTGCAGTCTTCCCAAGTATTAGAAGAGAAATTAGTCCCATGTCGCTCAAACCAGGAAAAACCCTAATAACAGGTTGACTATTTTGAGAATTTTAAAAATGGGTTTGTGTCTTATTTTTAGATTCTTTTCTGGAAAATTATCTTGGAAACTTTCTGAGGATTGGCTATGATTTCAAAAAAACTAGAGGTAGGCCTGAAATAAAGAGGAGATGTAAGAGTCATTAGCTTGGAAAAACCTGGGTGCACACTTCAGAAATGGTACCTCTGCTGAAAACAGTCCTACAATACATCATTGCACCACAAACTGAAAAAGAAAAGCAACTCTCAAATAACTTCCAAGAGCTAATGCAGCCAGATGTTTCAGTCTAATTTTGCTGAATTAAGGAAAGAAAAATCAGACTTTATCACAGCCATTAAAAAAATCTATTGCCATAGAAATGTATCACAAGTGAGATTTGAAATATTACCGATTTGCAAATTACACATGTATTTTACAAAGCATTTAAAGCATATTAAGTGACCTATAAGGACCTATTTTTCCTTCCTTCCTTCTCAGGTACAGCTCTGAAATTAGCATCAGAGGACTTGCTTGTTTTAAAGCAATACACATGATAATGCTTCTTTCACTAATATTAACGCCACTGTGAAAAGGATTCAGTTAAGAGTGGGTTAACTACAGTTAGTGGGTTAAATTGTACTGAACCAAATTTATTGAGAGACATGACAGTGCTGTGTCTTGTGGAGCACTGCGTTATGGATGGATATTGCTGTTTCTGTAGGTGATGTTGATGACAAAATGAGGTAGTGACCCACTCAGAGATGTCTAACATATGCTGGCACAGATGCTACCAGGCATCTCCCACAGGGAAGGAGACAGGGAGTGATTACTGAATATTAGGGAAATTTGTCCCAGAGAGAATTAAAGCTTCTTTCTTTTCTTTTCCTGTTTTGGGGGAGGGGAGGAGAAAGGAGAGGGATCATGTCATTGCCCTGCTGTAGTCAAGAACAAAAGATAAGCAACTGAAGTTCAACTTAATGAGCTACTCCCTCTTGATACATGTAAAGCCACATGTTTGAGCAACAGTAAATTAATGTGGAGATCTTTCATGTCTGGGGATGAGAGTTTAAATCTAGGTCAGATCCCTATGGTAGCATTTTGAGATGAAATATAAAGATTTCCATGCTATTTTTGCTTCTAGAAGAGAATAGAATTCTCTGCTTCTAGAAGAGAATAGCATTCTCACTGCCACATTTTGCATTCTATTTTTTAAATTAGTTGATTTCAGTAGTTTTAAAAAGTACATGTTAAATGAGTATGCTATTAGCAAATTTGTTGGACATTTGCTTTCCTCTGTTGCTCCTATAAATGAGATGCATAAAGCAAGTTCAGCAGAGGGATACACAAACACAGACCACTAAAAGAACAAAGGAACAAAAGGCCAAATTTTGACTGAGTGAAATTGCCTACAGGAGGAATGCTGATAGTTCAAACAGAACCAAATATACATATAAATAATGAATAAAAAATCGTAAGTATTAATTTTGTGACACATTGTAGAGTTCATATACCAAGTTTCATACAATGAATGTCTGAATTTATTAGAGTGTGCCAGAATATAATGCAACTGTTTGTATCAAAAGATTACATTGGTTCAAATTCTTGACACAGGAAAAATGTCTGGGTAATAAAAGTGCTGTTCTGTCTACTCAGGTACAAGTTTGACCAAAATAGAAGCAAATTTTTAGAAGTATTTATTACTGATGTATCTTTCTTATTATGATATTCCCTAGTAATATGTCTGCGCATACAAATGAAGATTTTAGAAATACAATAATAGATTGAATATTTAGTTGAACCTTCCTTTTCCCCTTGTAGTTTGTGGCCTTTAAGAGATATGGAAGTATTAAGAGGCAAGAGAATCCAGGCCTAAAGCTCTCTATCTGCCTGATGTACCCAGATGACATATACATGCTCATGTACAGAGCTTTGCTGGCAGTACTTGCCTCATTCAGTTTTTTAAAACATCTTTCCTAATGGAGCGAGGGGTGATCAAGTCTCTTCAGTAAGATTTCATTTTCAGAGCTATAATTTCAAAATTGAACTTGAAGAAAGAGTTTGCCTGCAGAAATTGAATCTATAAGTTGTATGTCAGGTTTTGGATTTCTAATCTGTATTCATAAATCCAGTTCCTACACTGTAACAAGTGATCCTGATTTTTACCAACAATGGCCACAGTACTGAGAACCACTTAGCAGGCAGAAAATGTTTTCAAAGAAAATAATTTTAAAAAGAGAAATTGTTACCAGAGGACCCAACTGAAGTATGTTAACAAGCTCACAAACTCAACTCTCATTATGCTTAATCTTTCACACCATGGTGAAATGCATTCTTCTGCATTCCTTTCTGTTATGGTTTGAGAGACCCATAACAATTTATTGTCATTTAGACAATCATTTTATCACCCGATGACCCCTCCCCACCCGGGAAAGGGGATCGGGAGAAACAAGGAAACCCAGGAGTTGAAGTATAAACAGATTTAATAGAGTAAGATTAGATAATTAACATTAATAACACTAAAGAACCAATATTGATCCCGACACCAATACAGAATATGCAAAGATTATACTCAGCCAATTCTATCAGTAGGAAGCTGTGCACTCCCAGCAGTGGACAGTAAATGTTGGACACTGCGAGCGCTACGGCTTCAGGAGGAAGGGAAGGCCTCAGGAGTCCGGCACCAGGGCAAGAAGTTCTCAGGATGGCAGCCATCAAGGGGGAGAGAGAACTTCACAGCAACCTTCCTAATTTATAGTGAATGTGACATTGATAGTATGAAATAATCCTGTTGGGCAGCTTGGATCAAGTGCCCGGGTCTCGCTCCTCCTCATCCCTGCACCTGGAGAGCTCGAAAACACTGAGACCTTGAAACCCACACATCATAGATGGCTAGAAAGTAAATATTTTCACCAATTCAGACACTAGAGTCCTCTAAAAGTGCAGTCTTCCCAAGTATTAGAAAAGAAATTAGTCCTGTGTCGCTCAAACCAGGACACTTTCTCAAGTGTTGATTGCCGTGAAGACATATTTTTCTGAAGAGAAACTTCAGGATTGGGACCAACAGACATGTTTTTCTTATCCAGTCCAGGACCCTCATCTACATATCATATTCTGTCTGTGTATTGTCTACAGGATTAGCTGTATTTCCTGTTGTTTATAGTTCCTAAAAATAGATTTTAAATTTTTTTTTTAAAGGGAGGAAAGTTGTGCCACCTTTTATCCCCCAAAGTCTTTGTCTTGGTAGGGAACAAATTCTGGCATCAGATACATAAACACAATGTAAGCCTGTAAAAATTTATTTTAGGGCCTACTCATAAGACTACCCTATGTCTATGTGCATATATGTCTCACAAGCATGGCAGCAATGAAAATGACTGGTGTCTCCAGTCAGCAAATAGATCCCAGGCATAAAGACATTTCCAAAGCAAATTGTTTCAGAACAGAATTCAGACAAACTCTGACCCTAAGAGTATTTACATCCTTTCTGAAAGATTCTGAGGGAAAATAACATTATTTTTGGGGGGTTCTGTGCAAGATACAGTGGATTTTAGTTAAACTTTCAATGCCATCTATTAGTTTATGTGAAGATTATTGTCAATTATTAATATGCTCCTGGGGGTATTAGTGACACTTCATAGAATCATAGAATCATTTAGGTTGGAAAAGACCCTTAAGATCATTGAGTCCAACTGCTAACCTAAAACTACCAAGTCCACCACTAAACCATGTCCCTAAGCATCTTTAAAATACCTCTAGGGATGGTGACTCAACCCTTTCCCTGGCCAGCCTGTTCCAATGCTTGATAACCCTTTTGGTGAAGAAATTTTTCCTAATATCCAATCTAAACCTCCCCTGGTGCAACTTATAGTTATAAAAAAATAGTTTTGCTCTGAGCTTAAAAAACAAGAACCAGACTTTGTGTACCTTAGTTCAGCAATCTGGATTAATATATGGTTTTTGCATGACTAAAGCAAGCAAGATTGGCTGCTTAATTATACATCAAGGTAGACAATATTTGAACAAAAGAGCTGGGGGTCTGGCTAAAAATTGAAGTACACATATTCATTTTTAAAAATGAGTCTACTTTGTTCTCCCTGATTTTATCTATATCCTTCTAGGTTTAATAACATTTTCTCCAGAAATAGGGAATGGAATAATGAAAGACTAATTCAAAGAGATACGTTGAAGGGAGTGTAAAAATGGATGTGAGAAAATATGCAGTTAAGTCAGTGCCAGAAAATGATGCCATCTAAGGAGTGAAAGCAACAAAGTCAGCTACATAACAGTATGACTTCTTTGATATAACCCTACAGGCAGTTCTATACCCGCAAGCAGTCAGCACTGAACACAGCCATGTTGCTGGCAGTGAATCCATACAAAGGACTAACCACAGGCCATGATGCCACTGCAGGAAGAATATATATTTCAACATTTGACGTCTTGCTCTAAGAGCTGCCAAGTTTGGCTGTAGCTATTGAAGAAGAAAAGAAGCAATATAAGCAAGTGATAGTCAGAGATTTAAAGACCAGAAGCATCCGTGTAGATACATGAACAGACACACTGCCCATAGCCACTAAAGGGCCTCTTTTGGGAAATAAAAGCTGTATAATTATAAAAACAATTACAACTATGTTTGAAGAGATTTAACACAGTGGAGATGAATGAAAAAACTTTTACGATTTTTGGAAAGTACCCTTGGTTAAAATCTGCAGGGTTTCACTGCAGGCTTTCACTGCTGCATGCTTAAGAATATTCAGTATCTCAAGTGATTCTGAATTAGAATAATTTCCAAAGAGCAAATTCATGTCCATATAACTGATGATAAGTTTTGGACCAAAACCATTGCATTGTTGAAGTCTGATCAGTTTTAATGGGAAGCAAAAGAATTAAGAGCTGTTAATTTCCATTAGGCTTCCCACCTCTTTACAATCAGAATCTCTGACTTAGCATAACCTTCACCAATGCTGGCACTATTCACAACTGTCTCTTTCCCTTTTCTTTTGCTGTTCTGCCCAGCAGTAAAATCTCCATGGCAAGGATAATCCAGCCCTCCAACGTGGCACATAGAATCATAGAATGGTTTAGGTTGGAAGGGACCTTAAAGATCATCTAGTTCCAAGCCCCCTGCCATGGCCAGGGACACCTCCCAGTAGACCAGGTTGCTCAAAGCCCCATCCAACCTGGCTTTGAACTCTTCCAGGGATGGGGCATCCACAACTTCCCTGGGCAGCCTGTTCCAGTGTCTCACCATCCTCAGAGTAATAACAAATTTAGCTGACCTTGGTTGTTATAGCAATAGGTATAAGCAAGAGCCTCTCTCCATACCATTCCTTGGTATTAACTATAAACATCAGATGTTATCACTCTGGAAGCAGACACTGTCTAAAAAAATATGCCATCAATTTCAGAGAGTGCAGTTAGTTAGAAGAGACTTAACTGACGTGCGGAAATCAGACTCCGCAACCGCAAGGTTGTAAAGTAGGTATGATTTTATTCAGCGCTGGGCAGCACGGGGGGTCGTCCCACCAAATTCGTGCGCGCCTAACGCAGCAGCTCGTATCATATTTATGCAGCAGTGTTACATATTCATAAGGTTTTGCAATACGCCTATACATATTAACTATCTATCCCGCTTCGTATGCAAATGAGCCATTTCCGTGATCTCCTCCCCACCGAGCATGCGCGGTTTCTTCTGGTGGTGGTCGTTGAGGGTCGAGAGGATGAAGGCAAACCCTCTCTTCTTCATCACCGCAAGTGACTCTTTATTCCTGCGTAAGCTCAGTCTTTCTTTTATCAGACTCCACAACCGCAAGGTCAGTTCCAGCAGGTTTCTTTAGCAAGGCCGGTCATGGCTGTTCTGTTCTTCACTGCTATTTCCTGATTAAACGTCTTACACGATGGCCAAGGTTATAGATATGGGTTAAGCAATGCAATGGCTACAATGTTATAGATATATGTTTTGCGTCAAGCATGTTCCCTCCTGCTATCAGCCCTTAAGTGTTAGTTCTCTCTATCATAACTGAAAAGTAAAATCAGTAAAATCAGGAGTTACTGGAATTGACCCCCGGTGTCCTGCCAGTCTGCAGTTTGGCATGGGGGCAGTACTGATCAGAGCAAATTCAGCCAGCCTGATGGTATGGTTTTCATTCAATTTAGGGAGAAAAAATTGTATGTTGACTCCTGACATTTCCTAGTAGAACTCAAAAGTTTCTCTAGAATGGACAAGGAGAGTTTTTCTCATTTTATTATAGGGCAGAGCAATAATGTCAGAAACACAGTATTACATGCTACCAGTGTCCAAACTGCAGTCTAATACAGTTTGATAATGGCAACAAGGCAAATGGAGCATGAACTATGAAAATACAGCCAAGAATCATTGAGAATACTGGGAAGAAATGGTGATATCTCATCACTGTTGCCTTCCCTTTCCTTACTCTCATCAATATAATCTTACAGATTTAGATCTTATAGATTTAGATTTATAGATTAAGATTATCAAATAATCTTATCAATACTTATAAATACTTAAGGGGAGGGTGCCAGGTAGATGAGAAGAGTCTTTTTTCAGTAGTGCCCAGTGATAGGACTAGAGGTAACGGGCACAAACTGGAGCACAGGAAGTTCCATCTTAACATGAGGAGGAACTTCTTTCCTTTGAGGGTGGCAGAGCACTGGAACAGGCTGCCCAGGGAGGTTGTGGAGTCTCCCACGCTGGAGACATTCAAAACCCGCCTGGACGCCGTCCTGTGCAACCTGCTGTAGGTGTCCCTGCTGTGGCAGGGGGGTTGGACTAGATGATCTCCAGAGGTCCCTTCCAACCCTGACGATACTGTGATACTGTGATACTCTATGTCATCCTATTTCATCCTTTCATCCTACCTAAATCTCACAGCTACTGACAGGCAGAATGTACTAAACATTTTATCTTTTTTAAATGCAGCTCTGACCACGCATCTTCCTGCTTTCATCTGCATGCTCTAGTGAAGCACACTGGATCAACTGTCAATTAGAAAACTGAATTAATTCTGTCATCTCCAAAGACACGCTTTGTATGCCACAGTTTAGCGCTTCCTCTGTGTAGATTCGTACCAGCTGAGGAACTGATTCTAGAGATACAGTAAGACATCATTTCTTGAGTGTTTGTTTTTTAAATATTGGGTTATGTTTACATGTTCCTATTAACAGAGGTTGACATTTAGCTGACTACGCACTGTGTCAGTTGCTTGAGATTCTTGGATGTGAATAAAATAAACATCATGATTCATTTACTGAAGCTGTAGAAAAAAGTCTTACAAGAAGAGAAATATTTAATCTGGAATGATTTCTCTTCCTCTTTTGCAGGCAGCATCCTAAAGGTTGTCGTGGTTTAGGCCAAATTGGCCACTGGGGACATAGGGGACCCTAGATGGGACCGACAGATGCTCCCCTCTACCCCTCTTCAAAGAGAGAGGTAGAGGAGGAAAAAGAGACTTATGAGTTTAGAAGGATCTAAACTACTTTAATGAAATATTAATAATAAAATAAAAAGAAATAATGAGAAATATACAAAACCGTATCAAGCTCCCAGGATGACAATCACGACACCGGCTGGCACTGGGGCAGTCCCAGACTGGACTCAGTGATGGACGGGAACTGGATTCCGGATCTGGATTCAGGATCGGGACCAAAGGCAGACGAACAGACAGAATCCTCCTCAGACGTCAGCCATTGAAGGAAGAAGGGAAAGAGGGCTGACCCTTTGATCCCTCAGCTTTTATAGTGAGCATGAGGCAGATGGGATGGAATACCCTGTTGGTCAGTTTTGGGTCACCTGTCCTGTCCGCTCCTCCCCGCAGGTGGGACCCCACTACGCTTTTCTGCTTCCGACCCTCCAATGGGGCAAGTAACAAAGTTGGTTGGCCTTGGGTGTTACAGCAATAAGTATAAGCAAGAGCCTCTCTGCATACCATGCCTTGGCATCAACTATAAACATAGGTCTTATCACTCTGAGAGAGTGAAGGTTGTCTGCACAATATGCTGTTAATTTCAGTAGTTAGAAGAGGCCCAGCTAAGAAGCGAAGTTACTGAACAAAATTGGTCCTGTTTTACCTCAAACCAGGACAAGGTAAACTATGATGTGCTTAGATGAGGTAGATATGAGTGCAGTATAAACATACAGATAGACAGTTGTAGTAATAGTATAGTAGATGAAGCAAACAATAAGTGCAAATAAATAACACTAATTTGAAAATATATCTATGCATAACACACCACAGTCTTTATCCAGTATATGAAATAAAAGGTTTCAGATTTCCTGGGTTAAATCCTTTTATCTTTATTCTGATGAAGCGCTCTCTAAGGTCAGTGACTAGTTTAAGAGAAGACCAACTCCAATGTAAAGTCTACTGCTTGCTTTGCAGAAGTTTAAAATTGATGTTCATGTGGTAGGTATTAGACAATGCATAGTGGGATGATTCTGATTTCAAGTGAACACAAATCAGAACTGACTGTCCTGAAGTCAGTGAAGCTACTGAGATGTGAAACTCCTGTTAAATCACAGTGAGACCTATGGATGCATTTTTAACCAGGCAGATTTCCTCTTTTTTATTCTGAAACATGGAACACAGAGAGCCACCTTATTTGAAGTGGAAAAGTATAAGATCAGCTGAGTTATGGGAGCACCAGATGATATCTATACCATTAAACAGTGCCTAGGTATATTTGTAGGCACAGGAACTCATCAGCACCCATGCTGACAATGTGTTATAAGTCCCTCCTACACTTCTAGCCCATAGCAACAACATATCTCCCAAACAATTCCCTGACACAGAAGCAATGACCAGATAGCTTTCCCAAAAGACAGTCTGGATGTTACGTTCCTGTTCTGGTGAATAGCAGAATTGAACATTGCAGAGGCCCACTATTTCATGTCATCTGCTGTCAGTTCCAGAAAAAAGTTCTGGACATCTTTAGGTTACTAGAATTGTTGTATCCTTCTTTACAGATCTAGCCATTGTATCATGCATTGTGGTGGGTTGACCCTGGCTGGATGCCAAGTGCCCACCAAAGCCGCACTATCACTCCCCCTCCTCAGCTGGACAGGGGAAAGAAAATATAACAAGTTCATGGGTCGAGATAAGGACAGGGAGATCACTCAGAAATTACCATCATGGGCAAAACAGACTCGACTTGGGGAAATTAGTTTAATTTATTACCAATCAAATTAGAGTAGGGTAATAAGAAATAAAACCAAATCTTAAAAACACCCCCCCCCCCCCCCTTCTGCCCGGTCTTAACTTTACTACCAAGTTCTCTACCTTCTCCCCCTGAGCAGCACAGGGGGATGGGGGATGGGGGTTACGATCAGTTCATCGCTGTTTCTGCTGCTCCTTCCTCCTCAGGGGGAGGACTCTTCACACTCTTCCCCTGCTTCAGTGTGGAGTCCCTCCCACAGGAGACAGTTCTCCACAAATTTCTGCAATGTGAGTCCTTCCCACGGGCTGCAGTTCTTCACGAACTGCTCCAGCATGGGTCCCCCACGGAGTCACAAGTCCTGTCAGCAAACCTGCTCCAGCATGGGTTCCTCTCTCCACAGGTCCACAGGTCCTGCCAGCAGACTACTCCAGCATGAGGTCTCCACGGGGTCACAGACTCTTTTGGGGATCCACCTGCTCTAGCGTGGGGTCCTCCACAGGCTGCAGGTGGATATCTGCTCCACTGTTAACCTCCATGGGCTGTAGGAGGACAGCCTGCCTCACCATGGTCTTCACCATGGGCTGCAGGGGAATCTCTGCTCCCGCGCCTGAAGCACCTCCTCCCCCACCTTCTTCACTGACCTTGGTGTCTGCAGAGTTGTTTCTCTCACATATTCTCACTCCTCTCTTCAGCTGCAGTTAAGCAGGTGGGTTTTTTCCCTTCTTAAATATGTTATCACAGAGGCGCTACCACCGTCACTGATTGGCCTTGGCTAGCGGCAGGTTCTTCTTGGAGGCAGCTGGCATTGGCTCTGTTGGACATAGGGGAAGCTTCTAGCTGCTTCTCACAGAAGCCACCCCTGTAGCCCCCCTGCTACCAAAACCTTGTCACGGAAACCCAATACATGCATTTATGAAGAATTTCAGGCATTTGTTAAAAAGGAATAGGTATTAATAAATTTGCACACACCACTGTCCTGGTTTGAGCAACACAGGACTTATTTATCTTCTAAAGCTTGGGAAAACTACACTTTTAGAAGAATCCAGTGTCTGAATTTGTGAAAATATTTACTTTATAGCCAGCTATGGTGTCTGGGTTTCAAGGTCTCAGTGTTTTTGAGTTAGCCAGGTGCAGGGATGAGGAGGAGCGAGACCCAGGCACTTGACCCAAGCTGGCCAACAGGATTATTTCATACCATGAACACCACATTCAATATAAATTAGAAAGTTTGCTGCGACGTTTTGTCTTCTATGATGGCTGCCATCCTGAGAACTTCTTGCCCTGGCACCGGACCCCTGAAGCCTTCCCTTCCTCCTGAAGCCATAGTGCTCGCAGTGTCTGACATTTGCTCTTCCACTGCTGGGAGTGCACAGCTTCCTATTGATAGAATTGGCTGAGTATAGTCCTTGTATATTTTATATTGGTATTGGGATCAATACTGGTTCTTTAGTGTTATTAATGTTAATTATCTAGTCTTATTCTATTAAATCTGTTTATATTTCAACCCCCGGGTTTCCTTGTTTTTTCCTGATTCCCTTTCCCGGGTGGGGAGGGGTCATCGGGTGATAGAATGATTGTCTAAATGACATTAAATTGTTGTGGGTTTGTCAAACCATAGCAACCACATAGAAGGTATCTAGCACAAACAAAAGCTGTTAACACAATCTTCAAACCAATGAGATTTATTGATAGTCAAGATGTTGCCTGTTCCTACAGAGCTTGATGTTGTCTCGTTGCATTATTGCATTCTTTTTTGTCCAAAAGCTTGTCAGAAAGTGCAAGACTGCTGCTCCTGCTGTGCCCAACCCATCCAATTTGCTGAAGAAGTGCTCTGACACCCCACTTGCCCCTCTGCATCTCAGAAGGACAGAACTGCATGGGAGTTAAGGGGTTTTTTTGCTTAGTCCTCTGGTTAACAGAGTGCTTGGTCCCACCTTACAGGCAGAAAACATGACACTGTCTGATCTGAAGGAGGAGGCAGTTTTGACTGATAGAATTTGTCAAAGTCAGTCTTTTTTTGTGGTACAAAATCACAGCTAAAAC
The DNA here is from genome assembly GCA_033628385.1 of Pluvialis squatarola. Lineage (NCBI taxonomy): Eukaryota > Metazoa > Chordata > Aves > Charadriiformes > Charadriidae > Pluvialis > Pluvialis squatarola. The sequence goes on along the minus strand of JAHSPU010060963.1, from coordinate 232,394 downwards.
AAAGAGGGTCAAGCCTGTAGGGTTCTGGGGGAGGATGAGTCCATGAGGACAAACAAGCACAGGGCAGATGTTGAGCAATGTCCTGGCAGCTATACAGTAGCTCCAGCACATTAGCAGTGCAAGTCAACAACAATAGCACAGTGAGAAATAAAAATGGGAAAAGGAGGAATTTGGAAACATAAATCTGGAAATCAGGATAGCACCAGTCCTCCTGAGAAGGTTAAGCAGGGAGTAAAGGGAGTGGTGGTAACCAGTTGTAAAGGAGCTGTAAACATGCTAACCGTCACTCGCTGAGGAGACCAGCTCCAGTGCAGGTAGGTCCGCACTGGAGAAGGGGATCGGAGGCGAAAAGGGCCGGCAAGGGGCTCTTTTTGGGGGCCTTTTGAAGCCGGAAAAAGCGACTAGCTCGTCCTAGTGCTCGCGCTGGAACCGGCAGCTTGAGGGAGGGCTGCTGACGCGACAGAGGCGGAGCCTGCAGCGTGCGCGGCAGTTCAAGAAGAGCTGTGAAGGAGTGCAACGAGCCGGCTGGTTCTGCACTGAGCAAGCGGGCAACCAGAGGGTGGCACCCAGGGCGTTACTTGGGAGCACCATGGAAGGGTGGACACCCTGAGTGGGTGAACCGACTGGGCTAACAGGGCATTACAGGTCGCACAGAAGGGTGTTGCAAACCTACCAACTTGGTCAGGTAGCCATGGTATCTACCCGGCTGAAGACCATGGCCCTGATGAACTGTGCATGCACCAGCTCTGATGCTGCTTTCTGATGCATGCACTCGTGTGAGCATGTTGCCACCCAGGCATCGGGCTGCAGGGTGTGCCCTGCTCTCACGCCAGTGTTGGATGGCAGTGGTGAGCATGGCTGTGGCAGGTGTGCCCAGGTAGAGGAGCTCCTACACTTAGTGATGGAGCTCAGGGAGGAGGTAAGTAGGTTGAGGGACATCAGGGAATGGGAGAGGGAGATAGATGCCTGGAGTCATACCCTGTCTCCCATGACAGAAATGCAGCAGGCAGACAGAGCCCCTGCTATAGAGAACTCCCACTCCTCTCCTTGACCGGCTGAACAGGGTAGCTTGGAGGAAAGGGGACAATGGCAAGATGTTCCTGCCCGATGCAACAGGTGCCGCAGGCACATCTGCCTGCCAACTACTATACCTTCTGAGGTCCCGTTGCAGAACAGGTACAGTGCTCTGCAAGTGGAACTGAACAACGGTGAGGATGATAATCCTCCCAGTTTGGAGGTGTCATTGAGGCCTAGTCGGACCACCCCCCGAATCAAAACTACCTCAGTAAAAAACAAGATGGGTCATTGTAATAGGTGACTCAGTTCTAAAGGGAATGGAAGGCCCAATATGTAGACTGGACCCACTATATAGGGAAGTTTGCTGTCTCCCTGGGGCCTGGGTTAACAATGTTAAGAAGCAGCTTCCTTCTCTGGTGCAGCAATCAGATTATTATCCTCTTTTAGCTTTTCAGGTAGGCAGTGATGATGTAGTGAGAAGAACACCGAGGGCAATGAAGAAAGACTTCAGGGCCTTGGGATGACTGGTTAAGGGATCGGGAGCACAAGTCTTGTTCTCCTCTCTCCCTCAAGTTGTGGGGTTTGGTGAGGGGTAAACAGGAAGAGCCAGCAGGTCAATGACTGGCTCCAAACCTGGTGCTACCAGCAGGGTTTGGGGTTCTTTGACCATGGCCTGATTTACAGAACACCAGGCCTGCTGGTAGCAGATGGGAAAAGCCTGTATTGCAGGGGGAAGAGGTTTCTAGAACTAGAGGTAGTGGGGCTTATTGAGAAAGCTTTAAACGAGATTCGAAGGGGGATGGGGATGTAACTGGGCTCACCAGAGAGGCACCCAAGTGTAGTAGCTCAGCACTTGTGGGGCAAGGTGCTACTATTTTTGAGAATCAGAAGGCCCACCACCCCTCTAGGGCAAAAACTACACACTCATTGGCCTCTCTGAAATGCCTATACACTAATGCACGCAGCATGGGGAACAAGCAAGAGGAGTTAGAGATCTGTGTGTGGTCACAGGGCCATGATCTCATTGCAAATACTGAGACATGGTGGGATAGCTCACATGACTGGAATGCTGTCATGGAGGGCTATGTTATCTTTAGGAAAGATAGGCCAGCAAGGCGAGGTGGGGGAGTTCCTCTTTATGTGAGAAAGCAACTGGAATGTATTGAGCTCTCCCTGGGGGCAGATGAGCAAGTTGAGAGCTTGTGGGTAAGGATCAAGGGGCAGGGTAACAGGGGAGACACTGTTGTGGGTGTTTATTACAGGCCACCTGATCAGGATGGGGAAGTTGATGAGGCCTTCTACAGACAGGTGAGAATCACCTCACAATCACAGGGCTTGGTTCTCATGGGGGACTTCAACTTCCCTGATATCTGCTGGGAAGGCTACACAGCTAGGCATGTACAGTCCAGGAGGTTCCTCCAGTGCATTGATGATAACTTCTTGACTCAGGTGGTGGAGGAGCCCACAAGGAGAGGTGTACTACTGGACCTAGTATTGACAAACAAAGAGGGACTGGTGGAGGATGTTAAGGTTGGGGGCAGCCTTGGCTGCAGTGATCATGAGAAGACAGAGTTCAGGATTAAGTGCAGTATGCACAAAATGACAAGTAGGGTTGAAACCTTAGACTTCAGGAGGGCTAACTTTGATCTCTTCAAGGAATTGCTGGGAGAAATCAAATGGGAGAGGGTTCTAGGGGTTAAGGGGGCTCAAGAGAGCTGGCTGATATTTAAGCACCACTTCCTCCAAGCTCAGGATGGATGCATCCCTAAGAGCAAGAAATAGGGCGAGGGAAGCAGGAGACCTGCATGGCTGAGCAGGGAGCTTCTGCAAAAGCTCAGGTGGAAGAAGGGGGTTTACAGTATGTAGAAGAAGGGGCTGATGGCTTGGGACGAGTATAAGAATGCTGTCAGGGTATGCAGGGATGAAACGAGGAAAGCAAAGGCAGCCTTGGAATTGAACCTAGCGAGGGATGTCAAGGCCAATAGGAAGGGTTTATTTAAGTATATAGGAGGCAAAAGGAAAACTAGGGAAAATGTGGGCCTGCTCTTGAACGAGACGGGTGCTGTGGTGACAGATGATGCAAAGAAGGCAGAGTTGCTGAATGCCTTCTTTGCTTCTGTCTTCACTGCTCGGGCCAGCCCTCAGGAGTCCCAAACTTTTCAGGTAACAGAGAATGTCTGGAGGAAGCAAGACTTTCCCTTGGTTGAAGAAGAACAAGTTAGGGATCAATTAGGTAAACTGGATACCCACAAGTCCATGGGGCCTGATGGGATGCACCCACGAGTGCTGAGGGAGCTGGCAGAAGTCATTGCTGGGCCACTGTCCATCATCTTTGAAAGGTCCTGGAGAACAGGGGAGGTGCCTGGGGACTGGAGGAAAGCCAATGTCACTCCAGTCTTCAAAAAGGGCAAGAAGGATGACCCGGGAAACTACAGGCCGGTCAGCCTCACCTCCATCCCTGGAAAGATGATGGAACAGCTTGTTCTGGGAGTAATCTCCAAGCATCTGGAGGAAAAGAAGGTTATCAGAAGTAGTCAACATGGATTCACCAAGGGGAAGTCATGTCTGACTAATCTGATGGCCCTCTATGATGGTGTGACTGGATGGGTGGATGAAGGGAGGGCAGTGGATGTTGTCTACCTTGACTTCAGCAAGGCTTTCGACACTGTCTCCCACATCATCCTCGCAGGCAAACTTAGGAAGTGTGGGTTGGATGAATGGACAGTGGGGTGGATTGAACAGTGGCTGACAGGTAGAGCTCAGAGGGTTGTGGTTAGTGGTGCAGAGTCCAGTTGGAGGTCAGTAACAAGTGGTGTCCCTCAGGGGTCAGTACTGGGTCCAGTCCTGTTCAATATATTCATCAATGACCTGGATGAAGGGATGGAGTGTACCATCAGCAAGTTTGCTGATCACACAAAACTGGGAGGGGTGGCTGACATGCTGGAAGGCTGTGCTGCCATACAGCGTGACCTGGGCAGGCTGGAGAGTTGGGCAGAGAGGAACCTTATGAAATTGAACAAGGGCAAATGTAGGGTACTGCATCTGGGGAGGAATAACCCCATGCATGAGTACAGGTTGGGGGCTGACCTCCTGGAGAGCAGCTCTGTGGAAAGGGACCT
>JAHSPU010060963.1:188430-198548 GCA_033628385.1 Pluvialis squatarola | reverse complement strand
ATGACATTATAATGAGCAAAGTTCACACAAAGGACAGCATTTTGTCAAAATTTGACAAACTGTTGGCTCAGGGTAGTAAGTATGCAGCTTATCAGTTCCATAGGACCATCTCGTTCCCATATCTGCTGTATCATCACAGGGCTTGGCTGTGGAATCTCCACCCCACTCCATCCCCATGTTGCTTTGCGAGCAATATTGTGCAGGGAATCACAGATGTAGTGGATTCTTCGCATACCAGCTGCGGCTGTATTCTACCCTAGGAACCTTTTTGATTTTAAGCTTTTCCTTAATGTGTGAACAATGCTGTATTTTGGTTATTTTAGTAATTATTCTACATAATCCACCCCGTGACTACAGTCACTCAAGCTCCACGATATTTAAAGCTGATTGGGAATATCACATATGCTCTTGTGGTGAGGGTTATCTAGTACAAATACAGCTTGCGGGGTGATCAAGTGAGTTAAGCTCTTCACCATAATCCAAAGTTTAACATACAGCGTGACTGTCAATATAAAGCACAAGATAGTGAGGGTTAGTAAGACAATAACAGGGTGAAGTGTTTTGTTGAGGATTCCTGTAGCCGTTGGTGACCATCTGAAGAGGGTGTCCCACCATTCATGTTCTCCGGTTTTCTTTACTCTTTCTAACGCGCGATGTATTTCTTCTATGTTGTGATGGACAGTGATTAGAGTTTTTTGTCCGTTTTCTTGAACTTGCTTCAACAACCGCTTCAGGTCTTCATGCTGTAAGAGTTTCCTCACCAAGGTGAGATTCATCCCAATGGGGGTAGGCAATAAATCTTTGCTCAGGGTGTAAATAGATCGTAACAGTTGATAAGACATAACAGGAGCTAAGTAACTGAAGTCACATCCTATAAGGTTAGTAAAGTTACAAACACAAATATTTGAGTGATTACTTGTATCTACACTAACGCCATCCACGAACATAAAATTACAAGGGGTTCTTACACAAACACATCCTTTTCCAATATATACAAGTACAGTCTCAGGTTTTTCATCGGGGTGTATTTCGAAATGACAAATGTTTTGTTCTGTATTGAGGCAAATGTCTTGGGCTCTGATGGTGTTACTTTCACAGATAAACCCTTGTTGTTCTTGCACAATACATGCGTCAACGTCAACAGTTTGCCATTTGCTTCCATTTTGCTGGGCCCACACTCTATGCTCTATGGGATAGAGTATAGTTGCAGGTTGGCTCACTCCCAGCGCAATGATTGGGTATATAGTATATACCGAAGCATTGTGTATGGTCAAAACAAAAGCTGTGGCTGTATTGTCAGTGGGGTCGTAAGTGAAATTAACCAAATGCCACCAGGATTGAAACCTCTTTTCGAATTCAATCACATTATCCCAAATTATCTTTCGAATTTCAGTAGGTAAGGTACCTTCCTCACCTTCTCGTATAATTGCACCTGCTATTGTTTGCATCCACAGCTGAGTTTGGACACAACTAAGGGCTAGAGAAACATTATTTTGGGCTACATCAAGTGCATCTGTAATTAACTGGTGGTCTTTCTCATTTATTTCTCCCCACTGAGGCAACATATCTGATAGGAACCATTGATTAGTTCCTAGAGCTGGAAGAGAAGACTGCAAAGGATGTTTTAATCCATTCAGGTCACTGGTCACTGTGGCCAGTTTGTTGGCAAGTACTTCTGCATCTATGCTGTTTAGGACTCCCAGTCCCATTCCCAAGACACCAGTTACATCTCTCTTTGATCGTTTTGGAGAGATAAGAGTCTGTCGATGTAACCATGCTGACCATCCTGCGTAAGATGTACTCAGGAATGGTGAACAGGTAGGTTTGATTGCAGAGACGTTAATCTGCATTGACAATTCCACACGCTTGAGCTAGTATGATGTGTTAAACAGTACTTGCTGTTGACCAGTATTTTTAATTATGTAAGGGCCGGTGTTGTAGATGTAAGGGATCAGACTAATGGGTGGCTGAGTAGGTACACTTGTAAAAGTTTGTCGGGGCACAGGTTCTGTGCTCTTCTCAACAGGTTCAGATGCAATTGTGTCAATCATAAATTCAAATAATAATTGTGTATTTCTATAGCCCCAAAGACAATACACTATTATAGGTTTGGTAAAAGTGAAATTGTGCCAGCAATCTGAATTTGGCTTTATAATTTTGTAACATTCAGTATTATATTTTTCTGGTTTGGTAGAGTCTACATGGATTGTTTTAATTTCAGTTGGTCTGTGGTGGGTAGACCCATTGATTACTCGGCAACCAGTTTGTATTTCTCTTTTTGGGGCGGCTTTAATTTTAGCCATTTGGAGTGAGTATTTCCAACTCCATTTATCTTTGGAATATACTTCACTTCCTTGTATGACTAGAGTAGAGAGATTTAGATCTTTTTTGTTTTGTGGTGTTCCAGTGTTTGCAGTGTACTTGGACAATGCATGTTTCCAAGGGTCATTATCAAAGACTGTGGTGTAAGGGGGCAGATTTCTAAGTCCACTTAATGAGGGTTCAGTGTGGTCACTGTCAGGGGTTGCAGGTAGCAAGAATGGAACCAGACTAGGCTGTGTAGCTGGGTTAGGTTTAACTACGTCTCTTTTGAATTCGAATAACAGCGCTATTTTATGCTGTTGCTAATGACAAGTTACAAAAGTGGGTTCCTCAAGAGTAAAGTTATGCCACCAATCCCACTTGTCGGTGATACAGTGCTTTGTTGTCATTGAGCGTAAATTCTTAGGGTGAAATGTTTTTATTTTTGTGGCCTTTTCATGGTTTGAACCATTGATCAGTCTACATCCTACTTGGATTTCTTCCCCTGCTTTACCTTTCAGGGATGGATACCAACTATTCCAGGTCCACTCATTTTTTTAAAACATCTCATTGTCATGTATAACTACAGTGGCCAGACTCAATTTTTCCTTTCTTGTTCCTGCCATCGCATTGTGCTTAATAAAAGCTTGAGACCATGGCCACTCTGGATCCTTTTGACTGCAAACAACAGGGAATAAGAAGGTAAAACAGAATAGCATCAATTCTATCTGTTGGTTCATCATTTTAGAACTTGGGCTTCCAAATAGCCATACACAATAAAAATAGTATTACTGCCAGGATTAATGTCAAAATTCCTTGGAGGCACTCAAGGTTAGCATAGGCCAATCTGTCTGTCCATGTACAGTTCATTTAAGGTTCCCGTAAGATACAAAAGAAAAAGAAAATCTGCTCGGTCTTATCTGACCGACGGGGTTAGAAAGAGGGCGAGATCTACCGGGTACTAATTCGGTGTATCTTTCCTGAACAATCTTTGGCTTCCCATGCATGGGGATTTTGGGGGTAATTAGTACCATTGGTACTGTTCCAATTTGAGGCATTTTCACTAGCACAGGTTGTCCAGGGTGAAATCTTCCTAGGTATTTTCCTGGGTCATTGAGAGCTTTGGGAGGGATGATATTAGCAGATACACAGAAAGCTTTCATTTTAGGACAGCCATCTCCACTCCATCTGTTATTTAATTGATAGATGGCATTGTTTATTTGCAAATGCCAACCAGGTTCATGAGTTTTTGCAAAATGCTTAATCAACCCATTGGTGCGTTCAACAATGCCATTAGCCTGAGGGTAGTAGGGAGTATGAAATACTCACCGTATCCCTTCCTCCTTAGCCCAATCTTGTACTACTGTAGCAGTAAAATGTGAACTGTTATCGCTCTGAATTTCCTCTGGAAGGGGAAGTGTGCTGAACCATCCCTGTAGGCCTTTTACTGTGTTTTCCCCAGTAGCTGATGCAAAGTCAGTAGCCATGGTGAGGCCAGATATAACTTCTACTCCCACCAAGATGTACTTTTTCCCACCTGATGGTTGTAATGGGCCGATATAATCGATCTGCCAGGAGTGCCACAATGTTTTCTTGTCTCGAATGTGTAAGGGAGGTGCTTTGCTCAGATGGTCTTTGTTAAGTCGTAAACGACATTGTGAACAAGCAGTTACTACTTGTTCACATAGTTTAACTGATACAGGCCATCCCTGGGCCAGACCTTCTCGGTATAGGTCAGCCCGGCCAGTGTGACCACGCTTAACATGTAACCATTCGAGTAAGCGTTCCCATTCTTGACTATCATTTACAATATCAATTTGCTGCAGCCGCGTAAGGCTATCTACTCGTTGATTGAACTGAGCAGTAATCGAGTTCGAACGATCATGGCCTTTTACCCAACCAATGTGCAATGCTCTTTTTCCTCCTATTTCTAACAGTTGCTTCCAACTATTGGTTTCCCAAACTGGGTCTCTGTTCACTTGCCAATCATTAGCTGCCCAGTGACTTATCCATTTGTTGGCTCCTTTAAAAACAGCATATGAGTCAGTGTAAATGTAGTTAGCCCCGTGTTGTGCAGCTAGTAGGACAGCTCTGAGTTCCCCCACTTGTGCGCTACCTTCACCTGTTTCAGTTGCTCTTTTTCCTGTTGCTACTTCTAATGCTACGGCTTTGTATTTCCATTTATTGTTTTCTCGGTGAGATGACGCATCTGTAAACCACACTCCTATAAGATCACTGCCTTCTTTCAGAGGGGGTGCTTCTTGAATCGGAGGTGGTCTGTTTGGTGGAGATTGGAACAATAGGGCACCATCTATATCTTTTTGCAGCTTGGATATTTTAACACTGCCTTCAGTGATTGGCATGATTTCATTAATGCCTTCTAAATAAGCATACCACTTTCGAACTGTGGGTTTCTGGGCGATGCCGGCCGGTGGTGCTGTTCCCTTACAAACCACATCTAGGAGGCAAAAAGGTCCTCGAATGATCACACTCTGTTCTCTCCTAATTTGCTCTGCTCGTTTCAATGCTCGCACTAGGGACAGTAAATCTTTTTCGAGGTCTGAATATCTGTTTTCAATATCATTAAAGGAATGAGAACTAAATTCTAGTGGTCTTTCTGGTCCTGCTGGTCCGTTCTGCCATAAGTTGCAGTGAGAACCATCTTCACTGAACCCCCACTCTACATGGATAGGGTCAGTTGGATGTATAGGACCAAGTTGTTGGAATAACCTTAGTTCTTTTATTAACAATTCTAGGGCATTAGTATGTCGGTCAGTCCATTCCCAGGATTTTCCCTTCTTGAGCAAATTATAAAGAGGGCGAGCAATGATAGAAAAGCCAGGGATGTGTTTACACCAATAACTTAAAGTTCCTAGAACATGCTGTAACTCTTTCACACTAGATGGATTTTGTCCATGTTCTATTTTTTCTAGGGTATCCTGAGGGACTGAAGCAGCTCCTTTGATCCACCAGACTCCCAGGAATTTAGCTTCCTGGGCAGGTCCCTGACATTTTGAATCTGGGATTTCCAATCCTAAATCAAGTAATGTTTTTTGGATATTCTCCATCATGTCTTTTACACTTTTTTGGTCTTTTCCCCCTATTAGGATGTCATCAATATATTGGTATACTGTACATCCCTGTAAAACAGGAACTTTTCTAGGACTTTAGCCAAAGCATTGTGGGCAATGGTGGAGGAATGTTTATATCCTTGTGGAAGTCGGTTAAAAGTGTATTGGACTCCTTTCCACGTGAAAGCGAATTGCGCCTTGTCCTGTTCAAGGAGGGGAATCATAAAAAACATGTCTTTAACATCTAAGGCAGCCATCCAAGAATGGGCAGCTCCTTGTATCATTGTCACAATTTCAGCAATATTGGGAACTGCAGAGGTCAGGGGTGCAGTATTGGCGTTTAACTTTCGGTATTCTACTGTGAAACGCCATTGCCCAGTTGGTTTCTTTACTGGCCACAGTGGTGAATTATAAGGCGAATGAGTCCTTTTATAATTATGTTTCTTTTTTCCAATTCCAACACCACCCCGTCAACTCCTGCAAGCGCAGCTGCAGGCAGTGGATATTGCCGAACATTGGTGATTTTAGAGGGAGGTAAAGGTATGGAAGTTTCTAATAGACTCACTTTCACGGTGCCTAATCCCTTTTCATGTCCTGCAAAACTCCACACCATTCCATCCGGGAATTTCCACATTTTCCCATGCAACACGTCAAACCCTAAGAGGTTAGTATATGAGGCACCCACTAGCACTTCTGTCCTGGTTAGCTGCTGTTCCCCCAGCAACCAGAGATTAATTTTTGCAGTGGGGCATGTTTTTACTACACCATCAATTCCTGTGAAGTTGACTCTACGTCTGGTGGGATTTATACCCAAAAGTTGTGCCATTTCGTTAGTGATTGCGGACATTTGGGCTCCGGTATCAATGATAAAGTTTACTAACATCTTTCGGGGTCCAACAGGAATGGCAATAACAGGTTCGGAGTCTTTATGAGAGATCCATTGAATCACTAGTACCTGCCGGTTAGGGTGGCTCACTGCCCTCCCCGGAGATAGGAGTTTTTTGGCTGGGACTCTAGCAACTCTGTTTAGTTATGATCTGGTACAGAAGGCACAACTTTCTCACGGCTTGGGGATTCTCTGATTAGACTTTTCTCCCCAGCCAAATTATTCCTTTTAGTTAGAGACCGGACTAGTGTACGGAGATCCTCCGTAGGGGCACTGTACAAGAATTGTTGGGGTACCCCCAGATCTAGGGCTTTACGCCACAACTTGTTTCGATCTTTATCAGGCTTAAACTTTCCACCCAATTTAGGGTTTTGAGCATGAGTTTGGACTTGACGAGCCCTTCGGGGGTGATCGGCGGGTTTTTCACCAGTTAGGCTGGCCCAGCCCATTTGGCGCCCATATTTGTCTATTTCTTGGGCATATTCATTCCAGGTGGGTATATAGTAACGCTGGGCTCGCCTACGACCACTTTGAGCACCTCGTATGCGATCTTGAGTGTTGACAACAAATGGCTTCAGGCAATCTGGAAGACCATGGATGAGAGGGGCTAATCGATCTGGGTCAATAGGGGCTAACATTGGGGATTTTCGAAAGTCTTCTCGGTCATACATGGCTTGCAGACAAGCCGCTTTCCGTACTGCCGCAGACAGATCAGAGTAGCCTGTAGCTCTGATCTCTAACGGCTCCCCCCTCTCTCGGGCATCCATAGCACCGGCCCAATAGGCTGCTCAAGCGGTTAGGGAATAATTATGATCTCTGGGCATAGTGGTTAAAAACACTTCTGGTTCCCAAGTCCCGGTCCCGGTCAGCGGTGGCATAACTTCATTCAGGCCATGATAGTCCACTGTTAGCCTCCACTCTCCATTAGATTTTTGCACTGGCCATATGGGACTATTAAAAGGTGAGCGGGTCTTGCTGATCACTCCTCGAGTCTCTAGTTGATGAATCAGCTTATGGATGGGAATCAGAGTCTCAGTTAGTGTGATATTGCCGCCGATGCACCATTGTGGTAGCAATTGTCACCTGTTGTTCTTTGACCCTCAACAGCCCTACCACAGAAGGGTCCTCCAAGAGATCAGGCAAGGTAGACAGCTGTTTAATTTCCTCCGTCTCCAAAGCAGCTATGCCAAAAGCCCACCGGTATCCTTTTGGGTCCTTGAAGTACCCTTTCCTGAGGTAGTCTATGCCAAGGATGCATGGAGCCTCTGGGCCAGTCACAATGGGATGCTTTTGCCACTCATTTCCAGTTAGGCTCACTTCAGCTTCCAGTACAGTCAACTCTTGGGATCCCCCTGTCACTCCAGAAATACAAATGGGTTCTGCCCCTCTGTAACTTGATGGTCTTAAGGTACATTGTGCACCAGTGTCCACTAGAGCCTTATACTCCTGTGGCTCTGATGTGCCAGGCCATCGAATCCACACGTTCCAATAAACCCGGTTATCCCTTTCCCCCACCTGGCTGGAGGCAGGGCCCCTCTAATCCTGATCATAGTATCCGTTACTCACTTGTTGCAGAAATGACTTGGAAGTCCCTTCAAGAGGATCAGAGGTAAGATCAGGCCTTCTACTGTGTCTGGGGAGCTGCCTGCTGGAAACGGGAGCAGCACTTTTCCTGGAGGGATCCCCTTTTGTGATTGTTCTTCCTTGCAACTCACGTACCCGTGCCCGTAGGGTCGAGGTAGGTTGTCCATCCCACCTCCTCATGTCCTCTCCATGGTCATGCAAGTAAAACCACAGGGTGCCTTGTGGTGTGTACCCTCTATACTCTCCCTCTTGAGTAGGGAAACGCCTGCTCCTAATAGCTGAGATGCTGGCCTGTACAGGTGGGGAGTAGGATATATTCTCTTCAAGTTGCTGGACCTGCTGAGACGAGGGGGGAAGAGAGACTTTCTTCATATTGCCGGAGTCGGCCAGCCACCTCATCCACCGTTGGTCCCTCTTTGCCTTTCCATTCCATCACTGCCAAGGAGTTGGCATACAATGATGGTGCGCTCCGTAAAAACTTCCACCATATGGGCCTTGTGCATTGGACTTCATCAGGATCTGTGGGTAACTGCGCGTTATCTGGAACATAATAAATCATCTCCCACATGGCTAATTCCCTCAGGTATCGGATACCTTTTTCCATGATGGTCCACTTGCTTGGATGACATACATCATCTTCACTGAAGGGATACCTTTCCCTCACACCTGACAGGAAAGGAGTTGCCTCCAGAGGCTGAGGGCTTGTGTCTTTTTCCCAACCGCCTTGTCAATGCCCCCTTCTCTAGACAGGGATCCCAGCTGCGTGGCTTCCCTGCCCTCTAATTCCAAGCTACTGGCCCCGTTATCCCAGCATGGAAGCAGCCAGGTGACAATGTGCTCATCCAGAAGTCGGCTGAAATCTTTTCGCATATCTCACAGCTCACTCAGGGATAGGGATTGGGTGATCATCTCTGGTTCCATCTCTTCGTCCCATTCTTTTGATGGCCCTGGTTCATCGTCATCCCTTACTAAGCGAACTGATTTCTTTCTTCTTCTGTATAGGAGCAACTGATACTGGCACGGGTTGGTTGTCTGGTTCAGCTGCAGTGCCTGCCACTGGGGTTTGAGTGGCCGCATTGCCTATTACCAGGGTTTGAGTAGCCACAGTGCCTACCACCAGGGTTGGAATAGCCGCATTGTCTGCTGCAGGGGTTGGAGTAGCCACAGTGCCTCCTGGTCTGGCTTCCCCCTCTTTCCCCTGAGGGTGCTGCATAATACTGAGCAGTGTTTGGTAGATACTGGCCAGGGCCCAGCACAGGGATGTAAGTTGTGCCTCTCTGGAACAGCCACAGCATTTTCCTTTTAAAAATTCTACCACTTTATCAGGGTCCTGTAGTTGTTTGGGGGTGAAGTCCCAAGCCATTGGAGGTGAGAAGTTCTCTAGATACCTGCCCATATTCTCCCACATGCCATGCGACCCATGACTATGCAGCCTCGGGACAGATCTCTGGGTGGTAGTCTTAAACAGTTGTCTAACCCTAAAGAAGACCTGAAACACATTCAGGAGACATAGCAATAGGACCATGCTGGTTTGAGCATCCCAAGGATATTCAAAATTCTCAAAAGCTGTCATACCTGGCCCGAAGGAGAAAAGGGAGGTGAAAGAGCTGGGGAAAGTATTCCCCCCTGTTTCCCCCATAGATTGGGTGTGATTATTAATAAATTCTGAGAGACGGCGCCCAAGGTATGGGCAGGACAGCAATACTGCATAAACACCCCAACATAGCCACCTGAGCAGTGATGTTATCATATCAAAGGCTGATATTGCACAGGACAGGAAAATGATAATCCTGATCCCTCTCCCCGAGGTAACAAACAGCATCACGAGGAGTACATAGAGCATATAGGAATTCACATAACACAGCCATGCAAACAAACGAAGCAACATTGTGACCAGTGACTATCTAACTAATATGAAAAATGCATATAACAAATTTGTTTTAACAAGCTCTGGTCGGATCTGTCATTATCTCAACCCTCCGTGCCCCACATTGGGCACCAAAAAGGACTGTCGTGGTTTGGCCTCAGCCGGCAACAAAGAACCACGTGGCCGCTCGCTCCACCCCCACAGCCGTGGGGGAAAAATGGAAGAAAAAAACAAAACTCGTGGGTTGAGATAAAGGTCGTTTAACAGAACAGCAAAGGAAAGAGAAAAAACAGTAACAATAACACCGATAAAGGAATATACAAACGCGATTACAGCACCGCTGCTCACCGATTGGACCCGGACCGCCCCAGCCCCCTCTGAGCTGCGACTTCCTGCCCCCTCCCCCTGG
>JAHSPU010060963.1:159717-188367 GCA_033628385.1 Pluvialis squatarola | reverse complement strand
GCCAGCTCCCCCCTATAGCCCGGGCATGGCTCACATGGCATGGAATACCTGTGTCCCCCGCCGCATCCTTGGGGAAACTAATCCCAGCCCTGCCTGAACCAGGACAACAACCTAAATAGTTTTTCTCCTTCCCCCCAAGTATATATGATCTCAGAATTTACTCAGCTGTTCATTGTCTGAAATATGTGTGCGTAGGATAAAAAGGTAAGAATGCCACAGACTGAGTTGGAATAGATGTTATCCTCCTTGCCTGACTATCCATATGATATCGGTGACCTGAGTTTTTATTTTGTTACGGGCAGAACGCAATTCAGCTGGAGATTACTTTCACTGGAGACAAAGTGAAAAATTAAGTATCTGCTTCTCCAATCCTGATTTATTCCACATAACACTAGGAATTAACTAAGCAGCTGGACTGACTCTGGATTTAACTGGAATAAAAAATAAATCTCACGCACTTTGCAATAAAAAAAAAGGAAAAGAGATCTTGTATTAGAAGCCTCAGCCTAGTAAAATACCTTGCTCTAACTATGATGCACTGCTGGCTTTCTGTATTTTCCTGAAAATAAAAAGTTTACGTTTAATTGATTTATTTGTAATGATTCTGGCTCAGGGAAGAAACCCTTTGAAGCTGATTGATCACTGCAACAAGCTTAAGATTTCATACCACAACAAACCTTTTAGTACTAATAAACAGTGGGACAATAAAGTTCTGGGGCATGGTGGTTCCCTTCACATTAAAGTGAGGATTTGCAATATAAGTATGTGAGGGACATAGTTTATGTGCTCCCAAGAAGTAGACAGAATGAACTATTTCTTTTAATGGCAGGTTATCCCTGGTTCTTTTTCCTGGAGTGAAGACCTTGCAAATGGATGTATCTGTCCTCTGAGGTTTTCAGAGAGGCATTATGGCATTTTAAAATATTAATATGAGAGTACATTTAGCTGAAAGTAGCTAGTCTGGTAGTCTCTTGTGGCTGCCATACAGGTCACCAGAGACCTCCAGTCTCTCAAGGCAAATGATTTACTCTAAGTGTATCATTAAGATATACTTCTTTGAAAACTATGATAGTGCTTTCTTACAAAGTTATTCCTTTTCTATAAAAATTTAAGCATTTATGTGCTATTTTCTCCCTTCACTCACTGTTCCTTAAAAACCTGATCAGTGTCATGAGCAAATTGAAAGTGCCACTCCCTGTGCTGCAGTAGTGGGTCTGTGTTGAACACTGATTAGCTAGGATTGGATGTCACATCTTGTTATAACTTTACATAGCTGAAAAATTTCCTAGGAGATTTGAAAAGAACAGAAATTATTCCTCCAATGAAGGGAGGGAGGGAGGGAGGGAGGGAGGAAGGAAGGAAGGAAGGAAGGAAGGAAGGAAGGAAGGAAGGAAGGAAGGAAGGAAGGAAGGACGGACGGACGGACGGACTCAAATGCAATAAATGGAAAAATATTAATCAAAAGCATAGATACCAACAGATCAGCTCAAGAAGTTTCCTATTATGGAAAACCTAATAGTTAATACATGGTAATGTTTGTTTCACATTTTCTTCTGGATGACAGATGATACCAAGGGTGAGTTTATGACCTTCAGAATTTCTAGAGGAGTGTCATCAGTTCAGCTTAGTGTTATTAAAAAAGTCAAAAAGTAGACAGATCTTATTTCTATCTGGTGGATTGTATTGAATTTGGCACTTTCACATTCATGTACAAACATACACACACATTGTCTTTTGCCTTTTCACAAGTGGCAGAGCCTGTCGTTCTTCCCACAGATCCATTCTTTGGACATCATGGAGATAGTTAAGGAGATGAAGTCTTCACAACAAACTTGTTTTATGGATGCCAGACCCATTGCCAGCTAAAATCAGTGTTCAACTTCACCAGTGCAGGATCATGACCTAGAAGATTAGAGGAGCAAACTTAAATACTGGTCTTTGTTTTCTGTCTTGAGTTATTTAAGCCTAAACAGATCTAAACCAAAGTAGCACTGTAATATATTAGCTGAAGTGCAGTCTTTCTATATTTATAGCACTACATTTGAAGCATACCTGTCAGATTTCACCTCCATTTCATTAGTCTATTTTGGTTTAGTCATGTACAGAAGAAGAGAAATAGAGAGTTTATACTTGAATTTGAGCAAGAAACTGAAGTCTCAGAGAGAGTGTAGTGAGTTCAGTGGTACAGCATAGCATTTGCACGTAAAATGCATCTCCAAGAAAACCATCAAAACATCAGTTAAATAATTTTTAAAACCCCTTCCAGTTCTAGCATAGTTTAAAACTGTGTTCATAATCTGGAACAGGCCCTAAAATGTTGAGAAAGAGCACAGTCCCCTTAGCTTCAAATGAACCACAGAATCATAGAATCATTTAGGTTGGAAAAGACCCTTAAGATCATCAAGTCCAGCTGTTAACCTAACAATGCCAAGTCCACCACTAAACCATGTCCCTCAACACTACATCTACACATCTTTTAAATACCTCCAGAGATGGTGACTCAACCACTTCCCTGGGCAGCCTGTTCCAGTGCTTGATAACCCTTTCAGTGAAGAAATTTTTCCTAATATCCAATCTAAACCTCCCCTGGCGCAACTTGAGATAGAATCATAGAATCATTTAGGTTGAAAAAGACCCTTAAGATCATCGAGTCCAACCGTAAACCTACGGTTTATGTCGGCTGATGTTTTGGTCCCAGGTATGTGTGTCATGCTTTTACTGCCCATTTCTTTAAGTGCTAGTATCGTCTCCAGCATGTGCAGTGGAGAGCAGCAGATAGGCCTGTGTTAAAGACAGAAGACCCTGGGGTGTCTACATGCAGGAGAAATGCATCCATGTAACTTCATAGCAAGGCATTAGATAGCTGCCACCTGCTCCTTCATACCACCACAAGGGTTCACAATCTGCTGCAGAAGACGGTGGAGGGGCAAATGGGGAATAGTTACAGTCAGCCATCCTAAATGATGCATTCCCTTTCCAAAGCTGTGGGATTTTAGATAGCTGTACAGTTAATGCCAAGTCAACATTAACTTCAAATTCCATGAACTGCACTGGGGGAGCTCATGATGGGCACAGGTGTGGCTGCATGCCTGCCAGTGTTTTGATACCGGAGACAGAGGTGGCGTGGCCCAAGTCTCACAAAGGGGCAGCATGTGGAGCCATGTGCTGGTTTCCCTTTGGTTCTCCCTGGTGTAAAACCCACCTGTGCTTGACTTTATGTGCTTTCTTATCTGTACATTAGGCAGATTGTCTGGCCTTTCATATCTGTAGAGGGAAACTGAATACGTTTTTAGAAATGCCTGTTTTGAGATCTGAAACAAGGTCAATGTTCATTTTAAATTAATTTACAGTAAATTATTTCCTGTTTTCAGTTACAGGTATCATCTTTACATTTATATGTGTAAACAATGAGATGCAATTCACACACTTAAAATAATTGACCAAGGAATTTTTTCTTAATACTTTTAGCTATTAATTCTGATATGGTGTCAAAATACTTATGAAAAATCTTGTCTACAAACTGAAGAGAAAAATGAATGAGATATTAAAAATAGACTTTTGTCCCAAAATTTTAAATTTCTGAGATTTTCAATTTTTTAGAAAAGTTGGATGGTCTTCTTTTACTTTTAGTACTTTTATCTTTCTCTCTTTCCTCTGTGTCAATCATGAATACAAATAACCATGTTTAATTCCACATTTGAGGAAGGAAGAGGATATCTTAAGCAGTCTCCTTAAATATGATATAGGAAAAAGTAACAGTGACAGCTCCTGTAATGATAAGTGTGAGTGCTCCACTTACAGAACAGAAAATACAGGGATCTTGTCAACTGTAGCATGTGGGACAACAACATTTCAGAGTGCATCCAGCCTCTTGGTATAGTGAGGGAGCACTTGTATCTTATCCTGCCCATCAAGTGTTTAGAGTACATACTAGTTGATATTGAAGGGATTTTTATCAGCAATCAGTTCAAATAAGTTAAGCACTTTCCTAAAAACTAATCTTAAATGCATCTTTAAATTTAACTTTAGCCAGAAGGTTGAATGCTATCTTTAAAAAAAAAAAGTAAATACAAGAGCAATGAGAATTAAAGGGACTCTTAAAACTTCTTTTTGTTGTTTATTCTCCTCATATTCCCAAAATACTAGCAATAAAAGTAGTTATGTCTGAGAATAGTAGTCCTTTCTTAAGGACCATATTCAATATTCAAGAAGCAAAAGCAAACAAATATTTTTTTATTTACTTATAATGGAAACTGTGTCTATTTACATATCAAAACCATTTGGTCTTCATTAAATCCTTACCAGTGGCTATTGTTTATCAAAGAATGGAAGTGTTTGATATCTTCAAACATCTACTCCTTCAACATCAGGCCTATCTTGTGTCTGCCCATGCAGGTCTGGTACTAGTTTAGTCCATAAATGATGGTGCTGTTGCAGGACCGGGGGCTTGTGTCATTCCTCAGGTAGATCAACCAGCTTATTCTGGGCTTGAAGGGAGCTCTGCATGTCCACCTAAGAGCTACAATCGGTCCTTAGATGAGATCAGTCAATTCTTTATTTATAGCCTTGGAGTTTTATAATGGAAATATTGTATGTTTGAAAAGTCATCTTTAGTTCAATCATACATTACTGGTTAGTGCTCCCTCAGTAAAAGAATAAAACCCTATTGGAAGAATAAATGTTTAAAGCTCCAGAGCTTTTAATATTCAAGAGGTCAGGGCTGGATTAATTAACTAATTTCAGTGATCTTAAACTAATATAATCAGTATAAAACATCTGTTTGTACTCTTTGATAGTCAATGGGGAAACTCAAACATCCAAAGAGCAATCATCCTATGTATCTTTGACACTGATACTATGAAAGATGAACCTCTGTCTAGGCATACTGATTTCTACAGTGACTATAGAAGAAAGCTGGAGAACTAATTTAGACCAACTTGCAGCAACTGAAGTTAGGTAGGATGAAGCTCGGTCTTGGTTATCATGTCATTTGACTTTAAACCTCTGCTTATGGATTTTTGCCAGTATGTTTCAGTTGCCAGTTTTACCTTCCTTAGAGAAAATCCCTGCAGAATATAGGTCAAGACTCCACACTGAAGTGAGACTCCCATTAATTTCAACAGAGAAGAATATGACTGTATAAGTTTTACTGGTGTAATGATCAACAGCTGAATTTTTTAAACTAAGTATTTAAACTTCCTTTAAGGATAAGGAGATACTAAATACATGGCCTATGAGACATATATGTACATATTTCCAAAGTTGTCTCTGGTCCTGGAAATTAACTTTTCAAGCCTTGAGTCTGTCATTTCAAATATATCAATCAAAATCCACTCTAAATTTATTTGTGGTCAATGCAATTGCTCTTATTTTGCACCAAAACATGACAGAAGAATCAGTTAATCTCACTGCTATATGCCTGCATATTCTCACATTGTGCAAAATGGAATTTCCCAGTACAGGTACTCACAGTTTGTTCTTACTTCTAACATAAGCACTTTTATCATTAAATATTTAAGATTAATTTTTAATATTATGAAATAGTGACATTTGTGATATGGGTATACTGAATATAGGATCCGTCGCACTTATGCACTTGACATATCTTTTCTGTGCAAATTGTCTGAGAGGGACATAAGTAATTTTTAATAAATGTGGGGAAAAGGTCTGAGGTGAAATGAGATTGGTGGTTGGGGCTCAGATTCTAATAAGATAAATTAAGACTACTCACTCAGCTAACAGTGCAGTTGTCAGCAGTCTTGGTTTTATAAAGAAAAGAAGATTGAATAAAAGATTTAAAGATGAATGATTCTGTAGGGTCAAAGTTCAGGAGTGATAAGAAGAGTATTAAGAAATCTAGCAATTTATAATTGAGACATATTCTCACAGGCATTAATTACATCTTCAGAAGGTATAAATTGGGATTCAAAAGGGCTACTTTTTCTGGACATTAGCAGAGAATCTGGCCTGATCCTTGAACCTAACTCTAGACTTTTAAGTTTCTGATAAGTTTCCAAGTTTCTGTGGACAGCAATTATTCCATACAGTCCTGTAATCCATTCTCATGCAGACCTCTGCATCACTTCAGGGAGTTACATACATGAAAGGGCCATAGAACAGGGCCTTTCATTTTCAGATAGATAGCATATTTAATAAATTATGCTGCTGAATCCATAGTGTCAGTTCTCTACAGTGATGTTTATAAAGTAGCTGGTATAACATACATAGAGCACTGTAAATGGGTCAGGTTTTATTGTTTATTTTAACAAATGGATAGGGTTGTATTAGCATTGAGGAAAACGTATAAATATTGATTTGAAAACCTGGCGTGAACAATAAAAGAGCAACCCTTGTAACCCTTTTAGAGAAATCCAGCCATAAATAAAGTTCATGTCCATTTTTTCACCAAAACAATTAATACATAATTCATCCTGAATATATTATCATCCCTATTGTTACCAATAGCAACTGAAGTATCCTAACACTGCTAACACTATTCCGTGAAGATTATAGTTATTTGTATATCAGAAGAAGGGATATAATGGTATATACTACAACAACATTTTATTTTTGGTGGAATCTATAAGGGTAACTTTTAATAGCTTTGCATGGACTGAGTGCTAAAGGATGCAGCTGACAAATGTTTGCATTATTATGACCATGGTGAAAACAAAATCAATAAATGCATTTTTGGAACTAAGGAAACAGTTACGTATTATCTTAGATCATGTCCATTTACTTTATATCTTCCTGTACGCAGAAAGCTCTGTCCAAGAATATTAATGGTATATAGCTGTATATAATTAAAGCCTTTTTTTGTTAAGTAAACTATAAGTAGGATATTAACTGGTTGTCAACAGCACATTTATATTCACAATGAACAAAACTATCCAAAAGTTTAGGAGATCCATCTTATTTTGGATGGACACCAGACATTATCTAAGCCTTCTGCTCTGGGAATTGGGTTTTAAATCTCACAAGTAAGGCTTCTAGTTATATTACCAGTACTGTCCTGCTCTAGCAGAACTGAATGCAAGTAAAAGATAGCTAACCTCATTATACACTGTGGAAAAATAGGAAAAAAAAGAGTACAGGGAATTTTTTTCAAAGCCACCCCCCAGCCATGAATAGCAAATTGTTTAGATGGATCTCAGGTACCTGAGATCACAGCCCAAGGGAGAATGACAAAGTGAAGAACAGTAATCACATTTAGTAAATCTTCAGGGCCACCAACTAGCTACTACATATGGATGGCAGCATGTGTTGGTTGGAAGACAAAAGCTAACAGAGAGCTATCAAAAGATAAACATTAGATACAGATAGGGCTAAAAGCAAAACTTTGTAATGATTGGATGACCTAGCATCATTTGACATAAATTGACATTTTGGGTGATAAAATTTTTAAAATAGTAAATTGTGATGCAAAAAGTGCTACTAAAGTTTGAAAAGGAAAAGTTTCTTCACTGAAAGGTTGTTTTGTTGTAATGAAAGATATTTGTGAAATAGTTCTTTAACAAAGCCTTTTTGCCTTTGTTGAACAAAGGCTTCAGTACATGACTGCATTTTATCTTCCAGTTGTTTTATAACTAAAAGTTCAGATTCAGACCAAGTAAATCAGAATTTGCTTTTCAGCTGTCACAAAACAGATGAGAACATTTGCTATTCGGTAAACCTTGAAATGTCAAACTGGGTATAACAGGAGGTTTTCTATCTCTGTATTCACCAAACTAAAAAACTGTATGCTCTAGTTTAATGGATCCTTGTAATACTTTCATACCATACAGAAAAACAATCAAAAGGACAGATGATTCCCTTGAGAATAGCTTTACATTTAATAAAGCAAGTACCATTTTGATATTTTTAGGGTGAGGAGATGTTAGCACACTTTTATGCAAGTACATATTGAAAAATCTCACATTCTGGATAGTTGACTAAAGAAGTAAGTGTGTTAACAACAGAATGTGATAAAGTTACAGCTTTAGATTAAATCTCTTAAAAGTTTAGCATAACAGAATGATTAAAGTGTTGAAATATTGGCAGAGAAACATACACTAATTTTGGAACTGAATCATGACTATCCTTTTCAACTTATACCTTGAGAAAATTTTCTTAATAATAGTAAATATTAAAAAATGTAGTTGAAATGCAACCCCTTTCATATGTTTAGAAATATAAACTGGATTTGGCTTGATTTTATGGAGATCTACAAATCTAAAGACTGAAGAAGAATTGAACAAGAATATTGTTTGTATATTTGAAATATAGTTGTTCCAAGTCTAGGGTAACAAAAACTTTTCAGTGACACATGGGATTTTAATTTTAAATTAGTTTGTTTATTCTTGTCTCTAATACTTGAATTTGAGTGGTTTGTAGTATAAAACTAAATAGTGCAATTTCTGGCATATGTATCCCATATCCTAAGTAATGATAAAGAAAAATCCTGAAAGTTCTACTCTTATTCATGAAATAATTTTTTGAGCTGTTTTTGAACAGAACATTGAAGAGAATATGTAAACCAAATACATTTGTACCTAAGACCCAATCCAACTTATGGAGCTAGCTATTCATGCTTTTGAAAGTCACCTCTGGGGTGGGATGAGGTTGCTGCTTTTAGCCTATGAGGAAATGAATAATTGATATTGAACATTTTCTGAATTAGTTGAAAAGATGGGTAAATAATAAATGTTTTTTATTACTGTCACCATAAGTACAAGCTTAACTATAGTTATAACTGGCATTGGTTAACACAGAGGGTATAAAAACCCAAAGAATCAATCCTGCCTCTTGATTTTATAAAGATGCTTTGAACAAGAAATAGGATGTATCACTTGGCCCTCTAGTTCTTCATTAGCCTCTAGCAATAGTTTTATGTAGAGGTCTACTGGACTAAGAGTCTCCTCTCAAGGCTATTTTCTTCTACCTTCCTTATCTGGAACCAGAAAAGGAAACTTAACCTTACTTCTGAAGTACTTCAGCATTCAGCTAAGCTATTCAGGGAGAACACCATGACATAGGATTAAAAAACACATGAATAAAATCTTGGGGCTCAATCACACATTCTTGGTGCCTGCATTTCTCAGCTTGGTTCAAATAGCAAAAAATGCAGTTCTGGATCCTTACACTTTACAGACGAATATTTGTAAAGCATTAGACACACACTGTTTACACATCACAATAAATATAGGAAAGCTTTACACTGAAAGTAAATTCAAATACAGGGCCTTAAAAAGTGATATGTTTTAAATAACTTTTAATCTAATCTAGTGATTAATCAAAGATATGGTTTCAGCATATTTTGCACAGAAAATGTCTTTTAGTCAAACTCTAGTTTCTCTCTTACTATCTGGTCCATGTGTAATTGATGAACCTTTAAACATTATGGGATTACAGATAGCTAAACTGACATTTTACTTTCACTTAGCAGCCTGAATAATTGGTACGCTCCAAGCATTTTAAATACTAAAGTAATCATTGCTTTGAATTCATCTTGTGATGTCATAGCAGCTGACAATTGACATAAGTTTCAATGAAATTAATGTTAGAAATATTTCTTATTTTTAATACATAACAATTAAATTACCTATAACTAGCAGTATGTTCTGATACTATCTTTAATGAAATGCTCTTTAAATGTATGATGTAATATTATTGGCTTTCTACTTCCATGCAAGAAGAGAATTCATGAGTTTTAGTGTGTTTTTCCTCAAAGTCAGAAAGAAACGTATAGACAAAAATATCAAATCTATTTAGTATCTTGAATAAAAGTGGAAGTTCGATGATGAAAATTAAAAATTTGTCTTTCAGTGTAGGAAACTGCAGGAACTATGTCATCTTCTCCTGCTCAGGAGTTGCTCTGGAAGCCAGTCACAGCCAAGTAACAAACCACTACAGCTTGCATCAACTATAATTTAACATAGGAACTAGCTGTAAACTACATCAAACCCCAGCTGGCAACTGATTTCCTAAGAGAGGCTGGGGGACCTGTAGCCCCCCAACAACCAGTGCATGGTGCAGATCCTGGTCCCACAGTTCACAAATGTTCACTTGGCCTTGCAGCCTTCCTTGAAGACTTAGGTCAGATCCATCCCAAGCTACGCAATTCTTGGAATAAAAGACAAAGAACATGATTAGGAGTATGCAAATCAGTTCTTTCCTCTGGTTAGTGTGATTTAACAGACTGAATATCTATACGGGAAGTAGAAGACATCCATCAAAACAATACCACAGAATCACAGAATGGTCGGGGTTGGAAGGGACCTTCAGAGATCATCTAGTCCAAACCTGCTGCCAAAGCAGGTTCACCTAGAGCAGGTTGCACAGGAACGCATCCAGATGGGTTTTGAATATCTCCAGAGAAGGAGACTCCACAACCTCTCTGGGCAGACTGTTCCAGTGCTCTGTCACCCTCAAAGGAAAGAAGGCTTTCCTCATGTTCAGACGGAATTTCCTGTGTTCCAGTTTGTACCTGTTGCCTCTTGTCCTGTCTGGCCCCATCCTCTTGACACCCACCCTTTAGATATTTATAAGCATTTATGAGATTCCCCTCTCAGTCTTTCTTCTCCAGGCTAGAGAGACCCAGGTCTCTCAGCCTTTCCTCATGGGAGAGGTGCTCCATTCCCTTGATCATCTCCGTAGCCCTCCGCTGGACCCTCTCCAGCAGTTCCCTGTCCTTCTTGAACTGGGGAGCCCAGAACTGGACACAGTACTCCAGATGTGGCCTCACCAGGCAGAGTAGAGGGGGAGGATAACCTCCCTCAACCTGCTGGCCACGGTCTTTTTAATGCACCCTAGGACACCATTGGGCCTCTTAGCTACAAGGGCACATTGCTGGCTCATGGTCATCCTGTTGTCCACCAGGACTCCCAGGTCCCTCTCTGCAGAGAGCCGCTTTCCAGCAGGTCAACCCCTAACCTCTACTGGTGCATGGATTTATTCCTCCCTAGGTGCAGGGCCCTACACTTGCCCTTGTTGAACTTCATTAGGTTCCTCTCCACCCAACTCTCTAGCCTGTCCAGGTCTCGCTATATGGCAGCACAGCCTTCTGGTGTGTCAGCCACTCCTCCCAGTTTTGTGTCATCAGCAAACTTGCTGAGGGTGCACTCTGTCCCCTCATCCAGGTTGTTGATGAATATGATGAACAATACTGGACCCAGTACTGACCCTTGGGGAACAACGCTAGTTACAGGCCTCCAACTAGACTCTATACCGCTGATCACAACCCTCTGAGCTCTGCCATTCTGCCAGTTCTCAATCCACCTCACTATCCACTCATCTAACCCACACTTCCTAAGCTTGCCTATGAGGATGTTATGGGAGACAGTGTCAAAAGCCTTGCTGAAGACAACGTCCACTGCTCTCCTCTCATCTACCCAGCCAGTCATGTCATCATAGAAGGCTATCAGATTGGTCAAGCATGATTTCCCCTTGGTGAATCCATGTTGACTCCTTCTGATAACCTTCTTTTCCTCCAGATGCTTGGAGATGACGCCCAGAACAAGCTGTTCCATCATCTTTCCAGGGATGGAGGTGAGGCTGACTGGCCTGTAGTTTCCCAGGTCCTCCTTGTTGCCCTTTTTGAAGACTGGAGTGACATTGGCTTTCCTCCAGTCCTCAGGCACCTCCCCTGTTCTCCATAACCTTTCAAAGATGGAGAGCGACTTCACAATAACATCTGCCAGCTCCCTCAACACTTGTGGGTGCATCCCATCAGGTCCCATGGGTTTGTGGGTGTCAAGTTTGCCTAGATGATCTCTAACCCGATCCTCCTCGATGAAGAGAAAGTCTTCCTTTCTCCAGGCTCTCTCTTACCTCCAGGGTCTGGGATTC
This sequence comes from Pluvialis squatarola, assembly GCA_033628385.1. Taxonomy (NCBI): domain Eukaryota; kingdom Metazoa; phylum Chordata; class Aves; order Charadriiformes; family Charadriidae; genus Pluvialis; species Pluvialis squatarola. Next base: position 176,541 of record JAHSPU010060963.1, on the reverse strand, counting down.
CTGAGGGCTGGCCTTAGCAGTAAAGACTGAAGCAAAGAAGGCATTCAGTAACTCCACCTTCTCTGCATCCTTCGTCACCAGGGCACCCACCTCATTCAGCAGTGGGCCCACATTTTCCCTAGTCTTCCTTTTACTACTGATGTACTTGAAGAATCCCTTCTTATTGTCCTTGACATCCCTTGCCAGATTTAAATCCAAGTGGGACTTAGCCTTCCTCGTTGCATCCCTGTATACTCTGACAATGTTCCTACATTCCTCCCAAGTGTCCAGTCCCTTTTTCCACATTCTGTAAACTTCCGTCTTCCATCTGAGTTTTTCCAGAAGCTCCTTGCTCATCCGTGCAGGTCTCCTGCCTCCTTTGCTTGATTTCTTACTCATAGGGATGCACCAATCTTGAGCTTGGAGGAAGCGGTGCTTGAATATTAACCAGCTCTCTTGCATCCCCCCTTCCTTCTAGAGCCTTAACCCACGGGATTCCTCCAAGCAGGTCTTTGAAGAGGCCAAAGTCAGCTCTCTTGAAGTCCAGGGTTGTAATTCTACTTTTTGCCCTGCTTCTTCCACGCAGGATCCTGAACTCCACCATGTCATGGTCACTACAGCCAAGGCTACCCCCAGCCTTCACATCCCCAACTAGTCCTGCTTTGTTTGTCAGCACAAGGTCCAGCAGCACACCTCTCCTCGTTGGTTCCTCCACCACCTGTGTCAAAAAGTTATCATCAGTGCTCCGCAGAAACCTCCTGGACTGTGCATGCCTGGCTGTGTTGCCTTTCCAGCAAATATCAGGGTGGTTGAAGTCCCCTGTGAGAACCAGGGCCTGTAATCGTGAGGCTATTTCCAGCTGTCTGTAGAAGGCCTCATCAACTTCCTCTTCCTGATCCGGTGGTCTGTAATAAACACCCACAACAGTGTCTCCCACATTAGCCTGCCCCTTAATTCTTACCCATAAGCTCTCAATATGTAATTTTTGAAGAGCAAAAACTGAATATTGCCCTTGGTGCTTCCTAAATAATGTGGGAAATGCTGTTGTCAGTTAGGACACCAGCAAGATAGGAATTATGGCAAAGGTAATTTTTTGACTTAATGAAATAACCCTTCAAGATCTGATATTTTTATTTATATCCCATACATAGGTAACATTTCCGTATAAAGCTAGTGACTACAGAGATTAGCACAGAGACAGTTTATGTAATGTTGTATTTCTATAGCACCTATCCTTATTATTTCATTGTCATTATCTCCTTTAATAATAAGACAATAAATGTTGTATTTACCACTGTGCCTGCCAAGATGCGCAATCTTGCAATATTTCCACAATCACCACCATGTAGGTGATAGCGTGCATGATCTTCGGGCACACCTGCAATTCAGTTTCTTTACCCAGAGATTATGCTGCCCTCCATAGGAAACAAGATACATACTGAATATCAACACATTGAGATGGGAGGAACAAAGTCTCATTGTCCTTCCCAATAAATCTTTAATTATTTTAGGGAAAAGAGAGTAGCTTAAAAAAGAAAGTGAAAGCCACACAACCACATAGAGGCATAGATTGTATGCAAAAGCAGTAATTAAGACACTTCTTTTGGACCAAGTCCCATATGCTGTTCCAGGTCAGTGCTCTCTCCTGTCAGCCGTTTAGGTGAATGTCAGAAACAGCAACGGGGATGAGTTTTGTTTGGCTTGGGGTTGGGTTTTTTTGTTTGGTTTTTTTGGTTTTTTTGGGGGTTTTTTTTTTTTTTTGGAAGAAAGGCAGAAATGATGATGGACTGCTTTGACTTAATAGTCTTTCCCCAAAAGATGGTCCATAGCTCATAAAGCCTCAGAAGTTCTTTCCCCTCCAAACTCAGATATCTTCTTGATCTTTCTATTGACAGTTCATGTCTCCTTTCTGACTTTTGTGAATTTGTATACTAGGGCAGGAGTTCTATATGGTTACAAAGAATCTAATAAGTGGTAAAATATTTAGGATTGCAATGTCAAAAACCTTGGTAATGCAATACAACTAGCATACCACTTACAGTACATAAATAGCAATGGTAAAAGCTGATCAGATCTAATAGTTGTTTCAAGATAAACCTGTGTGAGCAACAAAACATGCATTAATATGAAATTATATTTATATTACAGTAGCACCAAACAAGGAAGACTGGCACGCTATTGCTTTGGACGCATCATGATCAATGATAACAGAAAGCACTTTCTTGGGAAATAGCATGTTCCATCTCAGATGAAATATCCTTTACTTATTCATTTATCACAGATGTAAGGACGAAGCTGAAAATCAGTTATGCTTTTGAGGCTGCATTGGAATAAGTAATGTAATTGTTGACTATGCCATGTTCACAGCCTAGATTTTAAGTTGATAAAACTAAGGTTGTTATCCTTCATATCTAAGCCTACCTGTCCAAACAGGAGACATCTCTCTCTAAACTAGCTGTCTAACACTCTCTGTCGTCAAAAAAAAAAAAAACCCTACACAGAACAATTCAATCTATCCCTAGGACAGGTGGGATAAATCTTGCTAGGGATCTCTCTATATATTTATTAACTGTGGGAAAAACCTAGACAACTAGATTTGGTGGAAAAGGTTTTTCTATTTATATTGTATCAACAACTCTTGCAAATTGTGGATTTGATGGATGGACCACTCAGTGGATAAGGAATTGGCTGGATAGTCACACTCAAAGAGTTGCAGTCAATGGCTCAATGTCCAAGTGGTGACCAGTGACAAGTGGCATTCCTCAGGGGTCGGTACTGGGACCAGTGCTGTTTAACATATTTGTCAGCAACATGAAAAGTAGGATTGAGTACACCCTCAGCAAGTTTGCCAATGACACCAAACTGTATGGAGCAGTCAACATGCTGGAGGGGAGGGATGCCATCCAGAGGGACCTGGACAGGCTGGAGAGGTGGGCCCATGCCAACCTCATGAAGTTCAACAAGGCCAAGTGCAAGGTCCTGCATGTGGGTTGGGGCAATCCCAAACAAATAAAATACAGGCTGGGTGGAGAATGGATTGAGAGCAGCCCTGAGGAGGACAACTTGGGGGTGTTGGTTGATAAGCTCAACATGAGCCAGCAATGTGCACTTGCAGCCCAGAAAGCCAACCGCATCCTGGGTTGCGTCAAAAGTGTGGCCAGCAGGGCAAGGGAGGGGATTCTGCCCCTCTACTCCACTCCCATGAGACCCCACCTGGAGTACTGCATCCAGCTCTGGGGCCCCCCAACATAAGAAGGACATGGACCTGTTGGAGTGGGTCCAGAGGAGGGCCACAAAGATAATCAGAGGGCTGGAGCACCTCTCCTGTGAAGACAGGCTGAGAGAGTTAGGGCTGTTCAGCCAGAAGAGAAGGCTCTGGGGAGACCTTATAGCAGCCTTCCAGTACCTAAAGGGGGCCTACAGAAAAGATGGGGAGGGACCCTTTATCAGGACAAGGGGTAATGGTTTTAGACTGGAAGAGGGTAGATTTAGATTAGATGTTATGAAGAAATTCTTTACTCAGAGTGGTGAGACACTGGAACAGGTTGCCCAGAAAAATTGTGGAGGCCCCATCCCTGGAAGTGTTCAAGGCCAGGTTGGATGGGGTTTTGCATAACCTACTCTAGTGGGAGGTGTCCCTGGCCATGGCAGGGGGGTTGGAACTAGATGATCTTTAAGGTCCCTTCCAACCCAAACAATTCTATGATTCACATTGCATTGAGTTTTGCTTATTAAAATATGGTGTTGGCCAAAAGTCTTATTTAACTTGTAACCCAGATGAGGAAAGGTCAGATATGAAAAGAGAGGATTCAATGTCTGAAAAATTAATTAGCGTCCATGTTCACAACATTCCAAATGGGCAGGTGTATATCTGTCCTGGTTTGCGGTAAAAAGCTCCATAAGTGTGGTGTATAGGCTCAGACTTTAAAACTTTGTAGCTGTAGTAGTGAAAGGTAAAGATGCCAGAATGATTAAATAAGATATGGTAAATATCGACACCCATAGAGACACTTCAAGGAAGTAAATCTAAGCTTATTTTGCTGAAGGTAAAAGTGTCTGAGACATCTAGTTGTTCAAGATGTCAAATAATAGTTGTTTACACAGTGCCCATAAAACACAAAAACCTGGAAGTACAAACTTTTCACAGAAACTCCTTAAACTAACAATACTATGAAAAGTATAATACTGAAATGTATATTCAGAATTCTTTTAGTCTACCTAAAAGGATTGCAATGAGGATTTCTCTTCATCTGGTATTTAGAGATTGTTTTATTCCACATGTTTCTCTTCAGTTTGATAACAGACTATAAAGGAAGCAGATCTGGGAAATACGTACCCAGCACACAAGTGCCAAGCAGTGATCATGATACAAGAATGATTAATCTGCAATCCTACATAAATCATGGTAGTGACAAACTCCCATGATAACAGCCTATAAACAAGTCAAGTTCTCTACTACAGAAGAAACAGGTTTAAGTTTTCTTAAACACGTGAACAAATAATTCCATATGGATAATTACCATAGGGTTGACTGGAGTTTATGCAAAAAAAGTTACTCAAATATTCCTGTCACTTCATCAGATGAAGGGCAATAGGAAAATGGAATTAGTCATAGAGGTAATTCTATCACATCATCTAAGAACAAAAATACTGAATTATTTTTAATTTCTAATTGTTTTGACTGTTTTAATTGCTAAGGAATTCAGAGAGCAGCAAGATAACTACTGCAGAAGCAAGTGTGCTGTCTCATGAACTACAACATGAAACTGAAGTTCCACACGTAGCTAAAATGACTCATCATATTAAAGTTTTCTATATTGCAATCAGTGTATTCATTCTTTCTATAATTAAGTAAACAGTTAAAGACTTGATTGAAAAGCACATATTTGTTTCCTGTTGCCACTGATGCTTGAAATCATGGAAATATAAAAGTATTGATGAAAGCCATTTGTTACGACAGAGCCAGAAGGGCAACAATCAATTTCTACTTCATTATTTTAGACATGAAACTGCATTGAAAAAAATTGCAAATGTAAAATGTATACTACAGTTAAAAAGTTTGAACTATATATAATCATTTGCAAATGTCAACTTTAGGAGATGGCACTCTTTCTACAAACTAATGGGTAATGAGAATGATTTCCTGCTAATTGTTCAATTATGTCATTCTTTCTATTTCAAATATTTCAGCTATTTTAATTTCAATTACTTTTTTTCATCTGTCTAGAGAGTTTCAGAGTCAGAGAAGGTATATCATTATGTCAATCTAAAATACATGAAAATTCTGAGGTATAGCCCCCAAAACTTATTGATCTCCATACCTTTGACTAAAAGAAACTAGAGGAACAAAATTTAACATGTTTTCCAACATATTAAAACTTACTTTAGTATTTTAGCTGCATATTGGCTTGTTGAAATAACTTAATTCTTTAAGGGTAAATGCAAAGGCACTTTTCATGGCTGAATATTGTATCTCAGTAAAAAGGTATTTTTATGATACAGTCTTAAAATTAGAATAGCCTGATCTGGTGCATGATTAATTTCATAGAATGGTTAGAGTTGGAAGGGACCTTAAAGATCATCTAGTTCCAACCCCCCTGCCTTGGGCAGGGACACTGTCACATCCAGTTCAAGACCATTAATGTAAAATTTCAGTCACCTAGTTAGAATTAAGGCACAAATGAGGCCAAATGTTGAAGACTTACCCAAACAATTTATTCAACAACAACTTGAGTGCCCAAGATAGAGGGAAACAAAGGAAGAAAGGAAATGGAAAAGGAGAGAAAGAATACAAACAGATAGTCACCACCCATGGCTCCAGCGACATTTCATTGGTCCTCTTCACCCAGGGTATGGCCAATGAAAGGAGCTCCCCTCTTGGTCTGTTTGGCCATCTTTTATACTTTTGGTTTTCTGGGAGGTAACCCTCATTTGCATTCGAAGCGTGATAGGGCGGTGCTAAGGTGACCATCATTTGCATTCGAAGCGTGGTAGGGCGGTGCTAAGGTGTGGTTAAGGCGGTGTGCGTGGTGAGCGCTAGGGGTTGCATAGGAGTCTTTCGCCCCCTACCTTACGGTGTTCGCTACTTAACCTTTTAGCCAGCGCAGGCGCAGTTCATGGTTGCTATGTAAAATCCCCCAGCAACAGCGATGAGGGGGTCAGCGCACTCCCACCTGTGTGGCACCAAAAACTGACTTTGTATTGTGCATTGACAGTTTCTTGTGGCTTCTTGCACAAGCAGCATACAAGCAGGATTTGAGGCAGAGTCTCAGTTCAGAGTCCCACAGCGCCCTGTGACTCAAACACTGCTGGTTTACATTCTTGGGTTCAGGAAGTCTTTGTCCACAGTGGTTATGCATACATAGCGAACAGAGGGGGAAAGAACGTGAGCAATCATACACTTAACAAGGCCAATGCCTATCATCAAAAATATAAAACCACTTGATAACAATAAACCAATTCTTATCAACCATGCTCCCCACCCCGTGAGTCCTAGAGACTGTAGGAGTGAGGCAAACCAGGAATTAGGAGCGAGTCCTTCAAACCAATCTTTTGGTTGCAGGGATTGAAAAAGTTCAGCAGTTTGGTCTGCAATTTCCTTCATCTTTGCCTGAGCTTCTTCGATGGATGTAGCAGCATTATGAATAGTTATACAACATTCTCCTTCAGTTAAATTTAACATCCCGCATACACCTTGTTCTTTTAACAACATGTCCAACGCTAAGCGATTTTGCAATGCCATTTTTGATACCTGTTGTACTTGTAAATTTAGTTCTCCAAAGCATATCTAGTCCAATTCAACAATACATGTACTTGCCATGTAATGTTTTCTAAAACACACTGATGCCTGACTATCAATCCAGGCACATTGAATAGGGCTCTTAGTTTAAGAGAAATTCTCATGCCTAGGGTATAATAGTCAGGCTCACTCACATTGTGTATCCACCCATGGACATGACTAGGTGAATCTAAGGACCATCTGTTCCGTGAATTTGATTTGGTAAAACTAAACAATCAATGGAGACACAATGAGGGGAGTACAATCCCACATTGTAGTCCTGCATGTTTTTCCAATGTTAAGAAGGAATAAATTTTTCCATCCGAACACAAGGCCTAAAGGTGCTGGGTATTTAGTGGTTTTACAATCCCATCTATCAGTTGTATAATCATGAAATTGCAGAGGGGGATCTGACTTAATTTTTAGACTCCTAACAGGAAAGTGTATGCAAGTAACTCCACACTTAATATGGTTCCACCATGAGGAAGCCTCAGAAATATTGTTGTAGTAAAATTGACATTAACTAGGAAAATGAAATGTAAAATGTAATTGAAGCAACCAAGGAAACCTGCTGCTGCTCAAGTCCTCTATACTGCCCCAACCCTATTTAATTATTTACCTAATATTAAAATAGGGTATTGGTCAGCGAACCAAGAAAACCACCTGGAACTGCCAAGATTAGAGAAGTAGGTAAAAGGTAATTTCAGCAGGGGGAGATTGCGACCACTGACTCATTGACCACCTACCCAAATTATACCAGTTACTCAAAGGAGAACAATGAAAGAAGTCTGCACACTAATTTACATAGGAAGTGAAGAAATCTCAACCAATCATTAAAGAGAATAACAATGATTATGTATTAATTGTTTGAATATGTAATAATCAATGTATAAAAGTAGAGATTTTTGAAACTAAGATGTGTTCCTGTTTTGGGACGAGCACCCCATTTCTGTGCATTAATGGAATAAACTTGGAAATACCTCTGCTCTGTGCGTTATGGGACAACAATATTATAAGTAACATTACATGTCCGATGTATTGTTCCACCCTAGCCAAGGCGTCCTCCAACATATACACATCTCTAATTAAGGTTCTAAGACCTTTTACATGCCACACAACTTTATCATTTCTTCCTATTCCCATTTGACAGGTAATAATTCGATTACAATGAAAAAGGGAGGAGTTAGTCCAAATTCCTCCACAATTACTTGAAAAGGGGGTAAACTTTCTCCTGCCGTGGGACCAGGTCCACATCGTATTATTAAAATCTGGGACATAGGGCCCTACTTCTTGGGGGAGGTGTATACACCAGGACAACTTTACTGGCAAAGTATATTCCGCCTCACAATAATCTGGGATATACGTAGGTTTGAAAAGGGGGTCAAAGTGGTAATCATTACACCATTGGGCGCGTTGGCGGCTTTCAAAACTATTGTCTCCTGCAACTGAAGCAGTCCAGTTTCCCTTATCTATTAAAAATTCTGGCCAGTGTAACTTACGAAGGGGAACAGTAAGGTTCCATGGGAGTTCTGTAAAATTACAAGTAGCCTTAAATGCCCACTCGGGACCAGTCAGATTCCAAATATCTTCAGGAACAGGTTGCCAAGTTTCTTCAACCCCTTCTGCCATTGGTTTTCATTTCCACTCTACAACATATGTAGCCCCATTATAATGATGTATCGCCTTGATATCCTAAACCAGTATGATTCCCTTTAGTAAAGTTTAAAACAAAAGACAGATCCACTGCTGTAATAAAAAAACTCAGACCTTGTTCCGATGAGGAAGGTAAAGCAATACATAACCCTTGATCAGTATGGTTCCAAACCCTAACAAAACCTTGAATTAAGTCCCACGTGAGGTTCCTATTATTGTCATCTCGATCCTTTCTGGTCAAGAAGTCATTCACCCCCCCCAGCACACATATCCACATATATACAAGCAACAAACGCAACCAATAATAATTAACATTCCTAAAATTAAGAGTGCAACACATAATATAAAATAAATCATTCACAGCCTTCTTTTACTGGTTTTGATCTGTTGTCTTTTTACCTGAAAAGGAAAACAAAACAACCTACTCGGTTCACAGTTGAACCGGTTTTCAAAGAGAAGGAACTATCCAATCAGTAATGATTTTGTGTTCCTTCCCATGGGCATCAGTCGCAACAGAATCACAGAATGGTCAGGGTTGGAAGGGACCTCTGGAGATCATCCACTCCAACCCCCCTGCCACAGCAGGGTCACCTACAGCAGGTTGCACAGGATGGCGTCCAATCGGGTTTTGAATGTCTCCAGTGTGGGAGACTCCACAACCTCTCTGGGCAGCCTGTTCCAGTGCTCTGCCACCCTCAAAGGAAAGAAGTTCCTCCTCATGTTAAGATGGAACTTCCTGTGCTCCAGTTTGTGCCTGTTACCTCTTGTCCTATCACTGGGCACCACTGAAAAAAGACTATTCTCATCTACCTGGCACCCTCCCTTTAAGTATTTATAAGTATCAATAAGATCCCCCCTCAGTCTTCTTTTTCTCTAGACTAAAAAGACCCAAGTGCCTAAGCCTTTCCTCATAAGAAAGATGCTCCAGTCCCCTAATCATCTTTGTAGCCCTTTGCTGGACCCTCTCCAGCAGTTCCCTGTCCTTCTTGACCCGGGGAGCCCAGAACTGGACACAGTACTCCAGATGCGGCCTCACCAGGGCAGGGTAGAGGGGGAGGATGACCTCCCTCGACCTGCTGGCCACAGTCTTCTTGATGCACCCCAGGATGCCATTGGCCCTCCTGGCCACCAGGGCACATTGCTGGCTCATGGTCATCCTGTTGTCTACCAGGACTCCCAGGTCCCTTTCCACACATGCAACCCATGCATATATGTTAACAGGAGTTTTTAACACCAATCGTACTTCACCCACAGTAGGCATTTTAATTAAACCAGGTTGACCAGGACAGTACAGGGGATTTTTGGGGTCTTTTGTATTCTTTTCTCCAGGAAGGAGTGATGGAGGCTTTGGGCAAAAAGCTGTAAGGCAGAGACACCCATTTATCCCCCATCAATCATTAATTCTTGTTACAGCTTCCCAGAGTTGATTATGCCATCTAGGCTCATTTAACAGCCCGTTTGTTCTTTCTACTATTTTGTTAGCTTGGGGGTAATATGGGGTGTGAAACACCCATTGTATCCCCTCTCTCGTTGCCCAATCTTTTACTATTCCTGCAATGAAGTGAGTACCGTTATCTGACTGAGTGGTTTTGGGAAGTAACTAAACCAAATTTGTAACCCCTTGACTATACTTTCTCCAGTTGCTTGTGCTACTGCTTTGGCCTGGGTTAATCCTGATATAACTTCCACTCAAACAAGCACATAGTGTAAACAATGTAAACAAACAGACCTCTGGACGGTCTGAGAGGTCCTATATAATTGACTTGCCAGGTTTCCCACAGACCTTTTCCTTCTCTTATATGGAGGGGTGGGTTGTGTAAGGGGTGTTTCTCTAGCCTAGTGCGGCAAACTCCACATGCCGATATCACAGAACTACATGATTCCTGAGTTACAGGCCATCTCCTACTTCCAGCTTCTCTGAACAAATCCTTAACTCCTGTATGTCCGTGTTTAATGTGTAACCATTCCAATAATCTAACCCATTCTTCCTCGTCCCCTTCAGTGGCTAAAGGTGCAAGTCGAGTTAGTGAATCTATTTGATTATTCAGCAAGGGGGCCGGATTGTTACCTAGCTGATGTGCTGCAACTCATCCTACAAAGAAGGTTGGTTGTTTAGCTATTCTTAAGATTTCCTCCCATTCCTCTTTTTGCCATACTGGTACTCGATTTACCTCCCATTGATTTTGTTCCCAAAAAGGGAGCCATTCAGTACAACCCTTAAACACCGCATATGAGTCAGTGTGTGTATATATATATCTTCTTTAGCATCAGCCTCTTTAATAAACACACTCCACACTGCCACAAATTCTCCTACCTGGGCGCTTCCTTCTCCTTCTGTAACTACTTGGCTCCCGGTGCCTCTATGTAGTGCAACTGCTCGTTATTTCCAGGTTTTTCCTTCTCATTTAGAGGAGGCATTGGTGAACGCCACATGTTTTTAAAGTGAGTTTCAAAAGGTGGTGCTGGTTTTATATAGACTGGGGGAGGACTACTATTGGGATTGTTGGTGGAAGGTTCCTGTATTGGTAGCACTTTCAAAGCTCCCTCCGTAACTTGGTGAATATTGCAGTAGTGATCGATCAGGGCGTACCACTTTCTTATTGTTTCTCTCTACCTACAGGGGGAGGAGTCCCAGATAATACCGGTTTAAGGACTTCAAAGGGGCCATGCAAAATAATAGGTTGCTGTTTGATGCTTTTTTCTGCCTCTTGTAGAGCTAAACTAACTACAAACAGCCCTTTTTCCCAAGCTGAATATCACTTTTCGGCATCTTTAAAACTTCGGGAGTAAAACCCAATGGGACAAGTGGGCCCTTTAGGTCCCTGTTGTCATATGTGTGTAGATAGGCCATGAATTGCAAATCCCCATTCTAGATGCAGTGGATCTGTGGGATGTATTGGTCCTAGGCTTTGATGGACGTTGGCTTCGAAAATTAGCAGCTTCAATGCCTCTTCATGAATCTGGGTCCATTCCCAACTTGCCCACTTTCGGGTTAAATCATAAAGAGGGCGAGAAATAATTGAAAAGTCTGGGATGTGTTTCCTCCAAAATATCGGCAAGCCCAATGCATGTTGAAGTTCCTTTTTATTTTCAGGCAACTTCACTTGCTCTAATGCTGTTAATGTTTCAGAAGGGATGCACACTGCTCCTCCTCTCTACCAGAGTCCCAAAAACTTTACTTCAGAAGAGGGGAGCTGAATTTTCTCTTCAGGAATTTGGATTCCTAATCTTTCTAAATAGATAATGATATCCTGTTGAGTCTGCCCTATGGCAGTAACATCAGAACCACCTATCAACACATCATCAATGTATTGATATACCCTTGTCCCCTCCGGGGGGTGGGGGTGTGTGTTCTAATTCTTGTGCAAGGGCATGGTGCGCTAACATGGGGGAGTGTCGGTATCCTTGGAGAAGGCCAGTAAAGGTATATTGTTCACCTTCCCATGTGAAGGCAAAAATGCTCCCTATCTTTTTCTTGTAAGGGAACCATGAAAAACATGTCCTTCACATCAATAGTTGCAAGGATTGCATGTGCCCATTCCTGTATCGTGGCAATAAGTTGATCTATGTTGGGAATGGCAGTGGTTAATGGGCCAGTGGATTTCAGGCAGAGTCCCGCAGACACCTTCCACTAGACAAGGTTACTCAATGCCCCATCCAACCTGGCCTTGAACACTTCCAGGGATGGGGCCTCCACAATTTTTCTGGGCAACCTGTTCCAGTGTCTCACCACCCTCACAGTAAACATTTTATAACATAATGCATTTTGCTGAAGGGTAAATTATTGATTACACTATCCTTAGTCATAAAAGTAAATCTTTTCAAAAAATATATCACAGCAAAGCTGAAAAGGGGAATGAAATTTCAGCTTTATTTACTATCTCTCATATACTTTCAAACTATTTTCCAGCAAACAAATTATTGACGGCAAATTCTGCCACTTTGTCTAAAAGAATTTGGACTTTCCAGAAAACAGTAATATTAGTGAAGGCTTGAAACATGACAAAAATCTGGATGCATACTGAGGAATTTTAAGAGCAATATCATATATTGTTCAATGCCATGGAGTGTTTGATCTTGCTTCCACCATTGAGTATGAATGTGTTATGATCCCCTTTCATGCTGCAGTTCTCAAAGTTTCTTAAAACTTACAGCATATGTTATGTACACTCCTGACTCAGCTGTATGAAGAAAATAGGTATTTTCCTTTTGCAGGCATACTAGTATAGGTTAGAGAGACCTGCTGAATGCCAATTTGGTTGTGAATTTCCAAATAAATTTAGTTTTAATTCAATGTGTGAATAATTTCATTAATTCATTTCTAAAAGCAAGAATTTAAATATATAGAAACTGTTCAATACAATTCAAAATAGCCAACTGTGGAATCTCACAGCTGGATTGTACATTCAAAGATGATAGAAATGTACTTTTAGAGTAGAAAAACATGAAGTTTTGCTAGCATCCCCTTTAAAGTATTGTGCCTGGTTTTTATGTGTTGTCTTTCTCATGAAAGATAAAAGATGGCTGCTTTGTACTTTTCTATCTCCCATTCACAATCTTCATGGATATCACAAAGATGATTAATAATAATTAGATTTTAAAAACAATAATGAGTTACTTTATTTGTCTTTTGGTGTCAGCATGATTAGTGATCCTGCCTACTGACCTATGAGCTGGGCACCTATTTTTTGCTGCTTCTTTGTGAAAAATGAGATGCTCAGGTAGCAACCTTACTCCAGTATCAGTTATTTGAAGTTTTGCAGTAAAATAGCAAGAGCTGTCAACAATGCAGTTGAGACACAGCATGAGATTTTATAAAAGATGAATCTTGCTGGGAGAAGATATTAGAGTAGTGAAAGATGTCCCAAAGGACAAACAAAGAATGCTTTTCTGCATTTTTTTTTCAAATGTGGAGTGAAATCCTAAAGTATTTGTTTCTAAAATCTCTGCTATAATCTTGTCAGCTCCAGGCCTTGCTGTTAACTACAACGCTTATATTTCTCCTCTATTTCATGGCAGTAGAAAAGAATGGATGATTTATTTTTAGTGAGTTGCTCAACCCTACACAAGGAACTCAGTGACTTTTTTTTTTTTTAAACTGATAGGATTGCCAGCAATAGGACCACTCTCAGTAGTATTAACTACATCTATAAACCTCAGCATCACTTCTCCTGGCTCAGTCACAGTTGTATGTTCTTCAATTTTTCTTTCTGATATTTCAGGCTCTTTTTTCCATAATATGTTGAGCAATGTGCAAGATAAACTGGCATGTGTTATGAGACCAATACAGCATGCATGGGTGAATTAGTTATATTATCAGTATAAATGACAAAAAAGTTTTCTGATCCATGATATATGTTTGGGTGAGAAGAAGAGAGAGATGCAAGAGAAAGCAGCAATGAGGTGATACTGTTATTCTGTCTTAAAACAGATGTTTCTTTTAATAAATGAAGACTAGTAATAACAACAACAAAAAGTTGTTTAGTGCTCAGTATTCTTTTTTTTTAAAAAAAAAAAGGTCAGTTTCTTAGGGAAATTAAAACAATTTAAGGGAGGAGTCTCTTCTCCATTCCCAGACCAAGCAATTTCAATTTTGACCTCCCTTACCTTAAGCGGAATTTAACTGCTTAAATTTGCCCTGCACTGATCGAAGCATTGATACTACAGTAGTCATATCAGAAGTCTCTCTCTTTCCACAAATAAATCTTCAAACACAAAATAAAAATCTGTAAAACCAGAAACAATATTAAAGTAGAACCTAGAAAATAATGTGGTAGATGCTTTAAGTGATGTTACAGTAAGGATGCCATTAAAATGTTTTGTGAATATACAGATGATTTTTAACATGCAGTTGTCTAAAATAATATTCCATTAAAAAGAAAAAGAAAGTAAGCTTTATCATCTATGGAAATCATTCTCCAAAAGGTTCTTTCAATTGCAATATATCAAAGCATGTCTGTAAATACTGACTGCAGTAGTAAGTTCATTTTACAGCCAACATATAAGAGCTGGAAGTGTTGATCCCAGGCAGCTGAGAATGGCAACACCATTTGTTAAATCATGAAGCAGGCAGCTTTGTGCTTTCTCTCTTCCTGTGTCCCAGATTTGCAGGAAGGTTTACATAAACAGTCCGGAAACGGTTTCATCATCATTCTTCAAACCTCTCCTTTAAACGGCCTTTTGCTATAATGCCTCCATAGGGCATGATGAAAATCAAGCTCCCATTCTGCAGGACTGACTTGGCTGCTGGGCTGCTACCCAGGAGGGTGCATGGCACAGGGCCATGGCACCCTCCCTCTTCATGTCAGATGGGTCATACCTCACAGCAGACTCTCCATCTCTGGAGGGAAGGCGGACTGGCTAGCTTGGATAGATAGTAGGTGCCTCAGTTAAAGAGGTGCAACACTCCATCCCTAACCCCTCTGTTCCTCTGCTCTGCCCTATCCATGTCCCTGTGTTTTCTGCTTGAGCTACGAGTCACTTAGGACAGATTTTTCTCTTCAGGGTCCTGCACGCTTGGACCTTAGGTACTGTTCTTCTACACTCTAGTAATGTTGCAAATGAGTAATACAGAGATGTCCTTTTGGCTTTGCTATTGCTATGAGAAGGGATATCTCCTAAAGTAGCATCCTGTGCTTGTTGGGAGCCCATTCACCCCTGCCAGCACTGGGGCCCAAGCTCATCGCACTGGTGGAGCCATGTCCGTGTCACCAAGGTAGGCAGAGGCTACATGTGGAGGAAAGCACTGCAAAAGACAAGGAAGGTGGTGTTTCACTGGGGGCAGAGGCTTTCAGCAGGTTAGTTCTTGGGGTTGCTTGTTATTTGCAGAGATTCGTATAATCTGCATGGGATTCCTGATATTTCTTCATTTTCTTCCACCAGGTTTGAGGTTTAAGTAAATAAATAAACTATAAATGACAAAGGGAAAGGCCAGGAGAGAGTTCCATCTATCATGATGCAAATCCAGAATGCTTTTGACTCCAACTATGTTTCATTTATATTAACAAATGAAAATACAAATCCATATTTGTGCAAAAAATACTAAAGAGCTGATCTGTCAGAAAATTATTTTCATAACCATCATTGTTTATATTATATTCTTTCTCTACATAATTTACAACATAATCTCTGCACAATGTTTCCTGTATGAGGTAAAATATTTACTTTTAAATTATTTTTATGACACCGATGAAAGGAAAAAAGTAATGTACATAGCTGTCATCAGGTATTATTTCATTGCCTTCCAGTCTCATTGAACAGCAATACAGTCTATTCATATGTTAATTATTTATATTGAAAGACTCCATCATGTACAAACAAGAACTTTTGAATAAAGTAAGCTAAAAAATGTTTTCCATATTTTGGCATCAAAATAACTAGCCTAATTTTTAGATTTGAGAAATAGGTCCACTATTACTGACATGAAGAGTGCAAACAAACTCTCCAGCTGATAGATCTAAGTGCTGGACAAGGTCTGATTCTGATACAGCAGGCTAAAATCAGCTTCAGGCTCCAGTTCAGTAAAATAGCTTTTTGGTTAACTGGATAATAAAATTGCAATAATACACGTGCACCAAAGTTAGATTATATATTTTGATATTCAGTTCAGTTCAATATCCCCATGTATTTTTTTTTTCAGTTCATATTCTTTGAATAAGTGTTATGCTACTACGTCAAAGACTTTTTAGAGCCAAGAAGACACCTGAAAGGTTTTTGTGAAATGCTCCATTATCTGGGTATTCCTGTTGAAAACATAAGCCATGAAACAGTTAGCAGCTTCCTATTTAAATTGCTGTTGTCAGACTTCAGAGTCAGTATTTGCAATGAAAAAGTGGAGCCTTAGTTCATCTAGTTCACATCCCAGAATTTCTGCTTGAGGGCTATAATGCACATTTTCAGTGACTGAACCATTCTTGTGGGCTCCCATGTGGACAAGAGTTCACCCTATGTTTTTGTTTTGGGCACAGTGATAAGCAACAGGCAGTTTAGGTAACCTGCCATTTGCAGTTTTGATCTTAGAGGAGCCCAATTCTTCCTCTTGGAAGCATAATGCTTACTTACTTTAAGGTATTTTTCCTGAAAAAGAATAGCTAGCATAGGCCCAATATGTTTAATGTTTTCTGCATTTAATATCTAGGAACTAGCCTCATTAAAAAAATTATTTACCCCAATCTGAAAGCCTTCATTTTAAAATAACACTAAGCTATTTTACATAGACACCTTACAATCATATTATTTTTCAATATAATTTTCATTGATCTGTATAAGTGTTTGACATGTTATTTATGGGCTACTGTGATGAATCACATCCGTTTCCAAGGTAAAGTAAGCAAATTCTCTGTTTATAGGATTAAAGCTGAAGGTCAAACTTTGATTATATTTTCTATTCTACTACAGAAATATAAAGCAAGGCC
>JAHSPU010060963.1:122255-145382 GCA_033628385.1 Pluvialis squatarola | reverse complement strand
CAGGATCGGGACCAAAGGCAGACGAACAGACAGAGTCTTCCTCAGACGTAGGCCACTGAAGAAAGAGGGCTGACCCTTTGATCCGTCAGCTTTTATACTGAGCATGAGGCAGATGGGATGGAATACCCTGTGGGTCAGGTTTGGGTCACCTGTCCTGTCCGCTCCTCCCCCCCAGGTGGGACCCCTCTAAGCTTTTCCGCTTCTGACCCTCCAATGGGGCAAATAGCAAAGTTGTTATAGGCCTTGGTTGTTGTAGCAATAAGTATAAGCAAGAGCCTCTCTGCATCCCATGCCTTGGCATCAACTATAAACATAGGTCTGATCACTCAGCGTGAACAGTTTCTGCACAATATGCTGCTAATTTCAGTAGTTAGAAGAGACTTAGCTGCAAGGTAAAATTACTGAATAGAAAATTGGTTCTGTTTTACCTCAAAACAGGACAGTTTCTCAAAAACAACTCTGGCATCTCCCACCTTTTTGGCAGTAGTTTCTCTCTTTCATAATATTCTGGTGTGCTGTATTCTGTAGATGATAAAAGAGATAGCTGAATTTCAGACGGATGCTTTTGAAACACCAGTGGGTGTTTCATCTCAGCAATGAGATGATTACCTGTCAAGCAGTTGATCCAATTTGTCATGCTCTATTGGGATTTTAATAATTGTGAAGAGGCAAAAAAGTGATTTGTGTAGAGTCAGAAATTGATCCAAACCTTCCCCCAATATGTTGCAGAGAACTCAGAACACTTCAGCTTTTTTTTTTTTTTTTTAATGAGAGAAGAACAAGCTATAAATCTCAAAACAAGATTCTTATCCAGATTTGAACCATGATGAAGCTCAGTCAGGATGTTTGGCTCTAGATTTTGGGTCATCTGTTTACAGGAGTAGGAATAAGATTCAGATAATTTTAATGTTTTCTAACATGGAAAGATGTTTTGATTTGGGGTTTTGGCTACAGAGCAGGTTGAGTTTAATTTTATCATGGTTTTATAAGTGCATTTTCTTCCCAAAGTAGTTTGAACTCAAAGCTCTGCCTGGGGAGAAGAGCCTTGCTCCTGCAAGATTTCGAAAAGAAAGAAGGAAAGGAGTATCTCTAACTAATCTAGCAGGGTGAGAGGGAAAGGGTTGGTAAAATTTCACATATATTTGGACAAGCATATGCACTTTGTGATGATTATCTGAAATACTGTGCCAAAATTCTGGAAAGATGTCTGGAACTTATCAACATCCATGAAGTACTATTCCTTATGGGGTGTGAATCTGATTAAAATATTGCACAAAATCCAATGGTATCATGACACAGTTGTTAGATTTTTTTGTAAGAATTGGAAAAAAAATCCTCACACCCTAATATTGCTCTAAAGCAAAGTCTTCCTGTTTATTTAACTCTCTTTCCTATTGTCAGTTACTTTCTGAGAATTACTCTTTGAAAGTCAATTTGAAGCTGACTGCACAAAATGTGAGTACTTGGCATGGTTGCCTTGTTTAGACTTTCCCTGTGTGAGAGCTGTGAACAATGTTATAGTCAATCTGCTCCACCAAACCAAGCATTTCTTAAACATCTGAAATCCTTTAATTTCTTCTTGCCCAATCTATCAGCCTTCTGCGGGGCAGCTTTCTAAAGGCCATCTCCTAACCTCCTGGTGAGAGCAATTTCCACAAATGGGACAGGTACCTTTGTTCAGAAACTACCTGCTTTAGGAGATGTTGGTTACATCCACCATGTCCAAAATTTTCTATGGCTATCAATTTTTTATTATCTGCTAAGGAGTGGTATTGGCAGCACTTTCTTGTGATGTCACTAGAAAAGCAGTAGGAATGATTTAAAAGCCAGGAGCTTTGTGTTATTGTTTAAGGTACTTGATTAGCTAGGTACTGTATTCTCCTCACATTTGTCTACAAGAAAAGATGCATTTATGGGAAGTTTTTCAGTTCTTCATTCAAGTGAAGAGGTCACATTTTATTTGCTGTTAAATAAAATAGTATATTACTTTGTAGGTTATTATACCTAAGTGTGTGCTTGGATGGTACTTCACAGAAAGCAAGTCAAGTGCAGTGTTATAATTTGTTTCTTCTTGAGAGCCATCTTGCCTCAGAAAAGACTTTTTCTCTCCAAATGTTAAAGGTTTTGTGGAACACTTCTAATCCTGCATTCTCTATATCATCACTTCAAATGCTTTCTGTTGACTGTTTAAACATAAATCAAACTATAGCAGGGCAAATTTTGCCTAGCAAAGGCCTGGAAACCAAGTCCTATTGGATTAGAGTTTTAAAGGCAACATATTTGGTTTTGTAATGTTTGACTTTCATGTGTACTTCTGCTTCTTGAGTTGAACAGCTTCAGCTGTGTGTCCAGAGTGCAATTAGACAATCTAAAAGGGGTTGTGAATTAAGCATCGATCTCACACTTTGGGAGTTAAAAAAAAATGAGCTCTCTACTTTGACACAAAGAAGTCATAAATTAAACACCCCCATCCCATCTTCTAAGGAATAATAGACAGCATAGGTTCACTTTGTATAAATAATTAAAGATTACAGGATAGGTAGCAATCAGACGAACAGGAGCAATGAGGGGTATTTTCTTCCCTAGTGGATTGCTGTCAGTAAATCAGTTCTTCCTCACTGGCCTCTACGTCCCAGCCACAGCTGGCAGGAAATAAAGTTGACCAGATTTCAAAGAATTTGCTCAGTTCTGAGAAAAAACCTTGCCATATTATGCAGGTCCTTCTCTGAGATCTTTGGCAATAGCACAAGTATATCCCAGTCCTGGGTGAGTCTTACCAGTCTGCGGGTGAGTCTGTCCAAGCTAAAGCTAGCATCTGTAAAGTCAAGGCTACTGTCCCACAGGACAATGTCTGTTTGAGTAAGGAAAATTCTACATTTTAAAGGAATGAGGGCAAATTCACAAATGAAAGAACATCTTTTGTGAAGGGGGTTAAATTTATGTCCAAGATTTTACTGAAAAATATGGGAAAGTAACAAAGAGACAATGCCCTTAGGTAAGAAGAAAAACAGAGAGTGACCTAGTCAGGTCTAGCTCTACTATGAAACATAAAATACTGTGCCCCATTCACAGAATCATAATAAAAGTCTAGCTTGAAAGGGATGTCTGCAGGTGATAGTCCAAGTCCTGCCTGAGGCCAGGATAACTTCAAAATGAGATGAGATTGCTCAGGGCCTTGTCCAGCCAAGTACTGAAACTCTTCGCGGATGGAGATTCCTATGAGGGACTCACCTTTCTAGTTCCCTTTTTCTTTTACCTAGTTTAAAAAGATAATTTATTTAAATATTTTGGTATTGAGCTTTTCCTAAAATATTTTTTTCAAAAGGCTCTCATTTGAGATTTACTTCAGAGGCCTCACTAATGTAAGCTGTTCATTTTATGTTTATGAAACCTGGTGGCAGAGACATTTGTGGACAGACTGCACGTTCTGCTTCAGCAGCAGGAAGCTGAGTGCATAAGCCTTGGTCTTGGCTTGATAGTTCATCCCAGCTTTTAAATAGCTCTTTTTCCCAAAGGACAGGTGACAACAAGAAAAAATTTTAATGTCAAGGAAAAATGCTTCAAATAATTATATTCCTCCTTGAGGAAGAAAAAAAAATGCGATAGCTGTCTTCATCCTGCAAATATTCCTGTGCTTAAATCTCAACACAAGGACTTCCACTACCTTTTGTAACCAATTGATTGTGATGGGATTTCACATCTAAGTGTGCTAGTAAGCATTTGCAAAACTCAGGTATTAATACTGAAGATTGTTGAACCCCCTTGTGCCTAGGTGCACAGAGCTCAGGGAGACAGGTAGGAAGAGGCACACTGAGGGTCTGTGCCCAAAAAAGGCACCACAATTCTAAGTCTAAAGGGAGCCCAGTCCAAAAGCAGTGTTGTGTGTCATAATCAGAGGAACCTGGATGTTCATCCAGGATTTCTGGGCACATTGCAGAGGTGCTGCTAATGCTCTGGGGTTGTAGAAACCTAAAAACATTGTAGGGCCTTCAATGACATTTAAAAGCAAGGAAGGGATAGAGTATAACAACTTTAGCCTGATGTTGTTCTCTGACAGCACAAACTCTCCTGGTGTTCTCCGCAAGCTGTGATGGCTGTGCTGCTTCCCAGAATGCCAAGGAGCTGTAATGGAGGATATAGCATGATGCTGCTCTCTGTTGCTGATTTATATTCTAGAATGAAATCTTTTAATTAAAGTATTGTGGAATGAAAATATGATAATTTTCAGTAGACGATGGAGTAACTGGACGTCAGAGGACTGTCGTGATTTAACCCCAGCCAGCAACTAAGCACCACACAGCCACTCACTCACTCCCCCTTGGTGGATGGGGGAGAGAATCAGAGTAAAAGTGAGAAAACTCGTGTGTTGAGACAAAGACAGTTGAATAGGTAGAGCAAAAGCCATGTGTGCAAGCAAAGCAAAACAAGGAATTCATTCACTACTACTCATCAGCAGGCAGGTTTTCAGCTATCTCCGGGAAAGCAGGGCTCCATCATGCATAATGGGAAGACAAACACCGTAACTATGAATATAGAATCATAGAATCATGGTTGGGGTTGGAAGGGACCTTAAAGATCATCTAGTTCCAACCCCCCTGCCATGGTGTCCTGGTTTGAGCGACACAGGACTCATTTCTCTTCTAATGCTTGGAAAGACTGCACTTTTAGAAGACTGTAGTGCCTGACTTTGTGAAAATATTTACTTTGTAGCCAGCTATGGTGTCTGGGTTTCAAGGTCTCAGTGTTTTCGAGCTTGCCAGGTGCAGGGACGAGGAGGAGTGAGACCTGAGCACTTGACCCAAGCTGGCCAACAGGATTATTTCATACCATGAACGTCACATTCACTATAAATTAGAAAGTTTGCTGCGAAGTTCTCTCTCTCCCTTGATGGCTGCGATCCTGAGAACTTTGTGCCCCGGTACCAGACCCCTGAGGCCTTCCCTTCCTCCCGAAGCCATAGCGCTCGCAGTGTCCGACATTTGCTGTCCACTGCTGAGAGTGCACAGCTTCCTACTGATAGAATTGGCTGAGTATAATCCTTGTATATTTTATGTTGGTATCGGGATCAATATTGGTTCTTTAGTGCTATTAATGTTAATTATCTAATCCTACTCTATTAAATCTGTTTATATTTCAACCCCCGGGTTTTCTTGTTTTTTCCCGATTCCCTTTCCCGGGTGGGGAGGGGTCATCGGGTGATAGAATGATTGTCTAAACGACAATAAATTCTTATGGGTTTCTCAAACCATAACACATGGGCAGGGACACCTTCCAACAGACTAGGTTGCTCAAAGCCCCATGCAACCTGGCCTTGAACACTTCCAGGGATGGGGCCTCCACAGCTTCCTTGGGCAATTTCTTCCAGTGCCTCACCACCCTCATAGTGAAAAATTTCTTCCTAGTATCTCTTCTAAATCTACCCTCTTCCAGTTTGAAGCCATTACCCCTTGTCTTATCACTACATGTAAAGAGTCCCTCCCCAGCTTTCTTGAAGGTGCCCTTCAGATACTGCTATTATAAGGTCTCCCTGGAGCCTTCTCTTCTCCAGGCTGAACAACCCCAACTCTCTCAGCCTGTCTTCATAATAGAGGTGCTCCAGCCCTCTGATCATCCTCGTGGCTCTCCTCTGGACCCACTCCAACAGGTCCATGTCCTTCTTATGTTGGGGGCTCCAGAGCTGAACGCAATACTCCAGGTGGGGTCTGATGAGAGCGGAATAGAGGGGCAGAATCACCTCCCTTGACCTGCTGGACATGCTTCTTTTGATGCAGACCAGGATACAGTTGGCCTTCTGGGCGCAAGCTCACATTGCCAGCTCATGTTGAGTTTCTCATCAACCAACACCCCCAAGTCCTCTTCCTCAGGGCTGTTCTCAATCCAGTCTCCGCCAAGCCTGTATTTGTGCATGGGATTGCCCCGACCCACATGCAGCACCTTGCGCTTGGCCTTGTTGAGCTTCATGAGGTTCACACAGGCCCACCTCTCAAGCCTGTCCAGGTCCCTCTGGATGGCATCCCTTCCCTCCAGCATGTCAACCACACCGTACAGCTTGGTGTCATTGGCAAACTCGCTGAGGGTGCACTCAAACCCACCATCCATGTCGCCAACAAAGATGTTAAATAGTACTGGTCCCAATACCGATCCCTGAGGAACATCCCCCCCTTCATTCTTCCCCCAGCTTTATATGCTGAGCATGATGTCATATGGTATGGAATATCCCTTTGGTCAATTGGGGTCAGCTGTCCTGGCTGTGTTTCCTCCCAACTTTTTGTGCACCCCCAGCCAACTCACTGGGGCGCTATGAGGAGCAGAAAAGGCCTTGACTGTGTAAGCACTGCTCAGCAATAACTAAAACATCCCTTAATTATCAACACTGTTTCCAGCACAAATCCAAAACATAGCCGCAGACTAGCTAAGAAAATTAACTGTATCCCAGCCAAAACCAGCACAAGGAGGAAAATGAACTGTGATCGGGACAGCAGTTTAGTACTGCAGGAAAATTGCAGTAATCCTAATGAGGTGCTAAAAAGCAAGATGAAAGCAGTCCCAGTCAGATAGCTGATTTAAAACCCCAGGTGGTTTAGGGCTTTCATGTTAAATGTATCATCAACCTCATTCTTATCTACAATACTTTATCTATTATAGTCAACCACTGTCTTAGTGTGAGCTTCACTAAATGAGCGCAAAGATAAGGGGAAATTGAAGTTAATTAAAAATGCAGTATTTTTACATAATTTAAATCTCATTTAAGCCCTGGTCAAGTATAGACTCTGTTTTACTGTATTAGTTCTGAAAGTAACATGAAAAATTTAATTAAACTCTGAAAGGCCTTGCTATTTCATAAACAAAATATGTATACACAAGATCTCCTCCTGCCTAACTCACAAATATTATACTAAATATTCACCAAAATAAATCCACTTGTACATCAAAATACATTTGCCTGACATAATATATAGGGCATTCATACAGAGCTCTGGCTTAAATGCATTAAGGCATCCTAATTTTCAGTGTTTAGCTCCACTCCATATATCATTTCTTTCTTTGTATCTGCAGTGTTACCTGTTGGCTGATTTAAAAAAAGGTTTTCTCATGCAATAATATTCCTAGCTCTAGTCTGATCACTGAATGCACACTAGGCTCATGAACTAGCAAAGCACATAGGTATATGTTTAATTTTACCTATGCAAATAGACTCATTGAGGTCTTGTGTGGTTGGAGTTGGACACAGTTAGGAGCGTTCTACAGGATCTTCCTGAATCTCTGCTATTTCTGGCTGAGAAGGTGTAGGAAGGTTGAGAGAATAGGGAGGTTGATGTTGTAGGACTCCAAAAAAGGAGTTTCAAGGAAGGGGCTTTGTTGCATTATATTAATGACTCTGCAAATAGAAAGTGAGATGAAAGGTGTGTTCTACTAATTTACTATGTTTGGAAAAAAATTAAAATCAGGGCATGAGTCTGCACATTTTCCACACACTCTCTCTTTGTGTATAGAACATCCCCTGCAAAACTGATTTTTTAATTAAAAAGAAGTGCCAGTGAACTGTTGATATATTGTGAAGCTAAAGAAAGTCTGTGGATCAATCAAGTGAGAAAGTGGCTGAACTTGGAAAAATTACAGAGTAAACAGCAAGTCATCTCAACTGTTTCTCCCACCCAAAGATTACCTTACCTTCAGGAAGACAAAGATAAGACCTGCCGTACTGCTGAGTACAAACCTGTTGTAATGAATCACAGGCAAGCCGGCTTTTGGGAATTTTTATGGTACTTCTCGAGGCAAATTAAACACGTTTGTGCTTAAATATAAAAGAAAAATTTAATTAACAATGCATTGAGCAGAGTCCTACTGCCATAAGCGGTTCTACATGGAGTCTGCAAAGATGCATGACAAGCAGGTTCCTTATATATTCTTGCACCAGCACCAATCCTGTGAGCAGTTGCATGGGCACCTCAGCCCAGCCCTGGGTCCACCCCCTCAGCCCAGCTCTGCTTGGGCCCCTGAGCTCTCGAACTCCAGGATGGCTATAAGGCAATGCTGAGGTTGTTTGTTAACTTATCTTAAACTTCACTCCCTTGCAAGAAGTCTTCCGTCTCTGGCATTCCTGCTTCCAGCCAGTTTAACCCCTTTTGCAGTTGGGCCTTCTTGCCCTCCATGCCAGATCATTCCGCAGTCACAAATTACCACTGCTGAGCAGTTACAATTAGAATTTCCCCTTCACCAGCATTATGACTCAGCAGAGCATCTTATACAGTCTGCAGTTTCCACGGTGGTTGTGTGAGCCGATGCAGGCAGGACTCAGGAACAACCACAAAACCACAGATGAAACACAAAGAACAAATTTAATCTCAATACCTTGCAAGTCGGGGAATCTCCGAAGCAACACCCAGGCAGAGGGATGCAAACAGGACATCCAGGCACTGCAGAGCGGGAGAGAGTCCTTGTTAGCAGGAGCATGTGAGCTCCGAATTGCTGTTCTCACCTGCTTTTCAAGGGTTCAAGCAGGCATAGTTTTCCACTGTGCTTTGATCTTCAACAACAAGGCAGTGGTCTCATGTATGCTAGATAAGGTGTCCCTGAGTCCATCCCAGGCTTACGTTATCTAAGTGCAGATGTTCTACTGGTGAGCACACAAGGCTGAACAACAATTGGTGTGATATATGTGTTGTCCAGCACCCCAGGTGTGAGTCACTTGAGCGTGTTTACAGTCCTCCTCGCCAATCTTCCATTACTTTCCCACAGTGGTGCTAGCCTGACATCTGCATCTCAGGAAGCAGCTGGCTATGCAGTGGCGAGTGCTTTCAAAAAGAAGATGCTCTTGAAGAAGTTATTGGTTTCAAACACCAAAAAATGAATTATTATGTAACTATTTTCCTTCTCTTTTTTTCTCTGTCCCTTCTGAGCCAGTAATTATTTCTCAAGTAAACTATACATCAGTACTGAAGGGTTTATAATAATTTCTAACATTATCATTACTCAGTAGCAATTTCACAGATATGAAGTATCTAAGACAAAGGAACTTCCAAGAAAAGCCAAACATAACTTCGAATCATAGAATTGTCTAGGTTAGAAGGGACCTTTAAGATCACCAAGTCCAACTGTTAACCTAACACTGCCAAAACCACCACTAAACCATGTCCCTAAGCATCACGTCTACCCGTCTTTTAAATACCTCCAGGGATGGCGACTCCACCACTTCCCTGGGCAGCCTGTTCCAATGCTTGACAACGTTTTCTGTGAAGAAATTTTTCCTAATATCCAATCTAAACCTACCCTGGCGTAACTTGAGGACATTTCCTCTTGTCCTGTTGCTTGTTACTAGTGAGAAGAGGTCGACCCCCACCTCTCTACAACCTCCTTTCAGGTAGTTGTAGAGAGCGATAAGGTCTCCCCTCAGCCTCCTTTTCTCCAGGCTAAACAACCCCAGTTCCCTCAGCCGCTTCCCATAAGACTTGGTCCCCAGACCCCTCGCTAGCTTCGTTGCCCTTCTCTGGACATGCTCCAGCACCTCAATGTCTTTCTTGTAGTGAGGGGCCCAAAACCGAACACCGTACTCAAGGTGGGGCCTTACAAAAAAAAAAAAAAGTTATTTCAATCTACATAAAAGCTATTAACATCTATGACTCAATGAGCCAGAGGGTACAGTGATGCAAAAGACCCCTGAACTCTGCCTGACCCTCGTGTTTTCCACTGGCTGAGGACCTAGAGCCAGCAAACAAGAAATACTAGACACTGGAACCCTGGTGGAGGTTTTGAAAATGCTGCTAATTCTCTGCCACATCTTCAGTAGAAAGATATTCAAATATGCTTTTAAAAATTTAGGGCAGTGTCCAGCTCAGCTCCAAAAATAAAGTGTAAGATAAAATTTGCAAAATCAAAGGCAGAGTTTAAAAAGCATTTAGGCACACAGAGGTAAATGTGTTCAAGAGAGGTAAATCAGATTTGCATCCTAGCTCCTTTTGAAGCCTTTACATTGTTTTAATTTATGTGATTAAGATGCCTAGATACAGTTGAAAACTTTACCTTCTTGATTAGTTAGCTAGGCATTCAACTCCCATCTGGAATTCAGTTGGATTCCCACTTCGAAACAGCTCTTAATCAGGGAAAAGAAATAGGCACCTCCAGAGGATGACTCTTCCCCTTATATGTACATAGCTTAGGATGTCCCATAACAAGCTTTATAGATGTCTTTTAGAAGGACTTATATTCTTTGGATGAAATCTACATTCCCATTCCCAATGGTTACACCTGCTAAAAAAATTGAGTGTGATTTTGCATGCTGTTCATCTACTAGGGGCAAAATAATTTTGATCTTTCTCTGCCAGAATCATGAGTTGTCTTTTAGCAGATCTACTTAACTATCTCAGTATCTCAAACACTGCACAGAATGGGAAATAAATACTGTTCAGACTACTACAACCAGACATGATTTGTTTTCCCCTGGAGGGTTTACTTGTCCAATTACTACTTTCAAACACGTTGCAGCTGATGTTATGGGACCATGTGGAGTTAGCAACTATATATTACAAAAGCCTTTAGAAATCAGTGCAGATTTCAACATGGAGCCATACAGGAAATGGCGGTAAGCATGTCTAGAGAAAGAAAAGGGATCAGGCTTTAAAGGCTATTACAAAAGAAGCTCGTTTTATTCCTAGCAGAATTTACAAAAGCAGCTTTATCTCACTGCAATGCTCCTAACTCATTTAGGCAATTCTGTAAATATCACGAGGCCTCTCTCTACATTGCACCTGCACAAATTTTGTCCAACACCAGTGATTCGGAAATGAAGTTTTTTAAAAAGTTCTCACCAATACCATTTATTTTTGATGCTCTCACAAACAGATCAGGTACAGGACAGGAAGTGGAATACAAAACAACATGTGAATGGCTAAGTGAGAGGAGGTAACAGAGACTAATATCCCAAGATACTCTGCTCAGAGTCATTTGTATTTTAACATGTGTTGAAATAACCTGGAGTAAAAAAACAGCTGTAAACTCAAAGTTTGGTTTTTTTTCCATAAAAACAAAACATATATAAAATAAACAAAGGTAGTAGGAAAGGAAATGTATTCTGTGCAGGCTGGAAAACTGCCTACAGACTGAATGCAATACAAACTAGAATCGTGATCCTCTTCAGGGTTTGGGGGTGGTATTACATTATACCAACCTACACTCCTGTTGGTGGCAGAAAATGTGAAGAAAATGTGACTTCTTGGGGCATGAAAAGAAGGGATGTGAACTTTTTTATAAAGACTGTGCTATAGCTGATCTTCTGATGACCTGACTAGTGTAGGGAAGGAAAAGAAAACAAACGCTTTGAATGTGATATCCATCAGGCACTAATTACCAGAGGCACAAGTTTATATTATGTAAGTACTGGCTATACAAGAGGAAGTAACAGAGCTATCACAGTGTTTGAATGTCCTCTTCCCAAAGCTTCGAGCTGCATTGTAGATGGCTCAAATTTGCAACATTTTTATGGAGACCTACCAAATTCAAGAAGAGTTTCTGGTTGAAAGCCAGATATTTTCACTCAGCACTAAGCTCTGTGAGGAAAAGTTTTCTTTCCTAGAGTAAAATATTACAAAATTGCTACCAGACTGGAAAATCTGACAATAATAATTCTGAAATAAAGCATTAAATGTGGGCATGTTTCAATGACTCTTAATGAAGGGCTCAATGTGCTGTCGCAGGGCTGGGGGCTGGGGCTCTGGGGCATAAGGTTCTGGGGCACTGAGCCTCCGCATCCTGAGATTCTCTCGAGTTTCCATTTTTCTAATGCCCTGGCAGACTCCCAGGGTTCCCTGGGGATCCTTGGGACTTCTTTGCTACAGAGAAGCACTCCAGAAGCAGAGATCCCTAATGCTGCTGGTGGCTGGCTGGCTGGCTGCCCAGGAGACATGGATTTGGAAATACAGGCTCCTCAGCACTGCATTGGCAGTGCATTGGCAGTTTACCTGTTTGTCTCTATTTAATATTAACTCATAGAAGACAATACATTACCACAAAACATCCTTAAGCTTTAGTGAATTGCCACTTTCCAATAAAATTGCTTTTTTTTTACCAAATATTCCTGTGCATTCTTATTTCTGGGGCAATAAGAAATCAGGTACTGTAATGTACATCAGCAGCTAACTGGCTGCAGCTGCCCATGCTCATGCCCAGAAGTGATAAACATGTAGAAATCCAGTCCTGCTGAAACACAACAAGCTGAAGAAATGTTTTTTAAAATGGAATTTAAGATTCTTAGATATCAAGCGCTTTTGAACATTTCACTCTTGACCTTTGGCTGGACTACAGAATTTTTCTTGCTGAAGAAGTAGTTGGAGGCAGTCTAGCCCTGAGCATGATGCTCAGGTACTCCATGGTGCTTGCTGTGCAGGTGACAGGAGGACGCCCTTTTGATTTATAAGCTAAGCTGAAAAACAAGAAGTCTTGTTTTCTCTTATGGCCTCTTAATGCATTTGCAGGGCTGCCATTAAGATGCCTGGCTTCTTCTTAGCATATTTTTTCAAGATAAAATGTTGTCACCTCCTTTTCCCTCTGTCTGCATAACCAGAAAAGGTGTTTTGCAATGACTTCTAAGTAATGTGATATATTGCCACTAAAACTTCCTCGCAAAAAGAAAATTTCCAGGCACCTAAGCTAGCTCCCAGGGTGGCAGGGTCTATCCGCTGTGCATGGCAGAGACTGCCATTTTGACTCTGTTTTTCTGTGGAAATGATTAGCTTCAGTGATTATCAGAAAGAAAGGAGGGAGGGAGAGGACCACAACTTTGTTGCTTTTTCTGTTTCTTTCTCCTATTTTTCCTTAAATTCAATATCTCAAATATTTAGGCACAAAGTGATTAAATAGAACAGATGACCTTACTGTCATTTTGAAGATTATTTAAGTACACAATTTAGTGAAGGGCACTCTTTTCTGTGATGTGCCAGAAAGGTCTCTTCTGCTGCGTGACACTAGTTGGTACCTTTTCTTTGTAAAGGGTAAGGTGGTGGACAGAGCTCTGGCCCAAATGCTCATGCTCCAATAGAGATCCCTAGAGTTCCCTTGCTGCTCAGTCCAGAGGTAGGAGAACACACTGGAGTTTTTGTTACACTACCTAATTATGTTGTTTAATTGCACAGTGCCAGCATCCAGGAATCTCAGCCACAAATCAAACTTCATTGCGTCAGACATTCAGATGCCCAGAATCAAGAGCTTACCACCTCACACACCTTCTGCGTCCCTTCTTCCAGCCTAATGCTGCTTCCACCTTTGCCTTATTAATCACATTTGTTGCCTGGACGTACTAGCTTTCTGTGGAACAGCATGTAGTACTCTATGCCAGAGGAAATTTCATTGCTCAGTGCTTCAGTTTCCATTTCCCTAAAATGAAAGGCAACAATAATACTTCCCTTAGAAGTACTGTACATAAATCTTAATGTAGTCAACACATTCATAGCTGTGAGCTGGCTAGCGATGATAAAGATGTAAGTAAAAGAAATTAATGACTAAGACCTTACAATCAATCAAAGCATTGCCACAATTAAGACATCCTAGACAGCAGCAAGCATTTCTAATTAAGAAAAATGAGAGACAAATAGGATATGTTGGGGATTTTTTCCCACCTATTTATACAGTTATAAAGTATTTTAAATACCACAGTCATTGTTTTTGGGAATAATATACTATATTGTATTGCTTCCAAGCCATCCAGAGCACCTGGCTAAATCAGTGTCCTCAGAAATATGCTGAAGTATGTATGTGGTCTCTGCAATAGCTCCAGACAAGCATATGTTTAAAATGAACAGGCATATCTACTCTTATGTCTTGTATAACAGCTCCAAGCAGTTAAAGATTATTTTTAGTTTTAGACAATTCTGCTAGCAGTCTAGCTTTCCTCCCTTTGAATATATATCATTTTATCTGTGTAACTGTAAAGAGAGAAACAAGGATAAATCAGGGGAAACATAGGGACAAAGACCATCCAGAGAGTGCTTGGGAGTGGCTGTCTTGTACATCACTATTTTTTAACTAAAAAATACCTAGTGAGATGGTAGCATATTTTGGCAAGTCGGATTTGCTAAATGCATCTCACGCACTTCTCATGCTGAACTCGGGGCCAGGAAAACCTCCATGAGGAAAACCTTTTTCTTCCTTGCCAGTGTTTAATATATACAAATCTGTAGTCATTTAAGAGTTACTGGCATGCCAATATACATCTAGTTTATTTTCTTTATTTTTTAGAGACCATTGCTAGTGTTCTTTCCAAGTAAAATAAAATAAAAATCTTGTGAAATAAGCATTCTCTTAAAGTGTAAAGCATATAGAATACAAATGTCTGGGTTATAAGCCATGTTATGAATCTTAACTGGTATCCTCTTGCAGCCTTATTCTAGATGACATTTCAGTGAAAAGACAACCCTTATTCTCATACTGAAAGAACATGGAAAAAGTATCATATCATATTCCAAGATAATCAAATCTCCCTAGACTAA
This sequence comes from Pluvialis squatarola, assembly GCA_033628385.1. Classification (NCBI taxonomy): domain Eukaryota; kingdom Metazoa; phylum Chordata; class Aves; order Charadriiformes; family Charadriidae; genus Pluvialis; species Pluvialis squatarola. Next base: position 130,905 of record JAHSPU010060963.1, on the reverse strand, counting down.
TGCTGAAGAAAGTTGAAGTAACATTACAGGTTTTTGAACTGTCCACTTCATAGACATAAAAAGTAAATATTCAGTTTTTCATATAGATAATTTATTTTATCCTTCTCCAGTCAAGAAGGTGCATTAATCATTTGTGCTTGATGAGCCCTATCAAAGATTTATAAAGTCAAAATCTAAACCTCAGGGCTTATAGATCCTTAACACTCTCTGTACTTAAGTGCTTACACATTAAATGTATTATGGCCAAATGCCATATCTGATAATCATATAATGGTTTAGGTTGGAAGGGACCTTAAAGATCATCTAGTTCCAACCCCCCTGCCATGGGCTTTTCAATGCCTCAACACAGCTGACAATGATAATTAGCAGTTTACATAATTAATTGCAGTAATAAAAAATGGAGGCAAATGACCAAAATCTGCACTAGTAGGAAGAGGAAATAGTATCAAATCTAATCCTGCAGCTCAGCAAATTTGGAAGAGAACTACTACTGTTGCATGTCTCATCATTTCCCCTTCGATAAAAATATCTAATAAAACTTAGGGATGCTCATTTTGCCAAATTTATTTCTTTTGCCATTACCTGTGGGGTTAACAAAAATTACAGCCATGCAAGAGATCACACGTAAAAATGTTTTTAATACATCATTCCTTAAGGAAGCAAGAAAAATACAATACTTTACTCAGGTGATAGGAATAAATACTTTGCTGAGTTGCTTTTAAAGGCATAAATGAGTCCATTCTGAGAGAAGGAAATAAATGACTTCAAAATTGGAGCTTCAACTTTATAGCCCATCATTATTCCCCTCCCTGCTGGCTAGCACTCAGGTCCTAGAAAAAAATCAGAAGTCTAGCAAGGTCTGGCTGGAAAAACTGGGATTACAAGCCTGAAAGCATAAAGATGACTATCATAGCTGGATCTTAACAGTCAAACCAGAGTGACTGTGCTCCGGTACAATGTGTGGAGGCAGTTGCACCCTGTAAAAAGGCATCATAAATCTATATACAAACCAATATTCACTTAAAATTCAGAAAACATGAAAAAGACAGTACTTTTTCAGGGGTTAGATACCTGCTGGGCAGCTGCAGACAAATACTTCTATAATACAGAGCACTGAAGGTAGGTGTGTTATATCTATTCTTTTAAAAAATTGAGCACAGTACATTTTCTTTTTTAAAGATTGCCAAAGATGGCACTGTCATTTATGAAAGAGCACAATAGTTTATCACTAGTACAAGACTTGGATCTATTGTTTTCTTCCTTAGATTGAGATAATTAAATTTCATATCTGCTCTACTGGGAAGAACAGACCAGGTTGTGGGGAACATCCATCAGCCTTTTCTTGGCACGACTTGTCTCTTATTCTGGCTTCAGGAAATGCCCCAATAGCCTAGTCTCCTATGGGAATTTCAGTAGCCAGGTTTATTGTCAATTTGGGATATTTACAAAGTTCAGAAGCAGGGCAAAAGAAATTCCTATGAGACCAATTAATTGGAGTTAGTTTTATGAGAAAAGGACAACTATAAAGATAGCATCATTGTTTATATGGAAAACAACTAGACACATAATGTTGCACACGCACTCACTTCTCCATCAACCAAACACTATCCAGAACCCACTTGTTCACTGGTACTGCTAGTAGAAAACACATTGCTCACATACTCACTTTTCTGCAGCTCTCATTCTAGAAAATCATAGAATCATAGAATATCTTGAGTTGGAAGGGACCCATAAATATCGAGTCCAACTCCCTGCTCCTCGCAGGACTACCTAAAAGTAAACCATATGACTAAGAGCATCATTTGAACGCTCCTTGAACTCTGGCAGGCTTGGTGCTGTGATCATTTCCCTGGGGAGCCTGTTCCAGTGACCTTCTCACTGAAGAACTTTTTCCTAATGTCCAATCTGAACTTCCCCTGACGCAGCTTCATACCATTTTCACGTGTCCTATCACTGGTCATCATGGTTTTATCTTTCACAGATTAGCTTCCCTCACTCCTGGACATTTCTACTGACAACTGATATCAGCTGGGACTCTCAGGCCTGAGTCCCCAGTGAGGAGATGAAGGAACATGTCCTCAGCATTATGCTCGAGCCTGTTTTCCCCAGGGACTGTTTTCATAAAATCATAGAATAGTTTGGGTCATCTAGTCCAACCCCCCTGCAATGAGCAGGGACATCTGCAACTAGATCAAGTTGCTCAGAGCCCCGTCTGACCTGACCTTGAATGTTTCCAGGGATGGAGCGTCTACCACCTCTCTGGGCAACCTGTTCCAGTAAAAATTTCTTCCTTATATCTAGTCTGAATCTACCCTCTTTAGTTTAAAACCATTACCCCTTGTCCTATCACAACAGGCCCTGCTAAAAAGTTTGTCCCCATCTTTCTTAGAAGCCTCCTTTAAGTATTGAAAAGCTGCAATAAAGTCTCCCCGGAGCTTTCTCTTCTCCAGGCTGAACAACCCCAACTCTCTCAGCCTGTCTTCATAATAGAGGTGCTCCAGCCCTCTGATCATCCTCGTGGCTCTCCTCTGGACCCACTCCAACAGGTCCATGTCCTTCTTATGTTGGGGACTCCAGAGCTGGATGCAGTACTCCAGGTGGGGTCTCATGAGAGCGGAGTAGAGGGGCAGAATCACCTCCCTCGACCTGCTGGCCATGCTTCTTTTGATGCAGCCCAGGATACAGCTGGATTTCTGGGCTGCAAGCGCACATTGCCAGCTCATGTCCAGCTTTTCATCCACCAATACCCCCAAGTCCTTCTCCGCGGGGCTGCTCTCAATCCCTTCATCCCCCAAGCCTGTATTGATATCAGGGATTTCCCCGACCCACATGCAAGACCTTACACTTGGCCTTGTTGAACCTCATGAGGTTCACATGGGCTCACTTCTTGAACTTGTCCAGGTCCCTCTGGATGGCATCCTGTCCCTCAGGTGTGTCAACCACACTACTCAGCTTGGTGTTGTCTGCAAACTTGCTGAGGGTGCACTCAATCCCGCTGTCTATGTCATTGATGAAGATATTGAACAGTACTGATGCTAATACAGACCCCTGAGGGACACCACTTGTCACCGATCTCCATCTGGACATTGAGCCCTTGACCACTACCCTCTGGATGCAATCATCCAACCAATTCCTCATCCACCGAACAGTCCACGTATCAAATCCATAGCTCTCCAATTTAGAGAGAAGGATGCTGTGGGGGACTGTGTCAAAGGCCTTTTGTACTGTTGTTATTATTGAGGAAGAGCTCACTACTCTCTGCCCATGCAACCAATGACAAAACCCAGAAAATTCTTGCTTTCACTGTGCTAGTTACTTTTACAAACTAAAGAAGGCTTTGGGTGTTGTAAAACATGCATTCTCTGTGCTTTCAGTTCTTTTTGGTGTATATTACATGTATGGTTGTATGTGTACGTCCTCATCTTCTTTCAGAGTTGTGTTGGTTATGAGTTGAGAACTGCTGCCCTGCAGCATGTGAAGGGTAATAGAAAAGGGGTTCTTGGAACAGAAGGAAGAACCCAAATCCCACCTCTTGGTTTTCAGCACCAGATAAATCGTTACCATCAGTTCCTGCATCTTTGACACAGGGCTGCATCGTGTTCAGAAAGAAGTTTCTACTGTTGTGTGATTTGGTATACTACTTATATAGAACTTGTTTAGCATAATTGCTTAGCATTAATAGCTAAATTTGCTGAAGCCTTAGGCCAAAAACTGTGAACTTTCACCTAGATATATTGAACTTTTACCTAGTTAAGTAAAAGAAGGCCCCAGAGCCGATTCAAGCCGGAAGATAAGGAAGCTACAATCGTCAGCAGAAGCTGCAACCTTAGAGCTAAGAAAAGAAACGGCCCGCCTAGAGACAGTGAAAGGACCCAATGAAGAATGGGAAGACCCCAGATCCTAATATTACTATTGGTCCAAACTGTTGCATGAGGGATGGGGAACTTAGATTGTAAGGGTATAATTGCCCGGGGATTTCTTTTTCCAGGGTCCCTCTTCGGAGGCACCCAGCTTGAGCTGTAGCCCTATTAATAAAAAGTACTTTTATAGAGGAATCTATCGTTTGGCTTATCGATTCAGCAGAAACCTAGAGTCAAACCCTGTTATGGTGACTGGCATGTGTAATTTCCATAACTACCCTCTCACAGGCACAGATTCTTAGTGATATTCTCCCCTATGTATGACATGCTGTATGCATGACTATAGGAAAAGACTGAGTTTTTGAGGCTGATCTCTTTTAGGACTGCCGTATGCACATGCAGAAGGCAGTCTCTGACTTGAGTTTGGCATGTGCAGCATGTATTTCAGGGGACTATGGAGGAAATGGTATAGAAAATAGTATCTTACACAGCGTTGATGAGAATCCAAATGCTGAGGTCACACAAGAAGTGTTTGAAAGGTCAAGCTGTTACACTTTTGCTACTGCAACACTAGTGTTAGATTTCAAAAGTATCATATATTACTGTGCTAAGTCCAGAAGGGAGTTTACACATTCTGCTTTTCTAGCATCTTACATCTTTTACACAGGAGAAGGTGAATAATTTGAACAAAAGATGTGTGACTTTGCTGGTAACACAGCAAACCCAGCTGGTAGTAAGGCTAGCTCTTCTGATGCTGGGCCAGAGCCTGTGCCGCAGTGGCATGGCCACTTTGCATGTGAAACTCATATGAGTGTGAGTAAGAAGAGCCAGAGGCAATACTGTCTAGGGTGAACACAAGGAACAGTGAGGAGGTGGGCTTTCAACCCACAGAAATTGCCCAGGAAAGGTAATATGGACATAGCAAGGTGACCTTTCCTGGTAGGTGCTCTCCATGATGGGGTATACGTCCAAGACAGCATTGAAAAAATTACCTTTATGCAAATGTTTAAAATTTGAGCACAAAACTGTTTTCTTGAGCAAGAATGCATGCTTTGCCCTAAGAGAGTCTTTGGAGATGCTGGAGATAAATTAAAAAATAGTTCCGCTTTAGCCTCCAGGAGGCAAGGGTAAAAACAGCAGGGCAAATAAGAGAAGGTGAAAGACCCTGCGACTCAGGTGTGACTGAAGATAGCCCTCAGTTCAGAAGGACTTTGCAGCAATGGCCAAATTCCCAGGCGCTCTCTCTGGTGCACCCTGCAGGAAGCAAACTCTGCCCACCAAAAAAACAGCTCGGAAAAGCAGTTCTCATGGAGGCTTTCTCATATCAGCAGTCTGGTCCAGTATGGACGCTGTAGGAATAATCCTATAAGTAAAATTGCTTCCTCAGTTAAGTAGCTCTTAGATGGTTGGCCCAACATCCTGACCTAAAGAAATCAAATCAAAAGTAAAAATTGAGAGATGAACTCAAACCAGTGGAAAAAGGAAAGAATAAGTTTCACTTACTGCTGAAAGAGCTCAGTGAAACAAAAAGAAACCCCGATGTCCCTCTTCAAAATATCTAACTACTATAGCATGACTTTCATGAAGTGATCACATTATGTTGATTAATCACTGCAGGAAATGAGTACCTCAATTCAAGTTTTATGCAGACTAGCAAAAAGGTGCAAGGAAGTCTGTTTTGCATATTGCTACTATACCTTTCAAGTTTTTGTGGCCCTCAAGACAAATGAGGCATTCATAATGTGGGGAAAAATAAAAATCATAGAGAGCACCATAAATCTAAAAGACTAAGTTATGGAAATCACATCTTTAAATTGACACAGCTGTGATTAACTGGCAATGCTTTTACAGTTAGAAAAGTTTTTGGTTATAGTTATTTGCTCAGAGAAAGTTTCTGGTGGAAAAAAAAACAAGAGCAAGTACAAGTATTGAATCAAATCCTTGTTTTGGGACTGGTAGGCTGGAATATGTTAAACCACAAGCCTTGCACCTCAAGAAGCTTGGTTTTGAATCTGTTCTGATCACACAGACTTAGCTTTCCAATAGATATTGGCTCACATTTTTTTTTACAAAACCACACACAGGATTCAGTGGTCTCTGTTCAGCAGAACACTGGAATAAATTGTCGTTCATGACTGAGCTCTACTTGCTCAGTCATCTTTGTAAGTTTAGACAATCTCTGCATATATAAATGAATGGTCCCCACTTTCCTGTATTCAAACACCAACGTGCCAATCAAAATTAAAAAGGACATATGCATGTGTATGTGTAGTTAAAGAAAACAAAGGTAATTATTGTTGATATTGAAATCTTTATAGAGGCCTGAATCATAATTGACTTAAATGCTGTGGAATAACTTGTACTTCCTCAGGATGTAGGAATAATGCTACAAATCAAAAGAATAGCATCCTTCATCCATTTTGCATTTGCTTTCCCAACAGGAGACTGTACAAAGTGAAAAGCAAGCACAGCTGTGCCTTAGAAATGTAATCTTCCAACAAGGAATAGCTTTACCGCTACAGAGCAACCAAAGATCTAGGTCTAGACAAACAAACCTCCTGAGTTTGACCAGGATCATAGAATGGTTTGCATTGGAAGACACTTTAAAGATCATCTAGTTCCAAACCCCTGCCACAAGCAGGGACACCTTCCACTAGACCAGGTTGCTCAAAGCCCCATGCAACCTGGACTTGAACACTTCTGAGGATGGGGCCTCCACAACTTCCCTGGGCAATTTCTTCCGGTGCCTCACCACCCTCATAGTGAAAAATTTCTTCCTAATATCTATTCTAAATCTACCCTCTTCCAGTTTGAAGCCATTACCCCTTGTCTTATCACTACATGCCCTTGTAAAGAGTCCATCCCCAGCTTTCTTGTCGGTGCCCTTCAGATACTGGAAAGCTATTATAAGGTCTCCCAGGAGTCTTCTCTTCTCCAGGCTGAACAACCCCAACTCTCCCAGCCTGTCTTCATAGGAGAGGTGCTCAAGCCCTCTGATCATCTTTGTGGCCCTCCTCTGGACATGCTCCAACAGGTCCATGTACTTCTTATGTTAGGGGCTCCAGAGCTGGATGCAGTACTCCAGGTGGGGTCTCACAAGTGCGAAGTAGAGGGGCAGAATCACCTCCCTTGACCTACTGGCCACACTTCTTTTGATGCAGACCAGGATACAGCTGGTTTTCTGGGCTGCAAGTGCACATTGCTGGCTCATGTTGAGCTTCTCATCAACCAAAACCCCCAAGTCCTCTTCCTCAGGGCTGCTCTCAAACCGTTCTCCGCCAAGCCTGTATTTGTGCTTGGGATTGCCCCGACCCATGTGCAGCACTTTGCGCTTGGCCTTGTTGAACTTCATGAGGTTTGCACAGGCCCACCTCTCAAGCCTATCCAGGTCCCTCTGGATGGCATCCCTTCCCTCCAGCATGTCAATCACTCCACACAGTTTGGTGTTGTCAGCAAACTTGCTGAGGGTGCACTCAATCCCGTTGTCCATGTCGCCGACAAATATGTTAAACAGCACTGGTGCCAGTACCAACCCCTGAGGAATGCCACTCATCACTGTTCTCCACTTGAACATCAAGCCATTGACCACAAGTCTTTGAGTGCAACCATCAGCCAATTCCTTATCTACTGTGGTCCATCCGTCAAATCCATGTCTCTCCAATGTCGCACAGGACAATGTCAAATGCTTTGCACAGGTCCAGGTAGATGATGTCAGTTGCTCTTCCCTTATCCACCCCTTTGTAGAAGGCCATCAAGATTGGCAGACATGATTTGCCTTTAGTGAAGCCATGTTGGCTGTCACCTATCACCTCCTTATTTTCCATGTGCCTTAGCAGAGTTTCCAGGAGGATCTGCTCCATGATCTTGCCAGGCACAGAGGTGAGACTGACCGGCCTGTATTTCTCCAGGTCTTCCTTTTTTTCCTTTTTGAAAATGGGGGTTATATTTCCCCTTTTCCAGTCAGTGGGTACTTCACCGGACAGCAAAATGTTCATCCCCCCCAACAAGTCCTCTCTTCTTTATATAACTTTTTGGTAGTGGAAGAGACTACTAGAGACTTAAAAAAAAAAAAAAAAAGAAAAAAGAAAAAAGAAAAAAAAGAAAAAAAAGGACAAAAAAGATAAGCCAGCCTCTCATAGAGAGAGAAGTGCCAGAAAGTTGTTTAGCAGCCACCCAAGGACCTTTGTAACTGGGGCATAAAATGGGCTAAATGCTACTGTTACTGTCAAGAGATGCGGCTGAAAAAAACAATACAAAGGTCCAAAGCATACACTATCTGAAGGACCCTGATGATATCACCCTGAAAGGGTGATACTAAAAGATAAGGTAGTAAGGGAGACCTTGGTGTTTCCTTCACAAACAATAGCCATAAATCAAGATGCCTTTCAAGCAGAAAAAAAATTTGTTACAAGTAGGAGCAGCTCAGCAAGCGCAGAACAGATTTGAACTTTTTGATATTTATGTCCTACTGATGGCAAACATGAAATCTAAATTTGCAGAAGATAATGAAGAGGCAAATAGTGGAATAATACAATTTCACACACATGGAATATTGCACGAAGAGGAACATGCCACCTACGTGGTAACACATACAGAGGTTGCATGACTGGTCCCTTGAAATTCCCCATGGGCAAGAACTTAAAAGCCTCTAGCAAACATGTCATTGCCAAAAAGATGGCAAATCAGATCTACCAAAAGCTATCCCAAGAGGGTAGTTGTTAAAAACTCTGCATTTGTAACACACTGCATTTGTCAAGAGAATGTTGTAAATAGTGATAACCTGATCCTTA
>JAHSPU010060963.1:53251-107314 GCA_033628385.1 Pluvialis squatarola | reverse complement strand
TTTTCCAACTTTAGAGTGATTTATAAATATCACCTGAGTAACCAAATGATATGCTTGACAATGGACTAAGGTAGATTCCACTTCCAAACATTGCACCATGGAGCTGAAAAAGAGTGGAGTGATTGTTTAACATTAATTTAGTTATCTGGACAAAATAATAATGATAGGCACAGTTCCTAATGTAGATAAGCATCTGCCCCACTGCACTAATTTATTGTCTGGTAATAAATGGTGTTCAAAAAAATCATGCTGTGAATATACAACTAAGACACTGTATATTCTGGAAACCATGTCCAAATGCCCAAAGATAATTTTACATCAGATTTATATATAAAATTACATTTTCTGTTTAGAAATCTAACATTACCATGTAGGATGCCTACAGAGGGTGCTTCTGTAGATGGCCAAATACATCTTAGCCTTAACAAGGCTGAGCAAGCTCAGCATGTGTCTCACATCAAAACCTTGGCAGGAACCACAGCGTAAGCCAGTCTTTGTGAATCAACATCAGCAACAACTGCTTTTCTTTTCTTTAAGGTAAGAAATGACGAGATGGTGATAACACTGCTCATATGCTATAGAAAAATTCAGTCACTAGTTCTGCCTGAGTACTGGAGGAATGGGTTCAATCAAGCTTTTGTCTGAGCCAATTCAGACATGCATATCCCATCACCACAGGACTGTGCTTTAGCCACAAAGCTACCAGCTGTCTGAAAAGAAGAGAGGAAAGGGAAGACTCTTCTTCACCAACATCACTGCTCCATGTCATGGAGCTTGGGCTTTTTATTAGCGCTGTGGTCATTTTCTTGTCTGCAAAGAGGGAAATATGGGTTTCACTTCTCCTCCAGGGACTGACTGCTTTATGTGGAAAAGCCTTTAAAGAAAACACACAAAGTAGATGTTGGAACACAAACGAGAACCCAGAGTATCTCCTACCCAGGTAGATATGATTGGGCTTCAGAGTCATGCTCACCCTTATTTCTTTCTTCCGACTCAATGACATTTACATCATCTCTGCAATGTGCCAAAGCTCCCATAGGAACATGCAATCATACTCTCACTCTTCTAGATCCTACAATGTTGTATAGGATCCTTGGTGAGTAGTTATTTTTTCCTGACTGGTTGCTACTGGGAGAAGCAGAATGAACTGGGCTCAGAATATGCCCTAGTTGTGTGAGAGAATTAAAAATCATGACTTGTATAAAACAGGGCTTTACTGCTTCCTCCTCTTCCCAGTATCTCAACCCTGAACAACAATATAAGCATGAACAAAGGGTTTTATTTTGGTGAATTTTGGTGTGTAAATCCTGCTTTCTTGGGAAAGTATCTTACAAAGACGCTAATAAAAACACCCAAACCATTAAGAGGAACAGCAGAGATTTCCATTCCCTTTTTTCAGTGTTTCCTGTTCCCAGATCCTTAGTCAGCACTCCAGGATCCTTCTCCAAGGTACCACAGACTCAGCTCTGGGGAAAGAGCTGTCAAAACCCTGATGCTAAGATACTCTGAATTACAGCTCCCCAGTCCCTCTGATACTGCCTACTTTGCTCTGCAATAGTGGTCTCCTGATGATTCAGTCTGAGAAACCAAACTGAAGTTTGCAATAGCTCCCTCCCGGCCAGTACACTCATATTCCTTTCCCAAGGAAACCAGAGAAGAAGAGAAGATGCTGTAAATCCAGCTTCTGTAAACCTAGGATGCCCTTGGATCCTATAACATAGACATAGTTTATGTAGCTCTAAATTTTAATCCCCGAGACTGCTTTCAAGCAGTACCGAGCTAAGACTCTTGGAAGTGCTGCTGTGCAATGTAAAATTGAAACACTGGTTCCACCGATGGGATTTTTTAGCCATTTTAGCAGGCACATTATTTCATTTTAATTACTTCAGAAAAGTACCTTTTCCAGGAAACATGAGGGTATTTGAAATCACCCCTTTTTGCCACCTATATGACTACCAGAACCGCATCCCTTGAAAACTCGCCTAAGCTTAATATGTAATCAAATGTGCACAGATTAGCTAAAGTCTATTTAGTCTACTATTTACCTGCAGCCTTGTATTGGATGCAACAACTAAGCCATTCCTCAGGATGGAATGCCAATTTTCAATATGTGAACCACTAAAAAAGTGAAAGACAATGTGTTAAAATCCACAACGTGAAATGCAAAATGAATCAGTAATCCTTTAAAACAATATATTCCCAGCTGTAAACCTCAAATGGCAAGAACAAAAAAATAGCACGGCATTTTGGTAACCTTTGATTAATATGAATATATGTACTCACTGAAATGCAAAGGTACTTCCATAGAGATTTTTAGCAGCTCGAAAATTGGATTCTTTGGCTGGTGGACTGCTGAGAAGTAGGAACTGGTGGGGAGTGTGCATAAACTTCAGTTGCTGTAAAATATAACAATGTACAGGTGAAAAGAAGTTGATTAACACAAAAGCATTGTATTTCCATAATGGTAATTCTTAAGATATCATGCTGTTTCACACAATGTATGACTGCATCTAAATAACTACATGAACTAAGTTGAAATTGGTCTCATTACCGTAGTTTTCACCTGAAATCAAACAATAAAAATGTCCTTCAGTTTATGAAACTTTCTGAAACATATTTCAGCCTAATATGGCTCGAGTAAAGTAATTAAATTGAACAATTTCATCATGACATTCTGATCAGAGCTGGCTTTAAATTAAGATTCATATTTGAAAGGCTGCAGATTACTACGCCCTTAATCAGAGGATGAGAGGCACACACAATCAGAAATGAATCTCAGCACCGTCCCTCTCAAATTCTAGAGCAATATTCTTTTTACAGTGTGGATATGTGGATCTCCTGGTACGTCATGTTTGTGTGTACAATCCTGTATCTAATATTCTATATGGTAACAAAACAAATAGTGATGCTCTTCTCACCCAATCTCAGATGACTACAAGGTAGACACTTGCATTTGAGCTACTCACCTCAAATAGGCTTTTTCTGAGCATTATTCCTTTGACCTATTTTAGATATTCACAACATGATTCTATGAGTCATGACCTTAAACTGCCTATTTCTCTCCCCTGTCTATTAATAGAGCCCATGTGATTAATTTGAATGTAGACACATTTGGACAGGAGATTCCCACCTAAAATGCTAATATGAGCCATGAGAAATGAGAAAATAATAAAGAACCCACAGACACTTACTCTATTCACTGGTAGCTTCACAATATGCGATCTATTACTAGAAATAACCCTAAAATAAGAAACACGTATTAGACATGATAACCAAACAGAACTTTTCTTCTTAAGCATGTGTTATGAATGGCCACCACAAAACATCCAGCTGCAGGCCTTTGAACCTGTCAGATGGAAGTAGAACAAATCTGGACTACAAATCAGATCTGAGGCCATACAAATAAGCTGGAGTCTTTCCAGTGTTTTCAGAGGGCCCAGATGAGTTCCAGAAACAGTCCAGAAACAAATGCAGTTGCAAATGTCAGCCCTGTCGTTAATTCTTAGGGTGAGTTTATAACAAATTAAACTGGTGAAGTGATTATTCATTCAACGTGGTACTTTAAAAATTATCATCTCATGTGAGTCAATTTTATACCATTGTAGAAGAGGATGTGCAAGCGGGTCTTGTTTATCCATCTGCTTCTTTATTTCCAAGTAAGGTGCCTAGAAAAGAGCAATTACGTTCTTTATTTCTAGTTGAAATCATAAGGTTAAATTTTATGTTACATTGCCCATGAGTTCATCTATTAAAACGAATACATAGGACTCATTATTAGGCTTAAATCACAGTTTTACTGACATTTAGCATTGTACAGTTATAAACAACAAGAATTAACATAGCAATTATTTTCCCTGGAGTAAAATAATAAGCATATAATTAGCATCAAAATGAGTATATTATAGCAAACATTGGTGATCTCAGGGAGAACAGCAGATGTCTATGTTTGGCTCTTGGAATAAGAAATTTGACTGGAACTTCACAAAATTAAGTCTCTCAAAATACCCCAAGATAATCCACTCCAATTTGTTAACTGCTTTATGGTATAAACTGGTAAAGTAAAATACTGTATTATCTTATAATACCTTTGAAAACCTTTCTTGATTTCAATCATAGTGCAAAGCATCCCTTTAAAATTCTTCAGTCCAAGAATTATTTTAACATTAAAAAAAAGCAAAATGGTGGTTATTTTTCTTTGTAAAAGACATTATATTAGGTAACAGAAATACCTGATTTTTAAAATTTTTACAAGATGTTACATTAAGTAACAAAAATATCTGAATTTTAATTTTCAATGTATTTTACTGCTCTCTATACACCTCATTCTTCATTCCAGAATCCCAAAGTACTTTACATATACATATAGAATAAGATTTATAAACTCTTCTGACATTACATTTATATAACAGTTGGAAAAGCAAGGTACACAGGAGAGGTTTCAGTAATCACTTATAATCAGCTCGGCTGTTTGGGAAAGGAACTGTAACAATAAACATAAATACGGCTATCAGATTCTGTCCCACTGTGAATATTGAGAAATTGTATGGTAGTAATCCCAAGAGACCCAACCTTCCAAGTCCCCAACCATACTTAGCTGATCAAGTGTTTTGTTATAATAGAAATTAAGCTATCATTCAGAACACTGTCACAAAATCAATTTCTTTTTCTTTGGGAACAAAAGACCTAGTTTGATATTTCCAGAAATGCAGCAGTTGGTGATCATCTTCTTATAATGTCCCATTTTGCTGTTATTACCTCTTATTTAAACTTTAAAAGATCTGAGTTCTACTTCATCACTTTTATGGATACTCTAGGTTTGTTATTTTTAACACACATTTTAATATTATTACAGCTCTATAGGAAAGAGATGATACTATTGACTTCCCCACTCATCACAGGCAAGCAATAAAAACATCTTCCTAGTTCTAGAAATGGCGATTAAGTTATGTAAAGATTTTTAAACTCACCTGCGTCATCTCTCTAATAGAAGTGATACTATCCAATGCTTTCATGACTCGGTCGTAATTCTTCTTCTGATGTAGCATAAAATAAGCAAATAAGTTAAAAGAATATTGGTCTTTGGCTCAACAAAAACCTGAATTCTTTGAGTGTGTATAAAACCAAAGTTAGAAGAAATGTTCAGCAAACCAATCCTTTCAAACATTTCTAACAAATAGCTTCCTTCTACCTTACACACAGACTCTCATTCATAGTCCAGGAAAATTCCCTGAAAAAATATTATCATGATGGTTTTTCTTTTAATTTCACTGGAATCCCCAACACACAACAATGTGACTCACTTAAAAAATTAGGTCACTTTTTAAACAAATATTTGTAACTAAACACAGGCTCTGCCAGTTATTGGACAATATGCTATTAAGTTAAATAATGCAGTGAACAAATAGATTTTAAATAAAATGCTGAATAAGCAGATGTGGTTACTTTGCTAACAGCGCTATAAAACTTCAGAGGTCCTTCAGTTGTCCCTCTGCCTCACCCTGACCCTTGTCTACCTTCTGACTGGGAACCGCTACTAGAGGGCTCCACCTTTTCTGAGCGGATGAGCTTAACCAGCTCCACATGCCACGTCACCTTCAGGAGCCTCATTGTTCCCCATCTTTGGGTCTCGCCAACTTCTGCCCATAGGCTTTCACCTCGCCTATGCTGGCAAGAAGCTGGGAGGAGGTGGTGTGGGCCCTGCCAGCCCAGGGGCTCTCTCCACTCCTCTTCTGGTGTGACCCCTTTTCACATTCCCTCATTTGCTTCAAAACCCCACCCTGCCTAGCCGCCAGACTAGCTGTCTCCTCATCAGCCCTTTTTCAAGCACCTCCCAGCAAGTCTTCCTTCCTGCACACTACAGAACACACTAGCCCTTTCCTCTGAGAAAGATCACTGCTAACTGGCGTTTGTTCAGAAAAAGTGAAATGCATCATAATGCAGGATGTCCAAAGTTCTCATTTTCGCTTCCCTAGCGCTTCCCTGAGAGGCAGCATTTGCAGCCTGAGGAGCAATAGTGCAAACACAATTCTTTACTTCAAAAATTGATGCTTGTACAAAACTCGACTGTTATGTCCAACATTTGATAAAATTAAGTTTAAGGACATAATTGATTGCAAAGAGAAAATTAGGTGACAGCAATAACCACTTTAAGAATTAAAAGATGGACTGGAAATCCCCCACTATACATGGTCTACATGTCCTAAAGGCCATCTTTCTCTTTGTGACCAATGTGTACACTGAAAGAAAGACATATAAATAAAGAATATAAAATTTCGCACCTAGACTTTTTACCCTAAAAGAAGTTCAACATAACTTTGAATGCAACTTACAGTTTATTCACAAATACCTTCTCAGAGACAATTAAAAAAACCTACAAAGTTCTGAAAATAGTCACACCCTTGTGCTATATTCTGGAACTGTATCTCTTACAGTAAAGGAGACTCCTCCAGAAGAAGGCTTTGCTTTGAAATCTAACGTATGACTGAAACCAAGCTACGACATAATAAAAGATAGCTACTTACCCTGGGGTTAAAGGCCAGCATTTGAGGATCATTAGGATCAACTACAGAAGGATATGGCTCAAAAATGACAACTTTCCTAGGTGACTCTAATGCAGACCGACACATGGATACTAACAGATCGACCACCTAGGGATAAAGAAAAATATTTATTTAATATATGTACTTTCATATTGTATCATCCAGTCTGCTTTTTCTACACATTGCAATAATACCATATTTCATTGTCATCTATATTACCCAAACCATGTTATCCACAGGACATAGTTTAGGACTGAAATTTTTCAGTTGACCTCAACAGGCTTTGGGTACATTATTCCAGGTGCATAAGTAGGACCGATATCTGGTCCTAAATGTATTATCACATCAAATACATTGCTTGCAGTCCTGCTTTCTCTTGTGTACATGTGCTAATTCCTGGATTAAATTAATTCTCTAGGGAAATGAAGTTGTGCTGAATCTGTGTATCTTTGTGCAGTAGATGCCAGTGAAAAATGTTGCTCAAGAAAGAGGAAGGGATTGTGAATCTGTACCACTGCCTGCTGTTCTTCTGAAGATTGTAATCATGGAAACACTAGCAAACATTGCTTCTGCTAAAGCCAGAACAGTGCAGTGATTTAACAGTCATTTGCATGGCTCACACTGGGAGATCCTCTTCCTTCCTTCCTGTTGTACAAAATTATGACATGGCTTTGAATATCTATGATTTCCAAGATTTCACCGTAAGATCATGCATGTAATGTGTACACAGGCATGTATTCACATATGTGCACACAGGCACATATACAACTTAGCAACAGATTTCTGTATAATTGTTTCAAAATTTGTAACTCAGAGGTTAAAAATAGACTACAGCAATTACAAAACAGAGAGAATGCAGCTTTCTGGCAACTGTGAAACCTAAATCCAGCTCATAATGAAATCCAAAGTTGCTACATAAAAACATAGCTTCAAATTTGCTCATTTCCCGCCAGTTTCTCTGTGCCTTCTGAAAACATTTCTGGGTGAAAACAGACTTTTCCATGAAAGAAAGGAAAAGCTGAGATGAGCCGTACTTAGAAGGCATTCCTGGTTCCTCCCACAGTTCCACATGGATCAGGTCTCATCTCACAGCTCAAGCTGTTCTAGAAGTTATTATATATCTGCCATTGTATCTGATCATTTGGAGTAAAATAATTGATGGTCCTTTAGAGAAGCAGAATGAAAATAAGAATCATGGTGAAAGGGAAAAGGAACTGTGCTTCAGTGAGTCATACTGTTGCCATTCTCCTCTGCTCTTTTAGCTTGAATTGACAGTTTTCTCCATCAGTTTAAAAATATTCTGTTAGCTCCAGTTACTAAATATCTCACATATATTGAAAACCAAAGATTTTAAATAATGATTCCTTCCTCCATGGTGCTCTGATTTCTTTCCAGTTTATCATACCTACAAGTGTTATGAATGTTTCAAAATAGGGCATCTGCATTAGCATTTGCAAAGGAGACCAGGAGTCTGCATACACAGCCAGGTCAGGCAACAGGCCTGCAACCACGTAAATGTATTACCATGAAATTGAGCCCGAGTTCTTACACTCTGCTTTTCAGAAGCACTTCTTAACCTCCAGTTGCAAAACACTACTAGGGAGGAGTTGTTTGAGTCCCCAAACCTCTTAATACAGTGACCCAAACTTGTCTTGCTTTATGATTTGCATGATGGGACTTTGTCTTAAAATTGGCCCAGTTCTTAGAACACCATTCCTCCTTTAAAACAACTGTTGACTCCTATACTGTTTCTTACCACGATACCAGCATATTGTTCTGACATGGGGGAAAACATGCATAGATCAGGCTTAATTAAACCCCTGATTTCCCCTGAGATCATTGTTTAGAGCTGATGGAATGCAGAGCAACTTAAACTAGGAGGTAAGTCTAATACAAACATTATAACGCAAACTTGTGTATGTATTCCTTGGTAATAGGAAGTGCTGTGGATCTAGTAAATGTCCTTATAGCTGGGCCTGAACTTCTCCTTAACAGTAGGTACTGAAGTACATAAGTTAGGATTTAAATATTTTAAAGGAGGACAAGATGACACTTGTTGATGACAATTCTCTCTTATAACATTAGTCTCTCAGACAGTGCCTCTCTCTCTCCAGAGACTCTCTACAGGGAGTCTGAACTATCAACAAATCAGGCATTTAATTTTCAGGCATTTTGACTATGTGACTAAAATAAGGCAAGGTGAGTTTGGGCTTGAAAGTTTTAGAAAGTACAGTCTTATTATTAAGAAGAAGCCATCAGAATATTGGGAGTGTGACAAAATAGGGGTGTATACCTTAGGAAACTAGCTGAAAGCACAGCAGAAAGAAAAGGATGTGTTTTCTAATAATGGGAACCTATATTTAGGCTCTTTCACTACACAGAATGATTTGGAGGAAGATTCATCTGATGAAATGGAGAGATTCACACTGCAAACACCTACTTCTTACTAGTCAACCTAGGCTCTCTTTATAATTGATGGAGAAAATAACCACTGTGCTGATAGTCTATGCTGTGATTCACACCATCCTAAACCAATGTAAAAAATAGCTCAGATGAATCAAACCCTAATTGTGTTAATTTTTTTCTGCAAACAGGAATGGGAGCTCAACCAGATCAGATGTAGTGAGCTGGGTGCAGTTATCATTAGAGTGAGGCTTAGCAAAATTTAGTCATCTAGGTCCAATGGGACAATCAACAAAACCTCTTATCTAACTCTTTTAAGTACCATTAAGGTTGTAATCACTTCAGTACTCTTCAGCAAAGCTCTGTAGATGTGGAGGTACTCTAGAGATCTAGAGCAAGCTTCACATATGCCTGCAACAGTGATACCTACATAAAACAGAGTGAGTGCTAATCAGGACAACCTCTCTTGTCAGCTGTATTTAAAAAGTGAGAGCTACTTGTTTTTACTTAAATACCATGTAAGTGCTTATATTCAAAAAATAAAACCCTAGCTCCACAGAAACACATAGCTGAGGTCTTCAGAGGACTTCAGGCTGGGGAAGAGGTGGGGCTTCATCAGCACACCTCTCTACATTTCTTACAAGCTTGCACACATATCCCAATGTTTGGCATGCTAGATGTTGCAAATATAGCCATCTGTCTTCAGACATCAGATAAGCTGATGTTCAGATCCCACAGTTATATACTCAAGTGAAGAAGCTGGTATACACTGCTGCAAGTTTCTTCCTTTGAGGATATGCCCATAGGTGGTATTCAGGCACTTAGCTGAATAGTTTATTTCCAGTGGCTAGACTCACTAGTGCTAGTTAAAGTTAACTGAACTGAACATTTGCTCTTCCAAAACCCATGTTGCTTACTACGTAAGTGCACAGTGAGTGACACATGTTTAGGAAATCAGAGAGGAATGCACGTTTCCATAAGATGTGTAAATTTTTAACTTAAGATGTTAAAAAGATCCTAAATATAAGATCTTTAAATTTTTTAATATACTGAAGTTCCGCAACTATTATAATCTAAGGTTAAATGTGATTTGGAAACATAGTTTAAAATACTTTGTTTTAAGGCACATCCAAAATTATGAAAGAAAACAATTATATGGTTATAACTTCATTAATAACTGAACTTAGAGTCAGGAAGCAAGCTTACATTAAATTACTGATCCTTGAGAAAAGAGAAAAAAACCTATGTAGCAACATCAGTAAGGACTTTCCCACTGTTATTTAATGATCAAAACAACAGATGCTCAGTGGATAGCTGCATCCTAACACCATGAACAGGAAGTAGCTTATTAATTGCATGAGAGTAGTAATGGCTCATTAGGTGAAAATAAATGGAAATTATCTCCAAATGACAATAGCTGCCTTTATTAACAACCCAGGTGACCTAATTGAATACAACAGGACAAGAAAACAAGGTTACTCTAATTACATGGAAGCAAAACAATGGAAGCACCTCATTAGTACTGTTTGAAAATGCCATGTATTTACAGCTATGAGTGGACAAATAAATAAAACTTACCAAAGAGTACTTATATGGGGAATGCAAGTCAAAATAAATACTAGAAGAGATTGAGAAGACTGAGTATACTATAGACAATCAGACATGTAATAAGCATTAGATAATTCTACCTGAGCCCCAGTTGCAATTTCATCAGCAGCTTCGTTCATCACTCCTAATGTTTGGAAAGCAAATACACAGAGCTCCCGTTCACAAACAGTGGGCTACATAGAGAAAGTAAGTTAATTATATTTTTGTTCTAGTTTTGGGTTATTGATTTTATCATGCAATACCAACAACAAAAACCAAACACCAATGTTAATTTTTTTATTCAGATATTAACTGCAACTTTAATTTCAAATTATGAATACATGTCAATTATTGAAGAAGATACATTAGAGAAACATTTTAATAATATGAAGAACAAGTGTTAAGAACTCTAAAACTCATAAGTATTCACAGAGGCTAAACTTAAAAGAAATACAAACAGATTACAAAATCAAAATTACAGTCATAGTACCCAAATGTCCTTAACACTGTCCTATAAGACACTGAAAACTTCCTACATAATTAAAATTAGCAGAGAACAAATCCAGAAACTAATGAGGGCACCCCCCTTTCATAAATGCAGGCTTATTCTTCAAAGATTGTTATTCTGCTGTTGAGAACACACATAAAAATATGATCCAGAAGACAAATTTCTTGAAGAAGCTACTTTTAATTTAATTTTTAACTAATTGTATTGGATTTGCATGGCAAGGTTTTGGTAGCGGGGGGCTGCAGGGCTGGCTTCTGTGAGAAGATGCCAGAAGCTTCTCCTATGTCCAACAGAGCCAGTGTCAGCCAGCTCCAAGATGGACCTGCTGCTGGCCAATGTTGAGCCAATCAGCGATGGTGGTAGCACCTCTGTGATAACATATTTAAGAAGGGGGAAAAAAAAACCCTGCTGCAGAACAGCAGCCAGAAGAGAGGAGAGAGAATATGTGAGAGAAACAACTATGCAGACACCAAGGTCAGTGAAGAAGGAGGGGGAGGAGGTACTCTAGGTGCCAGAGAAGAGATTCCCCTGCAGCCCGTGGTGAAGATCATGGTGAGGCAGGCTGTCCCCTGCAGCCCATGGAGGCCCCCATGCCAAATGTGCCCAAAGGAGTCCAGGGCCCCTTGGAGAGCCAGGGCTGGAGCAGGCTCCTGGCAGGACCTGTGACCACGTGAGGGACCCATGCTGGGACAGTCCATTCCTGAAGGACTGCACCCTGTGGAAAGGACTCATGCTGGAGCAGTTCATGAAGAACTGTGGCCTGTGGGAAGGACCCACATTGGAGAAGCTTGTGGAGGACTGTCTCCCGTGGAAGGGACCCCACACTGGAACAGGAAAAGAGTGTGAGAAGGAAGGAGCGGCAGAGACAGCATGTGATGAACTGACCGCAACCCCTATTCCCCATCCCCCTCTGCTGCTCGGGGGGAGGAGGTAGAGAAGCTGGGAGTGAAGTTGAGCATGGGAAGAAGGGAGGGGTGGGGGGAAGGTGTTTTTAAGATTTGTTTTTATTTCTCATTATCCTACTCTGACTTTTGATTGGCAATAAATTAAATTCATTTCCCTGAGTCAAGTCTGTTTTGCCTGTGATGGTAATAATTGGTGAGTGATATCCCTGTCCTTATCTCGACTCACCAGCCTTTCGTCATATTTTCTCTCCCCTGTCCAGCTAAGGAGGGGGAGTGATAGAGCGGCTTGATGGGCACCTGGCATCCAGTCCAGGTCAACCCACCACACTAATGTAACAATTTATTTGTAAACTTTAAGAAAATGCATTATATTTTTATAGAATAAACACTGTATTTGGGAAGGCCACATGTTATTTTATAATTAAAGGTGCTTGCACCCTTTTTTAGAAATCAAAAAATAATAAAAAAACCTTTCTGTTGAACCATTTTTTTGCCTATCTTTTTGAAAAATTTAATTCACAGTTGCCATCACAACGATCAAATAAAGCAAAATATTTAAACTTCTGTATATTGAGTGAGAACTGAGTGTTCTGCCTTCATAGAGCAAACAAAGCAGAAACAAAAAATAACACAGCTTTAAGTAAAGAGAATAGGTGTGTCTTCATAAGCTTCCTAATTGGTTACATCCCTTACAGCAACTCCACACTTATTTACTGAAAGATAATTAGCAGATCAACTTTTTAAAGACTCAAGTAGTAAATCACACAAAGTGAATTGTTAAAAGCATTTGAAATGAACAAACAGTTGAAATAAATACAAGAAAGAAACATAAATTAAAACTTTCCTTAAAATTGATCACAATAAACTTAACTTTTTATTACAATGCTAAAAACAATCAAAAATATATTTTGGATACTATTTGCTTGAATCCATATTATTAAATCCTAATTCACTGAAACCTAAAATGATCTTTGGTAGACACTACTGAACTTTTATAACTAAAAATTCTGAGTCTAGCTACCACGATAATCACTAAAGCATTCGTAGTGGTACACTTTAAAGTTCAAGCCAATGTCTCTAGGAAGCGCTTGCAGAAATAAAAAAAAATTATTGAGCACACAAAGAAAACATAAAATTTAGTTGAATTCCATTTCAGGCAACAGCTTTGTCAGTAATAAGCATACTGCTGTATTTGTAGTCACTTGTTTCATATGCATTTGTTGGGTTTCAAATATTCTAGACTTCAATAAACATCTGAAATCTACTGCATTGACATTATCATATCAGTTGCTTTACAAGAGCTATGATCTTTCAAGTCTAATAGGGTAATTTGATTTATTTTATCTGCTATGTTACATTGCATTAGGCAGCATACGAAGTCTAACGTGATCCAATTCACTGTGCCATGGCACACTAGAAAAATGTATTTATTGTCATTATTCTTAGGTTTTCCACATTCAGAAGGCGGTTAAATCACTTGCTTAGTTGGGGAAGTATGGTGGCACTACCACCTTGATATCATAATCAACAGCATACACAGGCTCCCTTTTATTTCAGAGCAAGGGATTGCTCTGAAATAGCAGAGCAATCTAAGTTTAGCCATGCTTGCCATGAAGAAAAGCATTAAGAAAATACTTATTGTTGTCATTTTGTTTATAACCTCAACAAAGTAAATTACCCTGAGACTTAAAGACGGCAAATGGAAAACCGGATTTGTCATCTTTGCTCCTTTTTTTTTTCCTTCCTGTGTTATGATCCCAGAAATGTCTAAGTATCTGGAAGAAGGAAGTTAGGAAAATGGTCGTTGTACTTATGTTTGACATTTGAAAGGCCTTTTTTCTCTCAAGTGGACACTGGGGCTATGATCTTAAGGCTGGAGAACTGTAGGTATGAGGAGAAGCAAGACAGCAAAATTTGAGCTCTGAAGAAGAACAGACATTACTGTTAGGGTCTATAAAATTCTTTTGATTTTATGCATTTGATGAACATTTATGCCCACTGAATACTTTTTAGAATAAAGACTTCACAAGACAATGCTGATAAAATAACATTTTAAGTAATGGAAAGAGTGACATATCTACATTTCCAAGTTACTCACAACCTAGTATCTATTTCAATATTCAGACAATACATGTACAGAAAATACCTTGAAATTTAACACAAAATCATTCAAGAGCTCCAAAAACATTCACTAGAACCTCACATTCTACTAAGCGTGATATAATATACAATAAATGATGTGATAATAAAATCAGAGGAACTGCTTTGCTATCTTTGTCTACCTCCTTCAAAACACAAGGAAAAACAACTTTTCCCAGTAATGGGAATGGGTTTCACCAAATCCATTTCTATTTGAGAAACGACACATATATATATACACTTCAGGAAGCCACATAGTTTTGCTGCACAAAATTCTAGTAAATAATAAACACCATTTCCAGATTATTTTCTCCAATTTTTAAACTTCCTGTTAAAAAATTTAAGGTATCTCTAGTCTGAATTTGTCTCCCTTGACTCACTACATCTTTAAAGCATTTCTATGGTAGATTCTAATTTCCGAAATCATTAAATCCCTGTTTGAAGTGGCATTGGTTAAAGAAAAAACACAAAAAGAACCACACACAAAAATTTGAACTCTATACAATGTCTGCATTCTACATACTCTCTTCAACTAAAAGCTGGGGCAAATACATAGTTTTGCATTAGATGAAAACTCTGCCAGTCTAATGGGGAAAATAACCCAAACAGACACTTCAATAGCCTGCCTTCATATATCTACCCTGGATGCATTCTTACTCAAACTCCAGTCATTTTAAGAGCACTTTTGGATCTTGTTTCTGAAATTTGTCCCCATTTAACCAAATCAGAAGCTTTTAACTTAAATTTCTCACAAGTGTTAGTAGAGTGTTCCAAGACATGTTGGTATGGCCATTTCACTGTCCTCTACTCCAGTCATTAGTTAGGTTCAAGCATTTAAACTCATCTCTTTCCCTCCAAAATGAAAAGATTGGCTTACAGTTAAGAAGCAAACATTTGGAGGGCTTTTGTTTGTCACATGATGGTGACTTATCTATTCAGTGTCACATTTCCATATTTTGGGTTTGTCCACAACTGTGTATGCTAGAACCAATGAAAACATAGAAACTAAGTTAATAAATCAATTCTAGAAGACAGCACTTAAAGAAAATCACAAGCTTTATGGTAAAACTGGGATTCAAGGCCACTCTTACACTGCTGCTAGTGTTTTGCATACTGCCAGTGTGTTTCCCTTTATGGCATCTACTTGTCTCTTCTCTTATAATAGGATGTGAGCCCTTAGGACAGGAACAGTCTTGTTCTGACTTCATATCATAAATATGAGAAATGCCCCTAGCCACAGTAAACAAACAAGAACAACAATAGTAACACATTTATAAATGCTAAATTGTTCCAATGTCATTTATGGATACTCTTATTTTGGTTTAAGTCCATATCTATTCAGCAAGCTGAGCTATCTAAGAACTTTCGTGTACATACATGAAAGTATAGACGTGTTCTTACTGATGTGGATCAATATCCACAAAGGTAAACAATAGCCAACTTCTATTAGATTACTAGTTTCCATTGTTTTCAAAGGGTAAATACATGACTAAATAGGATTTATACACTTAAGTATATGTTTCCGAATGTGAACCTCATCTTAGGTGCATGCAGAATTTTACAGATTACAACCATTACCTTGAAAGCATGCAGAGCTGACTAGCTGGGCAACTTTGTTTCCCACTGCCTGAAGAGGGCAGCTATAACTCACCTTCAACAACAGCAGCCAGTGGTCTCACATATGCTTTATTTTTAACTTGAAAGGAGAAAATTAATGTAAGGCCATTGGCTTCCACAAAACTATTAGCTAAATGAAGATCATTGGTGCTGAAATGCTATTTAGAAGGATAATTATTCCAGTGGGGAAAAGCCAGAAGAAAATAAGAGCTGGACAGTTAACCTGAGACTGCAAATGCTCAGAAGCAGAAGGCACTGACAGAAGCAGAAAGCATTTTTTGAGCAGAGTAAGGTTTTCGGAGTTTTCCTTTAGCCACCCCCGTTCTTTGCATGCTCAATAGCACCCACCCAACTGCTGCTGTGACAAAAAAGCGCTGAGTTTCTGCACGCAACAATGCAAGTGTCATTTCTTACAGCAGTAACTGTGAATGGCAGGCAGGCAGGCAAACCACCTAGCTACTATGACATATTCTGGTTCCTGGACTCATGGACTTCATTACTTAAAATATTTTCCAGACATTCATTTAATTTGAAAAAGTTGAAATTTTCATAGCTGATATTGATCGATCTTGCTACTTTCCAATGTGTGCTGCAGCTGTGCTCAGAAGAGCAATGTTAACATCCTCTCCCATATCCTGAGGGATGTCACACAGATACTAATGAGGCTGCAACGTGACCGACACACCTAAAAAGTCTTGATCTAAAAGGAGAAGCTCAGGGAAGGCTCATAGCCTGACTTACAGCAAATGTAACGAATGATAAATGTGAAACCATTAGCAACCATCTCACTTCTCCTAATGAAAGCAACAGGCAGTGGAGATTAAATGTATTTTCAAATCCCTGTTCTGTTTCCTACTTTCAACCATGGTAATTGTCTCCATAGGAGAAACTTCTCTCTTTTTGTTCATTACACTCACCAGAAGGATGAGGATATAACACAGCAGCAATAATATTGAAAATATGGATAGACAGATACAGAGAGAGAGAGAGAAAGAGAGAGAAAGAAAGAGGAAGAAAGCAAGCAAGCAAAAGAGAGTGGAAAAGTAAGTGAGAGGGAGGGAGAGAGGAAAGGAGTCTGGTAGGTAAATGTTTCTTTTGCAAGGGAGCTTTCAAGTTTTTGAGGTTTATTTCACAGTTTGTGTCAGTTATGGATTTTTTAGATATGTGTCTATCTTAGCTATATTTGTAAGAAAAGGCAAAATAAGATCGGTTGCCAATTCTCTACCACCTGAGTCTGTATTGTCCAAAGGATCAATTATATTTGGACCAATAAGGATAACTACCACATCTGAAACAGAATCCAGAGCTGTAGGAAAGACTTTCTTCTGGCTGTCTCATAGCTTACATCTGTTAGTCACACTTTTAGATGAATTAACTAATGCTACAGAAACCTGTTGTAGCTGACATACAAGGTAAAAACGGTACCTGGAAGGCAGGCAGTAATGAGGCGCTTGTATACTTTCTACCAGTGCTATTTAAATACCATATGTAAAATTCTCAGTCTTTGTAAGAGGATGAGAGCAAAGCATGTTTATGAGTTTAAGACTTTTACATTTCCTATACTATAACACAAGGGTCAATTCAATTCAAAATTGATAAAATAAAAAGTTTTTGGTAATGTGTATCTTAGAACACACTCCCACAGAATTACAAGATAAAGATTTAAGTTGAAAGTGTATGATTTGTGTACTTAAATCATGACTGAAACCATCCAGAATTACCATTTACTGTAACATAAGGTTCATCAAGCTTCAGAGTTTAAGCAATTTTTAATTATTAATGATCAAGATTATTTTGAAAAGCAAGTTAAATACACATCTGCCTTCTCTGCCACAGTTTATACTTCCAAGTGAAGCATCTAGCACTAGCTCATAGTGGATTTAAAACCCTCTGATTTATTAAAATTAAAATTCAGCTTTGTATTTTAATAAATTTTATTGACAGGTGTTTGCTTTATACTATAATACATATATTAAACTTATTCAAAATTAAATATTTTATGATAACATTGTATGCTATGGCCTAAACTTACACCGATTTAGGAATTGCTTTGAAACTAGATAATTACCAAGAAGTACACCTGTGTCCTGAATTTTCAAATGAAGTCAAACTACTGGCTCAAGTTCTATATGGGAATATGCACTGCCAGAGCGCAGGAAAATTTTATTTAATAACCTGTCTTGCTATAAATCTGTAAGGTAAGCTGTCTGAACAATATCACAATATTCATGTGCTACGTGGAACACACTGCTGAAAGACATGGGAGATACCACAGTGGTAAGACATGGGAGATACCACTTGTTCTGTTTTGTTTTATTTTGTCCAATTCAGATTTTATTTTCTGCTTTTCATTTTTTTCTGCATTCTTGGACAGCTTAGGCACTTTTTAAAAACTATCTTTACTTGCCAGTTACATAAATACATGGCAAATAAGCATTATGGAGCTGGGTAAGGCAAGCTTTGGTAGGTTCTTGGCAACAGGACAAGCTATACTGCAGCCATTTTACTCTCTCAGTAAACAATAGTGATTGAAGTCCATTCTACTAAAGTACTGATTGTAACTGGAGATGCTTTTTTTCATAAAAAGAGATAAAACCAGGTTATATTGTCGACTAAGAATAAGAAGGATCATGGTGTTATTCCACAAGAAACTTGGAATTCCACAAGCATCTTGGCTAAACTCCAGTCTGGCTAAATATATTTGTACACCTACACTTTTCTCCATAGTTCAATGATGTTTATTCTACTCCAAAAACCTCCCACCCCTAAGTGGTGTACTGTTTCTGGAACACCACTGATACTGTGTTTCAGTGGTGGCTAATAAACTTATATCCAAAGGACAGAGAAATCCAAGATCTATTCAAGTCAACAGGAACTCACTGAGGCCAAGATTTCACCCATAATGAATAAATCATAACTGAGCACTTTGGGATGAAAAACATTCTAAAAATGTAAGGTTATTAATATAAGTACACAAATACCAGAATTACCAGATTGTACTTATTTTTACAGCTAAATACAAACAACAGGTATTTCAAATATTGTTTTAGAGTATTTTACCATTCATATTTTATGAGAAAAACTTTAAACAGCAGAGATGTCTGTACCAGAGTACAAATTTCAAAGAAACTAGTTCCAATACTTAGTTTTGCTGTTTTTTTACTATTTCCTCCTTTGTTCTAAAGAGGCCTTAGTCTGAGATTTCAACACAAGAGGGCACTCTAAAGAGACTTCCTGACTGAAAGAAAAATTATTGATACCCAGAAGTGGTTTTTTATCATCTTATTGAATACATTTTGAGAATTTTTTGTCCTGTATAATTGTCTCACAGGTCTTCCATTCAATGATGCTGTTTTACTGATGCCTTTAGTATTTGTAAATGAGGAATTCAGGAAGGCATACAGACAGTAAGATAGTCATTAGCTACACAACTTAAATTATACTATGCAAAACCTGAATAAGATTGCAGAATTACAGAATTATTGAGGTTGGAAGGGACCTCCGGAGGTCATGTGGTCCAAAACCCCTGCTCAAGCAGGCTCACCTGGAGCCAGTTGCCCAGGACCATGTTCAAATGGCTTCTGAATATCTCCATAGATGGAGACTCCACAACCTCCCTGGGTAGCATATTCCCATGCTCAGTCACCTTCAGAAAAGGTGAAAAAGGTGGAAAAGTGTTTCCTGATGTTCAGATGGAACCTCCTGTGTTTCAGTTTGTGCCCATTGCCTTTGGTCCTGTCACTGGGCATCACTGAAAAGAGCCGTGCTCCATACTCCTTGCACCCTCCCTTCAGGTGTTTATATACATTAATAAAATCCTGCCTGAGCCTTCTCTTCTCCAGGCTACACAGTCCCAGCTCTCTCAGCTTTTCCTCCTATGTGAGATGCTTTAGTCCCTTAATCATCTTAGTGGCCCTTTGCTGGACTCTATCCAGCATGTCCATGTCTCTTTTGTACTGGTGAGCCCAGAACTGGACACAGGACTCCAGGTGTGGCCTCACTGGCCAGTGCTGGGTAGAGGGGAAGGATCACCTCCCCCCACCTGCTGGCAATTTTATTGTCTAATGCAGCCCAAGGGCACATTGCTGGGTCATGTTCAACTTGGTGTCCACCAGGACCCCCAGAGCCTTTTCTGCAAAGCTGCTTTGGTGGCCCCCAGCATATATGGTTGTTCCTCCCTAGGTGCAGGACTTTGCACTTCTCCTTGTTGAACTGCATGAGACTCCTGTCAGCCCATTTCTCCAGCCTGGCGAGGTCCCTCTGAATGGCAGCATGACCCTCTGGAGTATCACCTGCTTCTCCCAGTTTTGTGTCATCTGCAAATTTGCTAAGGGTACACTCTGCTCCATCATCCAGATCATTAATGAAGATATGAAACAGAACTGGACCCAGTATTGACCCCTGGGGTACACCACTAGCTACTGGCCTCCAATTAGAATTTGTGCTGCTGATCACCACCCTCTGAGGCCAGCCATCCAGCCAGTTTTCAATCCACCTCACTGTCTGCTCATTCAGTCCATGCATCAACAGCTTTTCTATGAGGATCCTATGAGAGACAGAGTCAAAGGCCTTACTGAAGTCCAGGCAGACAATATCTACTGCTCTCCTCTCATCTACCAGGCTAGTAATTTCATCATAGAAGTTTATCGAGTTGGTCAAGCAAGACTTCCCCTTGGTGAAGCCATGCTGACTACTCCTGATTATTTTCTTGTCCTTAATGTATCTGGAAACAGTTTCCAGGCTTAGCTGTTCCATCACCTTCCCAGGGATCAAGGTGAGGGTGACCAGCCTGTAGTTCCCTGGGTCCACCTTCTTGCCCTTCTTGAAGATAGGAGTGACATTTACTTTCCTCCAGTCTTCAAATATGATAATACACAATAATATATTTTTATTTTACTTATTTTAATCAGATCCTTAAATATAATAACCACTTTTATTAATGACTCATGATTTCATTATATTTAAATGTTTGTAATAAAAGTACTGTTATCACATGCTGAATTCCTAAAACAAGATCTCTCTCTACTAATATAGCAGCAAAACTGTTGCATTATTAAAATGCAACATAGTCCTTCCCTACAATATTATTACCAGCTCTAGAGTAACAGGAAGAATTTCATATGGGATTAAAAAAATGTTAATAGCCTGTTAATATAGAACCAAATAATGTTGAAGTTTCTTTAGTACATTATTATATCTACTTTGCAAAATATATTTTTGAGCTAGATGAACCAAATTATATGGTTGAGAAGGACCTTTGGAAGTCAGTTAGTCCTTTTATTCTCTCATACAGGACTAGCTTTATCTAAACTTTATCTAAAGTTTTAGGTAAAGCTGAAATTAGCTTTCTCTTATGCTTTATCAAGCACTGGAACAGGTTGCCCAGAGAGGCTGTGGAGTCTCCACCCTTGGAGATATTCAAAAGCCAGTGAAAGGCAGTGGATGAAACAAGCTCCGTATTCAGGGGCTTTTCACTAGAGACACCTGCCCCATGGGAGAATATCTCAGTGCTTCAGAATGGTTGTTGTGGAGGTGATTAAAATTTCCTAAGTTTACTTCTAATATTTAGTCTAATATGTTAGTTTGACAGAAATCAGGATAGTCTATTCAACTATTTTAACAACACATATGTGAATGAGATACCAACTGTTTCAAAATGTCAGAAAAAAGCATTTCAAAATATGTTTTTGAAACAATTTAAATATAGTCATTAATTGCAAACAAATAATAGTCAATGTCTCACTCATCTAAACAACTTCTCTGTTGAGAACAAATTCAAAGACAGTAACATGTGCTCCAGACTCCTCACCAGTTTTGTTGCCCTTCTTTGGACATGTTCTAGCACCTCAATGTCTTTCTCGTAGTGAGGGGCCCAAAACTGAACACAGTACTCAAGATGCGGCCTCACCAGTGCTGAGTACAGGGGTAAAATCTCCTCCCTGGTCCTACTGGCTACACTATTCCTGATACAGGCCAGGATACCGTTGGCCGCCTTGGCCACCTGGGCACACTGCTGGCTCATATTCAGCCAGCTATCAATCAACACCCCCAGGTCCCTCTCTGCTGAGCAGCTTTCCAACCACTCGTCCCCAAGCCTGTAGCGTTGGCGGGGGTTGTTGTGGCCAAAGTGTAAGACCCAGCATTTGGCCTTATTGAAACGCATACAGTTTGCCTTGGCCCATTGATCTAGTCTGTCTAAATCCCTCTGCAGGGCCTCCCTACCCTCAGGCAGATCAACACTTCCACCCAGCTTGGTGTCATCTGCAAACTTACTGAGGGTGCACTCGATCCCCTCATCCAGATCATTGATAAAGATGTTAAACAGGACTGGCCCCAGTACTGAGCCCTGGGGGACACCACTCGTGACCAGCTGCCAACTGGAATTAACTCCATTCACCACCACTCTCTGGGTCTGGCCTTCCAGCCAGTTTATTACCCAGCAAAGTGTATGCTCATCCAAGCCATGAGCAGCCAGTTTCTCCAGGAGGGTCACCTTGCAGGAGGATGCAGCCTCTTTCTCTGTGATTCTTTACATGAGAAAAAGGAGCAGTTTGGATATAAAGGCTGCATCTCAACACTCGCTAATGATTTCAAAGATGTTTCTTAATCCTTTTATGAAAAGTGAAATATGTAGGATTCTGATCACTGTTAGGAATAACTGCGTGAAATAGTATGGCCTATGCTATTCAAGAGGTTAAATAATACTTTTTCTTCTTAGGATCCATGTATTCATTGAATTTTCCCCGTGCTTTGCAGAAAGACTGCAAATCATGCCATGCAGTGATTTCAGGGAATTTGCAGTTTTCAGTGGCATTCTATATAAGTGTATATCTCTAAACATCCAATTTAGCTTTTATAACTTTGGGTGCACTGTAAATAATCATTAGATCTCACTGTGCTCTTGAAATAAATACTGAAGAAACATGCTATGATGAGAAATAACATTCATCCTCATCTCATATGGGAAAGGTGTAAATATCTACAGGAATGCATTGCCTACTTTACTGGCTTTTTTAAAAAGGGGATGGAATGAAGTAATGGACCATGGACTATTATAAAGAAGAGCGTTACAGTACTTTTCTAAGACCCTTTCTTCCATTCCAAAGAACCTTTGTCCTTCCTCTTCACAGTTATGCAGCTGCAGTTCCTTGTGAAAGCATTAGGTTTGTGAGTGTTTTGAAGTTTCCCCCATCTACGCAATGTGTTTTTATCTACACACGCACTTGTAGAGTACACACAGGGACTGTATCTGTAATTCTGGTCTTCTGTATTTCAGGGAACTTTTGGAGTTCAAAAGAAAACTGGTTGTCCTGAAAGGTCCATACTTTGTTCTGTAAAGAAATTCCCAAGAGAAGTCTAAGAATTTTGTCTTTATTCACCTTCAGTAAGTCATTAAGAGAGCCTCTTTATTTACCCTCAATAAGTGACTAAGATAGCCTAACAACATCCAAAGATTCCTGTGTACAAGATCCCTGAACCAGCAGGGAACATTTCATTGCAGGGGGGTTGAACTAGATGACCTTTAAAGGTCCCTTCCAACCCAAACTATTCTATGATTCTATGATTTATATGATTAGATTAGTACCCAGGGCTCCAGAGAAAGACAGGTGTCCAAGAGCATAAAGCCAAACATATGCAATTGTGTTATGCAGCTGTTCTGCAACAGACATCTTCCATACAATGGTATGTCTGCCATGTGGATCTAGTGTCTAAATTAAGCTATACAAAAAGACACATCTTGTTGTCATCAAGTTCCCACAGGGAAAGAAGATGTCAAGATTTTAAGAAAGGAAATTAAATTGAAATAGATATTAAAAACAGACCACACAATACTGAGAAGAAAGCTTGTGCTGAGAGAGACTGATTTAAAGATACTGTATAACTAAGATAAAAACATAGCTTGTAGAGCAAATCTGCAGAAAGGAAAAACTTTATCTCATAGTGTCACTTGCTATCTTCAGCTGTCCTGAGGATGAGACATCAGAATTATGCAAGTCATTAATAACCAGCACAAAAAATTACACCCAGGTATGGGAGTTTACAGTATTAAAAGAATGTAATTATTGTGTGACGGCAATTGTTGATTTTTTTAAACTGCATTTCAAGACAATTAATTAAACTACACTATAGTTCAGAAAAGGTGTCAGGCTGACATACTGGAGGATTACAAAATCAAATTCCTTACTGGCATCAATGAGTATGGCTTCATTGCAATTGCGTAAAACTCCATTAAAATATCAGAAAAGCAAGCGTAAATGCATTTAAAAATAATTTCTCAAGCAATAACTTTTCTATGCTTTTATAAATTCATATGCTTGCTTTGTTGTTGAAAAAAAGGTCCAGAAGGTAGAAGGGAAACTCATCATTAAGGATACACACACCCAGATGTGACCCTGTGTGCATCTGTGCGGAGGAGCTATTCTTTAAAGGAAGCGACTGTTGAACTATCCAGAACTATTTAGTCTATGGCATCTCTTGTGATACAACCAACTACAGATAGAGCCTATCTAAGTAATGTCTTTGAGATATGGATATCTGTAGAAAACAGGATCAAGACACAGAATCTAAAAATATAATCAGACCACAGCAAGGTTCTGATCATTATGAAATCTGATGAAGTTACTGTGGTATCAAAACCATGAACACTCTAAAGCTCTTTATGAAGGCTAGGGATCCTACATATGGGATCCATTAAGTGACACAAGGCTAGAATGCATGCAGCCTTACCTTAAATGAAAGCCCCCTGCATTCTGCTTAGTAAAGTACTGTATTTCTGAGATGTGCTGTTGCAGCAGTATTAAATATAAAGTGCTCTTTCAGTTGGGTCATTCTTTATTCCCTTTACATACATTACATATATATGTATGTATGTGCATGTGTGTGTGCAGCTGAAGCATGTAAATAAACCCAACAATTGACTACTTTAGGCTGCCTCTACCAGAGCTCTCAGTAGAATGAAGCATAAATTTCCTTAAGACCCATTGGCAAACTCATGCTCTATTCAAACTGAGATCCTTTCTCACCTTCTGCAGAACTGCAAACTCATTAATGGCTCTATATTGCTCATTGAGTCATTCAAGCATACACAGAGCATGCTAGATTTCTTCCTGCTTTCTCCTTCTCCCTGGATTATATAAGGACAACCTTTTATTTTTGTAAAGCTTGCTAGGTTATGCTGCTTGCAAAGGCACTGAATATGTGTTTAGTGGCAAACATGTTTACACTTTCCTCTGTTTTGAAGGACTGACAAACTTAAACGGATAGCTAAAATGAGCCCTCTTCAAGCTGAAGACAGAGAAAAGTCATTCTGAGGGATTTCTATCTCTAAGGTGGGAAAGCAAGAAGAATTACGATTTTTTAATTTAGAGCAGATGACTTTCCATTCTGTTTTCTTTTAATAGTTCATCATGTGAACAGGAATAAATCCTACTGTTTCCTTTGTCCTATGGACAACAGAGAAAACCCAATGATTTAAATAATTATATTATCCAAACTTCGCATATTATTCAATTTGTCTTATCTCATCCTGTCACAGGGTAATATGCATAGCAGTGCATTCAAAGATGAACAACAAGGAACTGGTGCCTTTTCTATAGGCTTCTAATCAGGGTTTGGTTGCTTATAAATCTGGCAGAAAAACATGTTTTTAAAAGGTAGATATGAGCTTCAAGAGGCAAATAAACACCTGATAGGATTTTCAAAAGTACAGAGGTTTAACCATGACTTAAAATGGTTTTAATTGAATATGTAGATACTTTCACAAATCCTATTAGCAGCCTATTTGCATACCCTGCCTGGAGTTAGAATGCCTGACTATGGCGCCACTGAGTGTCATGGAGGATGACGCTGAGGTAACTTCTGCTACCATGTAAGCAATAAACTTCCTGAATTTAGTTGCATGGAACTATCATAGATGATGTCTGCTTCATCCTATGCATAGTTGCTCACCACACTGTGAAGAAATTGGCAGATGAGGGGTCAGACCATTCACTGGTATTAAACAGTTTTCAATGGCTTTAATCTTTTAAGGTTACTCAGGTTTCCATAGGATCCAGGACAAGTGAAATAAGAAGGATTCTAAACTGCAAGGTCAGTCCTAAAGGTAAGAATTTTATTCTCTTATATCCTCTTTTACAAAGCTGCACTGATCCAGTAGCTCCAGGCAGGGTGTGTCTTTCATGACCAATCTTATTCTTTTTTACTATGCATTCACCAGCAGCATGAGAGGGTGCAACGTTCAGCATGCAAAATTCCTGGTTCCCAGTTATACAGGAATGAAAGGAAGGAAGAGCTGTGTAACTGGCCAGTCCTTGGGCATACTGAACCACAACAGTGCCCCTGGACTAGGTCACTGCTAGATCAGACACTTCACAGCGCATCTCCTTCTACTGCCTTTTTTGTCACATTATGGAGGATGGTTCATTCCAGTGGCCCATGAGCAAGAGTGTCAGAACTTCATGACCTTGTAGCATTAACACCTATGTATCTGAATACCCTGGTCATGGCTTGATAGGAGCTAAAGGACTGAGGTGACCCTAAGCTTTTAAAAGAGTGCCAGAGGACTGGGAAAGCACTCTAATGCACTTCCTCTAGCTTATCCGGTTATGACTACTCTAGCATAATAGTGTTCAGTGACATACAACCCTCCTTTATGTTTCTATGATTATTATACAAGCCTGCTTTCCATCTCCCTTACTTGCAATACATTTTTTCAAATTTACAGTAAAATCTAGTTAATATGCATTAAATTTCTGCATCTTAAAAGGATATTAGGATGAAACGTCTGAAATAATCCAATAGTTTTATAACAGGTTTGTATCATCCATTGCTATTTAAGGCATTAGAAAATGCATTGTTTATCCCAGCAAGCACACCACTTACCCTCAGCATAGGGCCATTCTGGAACACATGGGGTTCGTCACAAACTACACAGTATTCATTCAATACTGGTATCCTCTGCTCAGCAAATTCAATAGTCTAAGAACAATGAAAATGAGAAAAAAAACATCTGCTTAAAAATAATTAACAGTCAGCTCATGCTCCACAGTGTTTCATAAATGGGTGAGATATGACATCCTACCTGCACAAGAAAGCCACGGTCTCCTACCAGAATGCATTTTGCACCATAATTTTGCTGCAAGGAAAAAGTTCGGGCAACTTCAGTGTTGGTAGACTAATTGTAAGGAAATTGTAAAACTTTTTTTTGCATGCAAATAAGTTAAACAATATTTGCATCTAAAAAAGATCTCTCAGTTGCATAATCCAACCATTACAAATAATCAATCTGTTTGCTGAGTGTGGGGTAGATTATTAGCATTTCTTTTTAGTTCTTAAATCTGATGAGGTTTTCTATCTCAGCATCCCAAAACCTGTAATCTCAAACAGAAACACCAGTGCCTTTACTTCATTATAATAAACTGGCATTTGGTAACTTCCTTTAAATTTTAACTGAATATTGTCTGTCCAAATATGGACTATATGCTTAGGCTTGAATGACTAATATAAATCTTAGAACAGCCGAAAATATCTTTCTTTTATATATTTACTAAGATCTCACTTCTGTGAGCACCACGCTGACAGACCTCTGTGCTCAGATCCTGCTCAGATTCTTTCTGTCTTTTTATTTCAATATACAACAAATAAATTAGAAGGAACTTTTGTTATAGGAGTCACCAAGGTACAAAATTCCCTCTGGGCTGATATCTATCTCAATCAACACTTGTTTTGAATAAGATCAGTTCCATTTACAGATTTTTGGGGTTCTGTTTTGTTTATAATCTTATTTCCTTTCATTTCTTTAACTGCTTATTTGGGAAACTTTTCTCTTTTTTCTCCTGGGAAATAATCCTCCTAATTGTATTCATATATGAGATTCAAATATTTAAGCTGAGAACTGAAGAGAAATTAGGGTCCTGATTCATCGCTTCCACATTCCACTGACTTCAAATCGTAGTTAGACACCCAAATTACCCATATATATACACATATATATGTTATATAGGTTACCCATATATATAAACATATATATGGGTATATATGTACCCATATACTTTGACACTGTCCCGCACGACATCCTGGTCTCTAAATTGGAGGGACACAGATTTGTTGGATGGACCGCTCGGTGGATAAGGAATTGGCAAAGACTTGTGGTCAACAGCTTGATGTCCAGGTGGAGACCAGTGACGAGCGACATTCCTCAGGGGTAGATATTGGGACCAGTGCTGTTTAAAATATTTGTTGGTGACATGAACAGTGGGATTGAGTGCACCCTCAGCAACTTTGCCGGTGATGCCAAGCTGTGTGGTGTGGTCGACACACTGGAGGGAAGGGATTGCCATCCAGAGGGACCTGGCCAGGCTTGAGAGGTGGGCCCATGCCAACCTCATGAAGTTCAACAAGGCCAATTGCAAGGTCCTGCAAGTGGGTTGGGGCAATCTCAAGCACAAATACAGGGGGAAGGAGAACGGATGGAGAGCAGCCCTGAGGAGAAGGACTTGGGGGTGTTGGTGGAAGAGAAGCTCAACATAACCTGGCAATGCGTACTTGCAGCCCAGAAAGCCAATCGCATCCTGGACTGCATCAAAAGAAGCATGGCCAGCAGGACAAGGGAGGTGATTCTGCCCCTCTACTCCACTCTCATGAGACCCCACCTGGAGTACTGCATCCAGCTCTGGAGACCCCAACATAAGAAGGACATGGACCTGTTGGAGCAGGTTCAGAGGAGGGCCACAAAGATGATCAGGGGGCTGGAGCACTTCTCATATGAAGACAGGCTGAGAGAGTTGGGGCTGTTCAGCCTGGAGAAGAGAAGGCTCCAGGGAGACCTTATAGCAGCATTCCAGTACTTAAAGGGGAGCTACAGGAAAGATGGGGAGGGACTCTATGAGGGAGTGTAGTGATAGGATGAGGGGTAACGGTTTTAAACTGGAAGAGGGTAGATTGAGATTAGATATTAGGAAGAAATTCTTTGCTGCGATGGTGGTGAGGCACTGGAACAGGTTGCCCAGGAAGTTGTGGAGGCCCCATCCCTGGAAGTGTTCAAGGCCAAGTTGGATGGGGCTTTGAGCAACCTGGTCTAGTGGAAGGTGTCCCTGCCTATGGCAGGGAGGTTGGAACTAGATGATCTTTAACCAACTCTAACCATTCTATGATTCTGTATCTGGTGCCTGCATGTAAAATGTGGAATAGATTCTTGATGCCCTTCTGCTAACATCAGTCAAACTGCACCTGACCATGTATGTGATGATTGTCCCGCAAAGTAAATGCATTACAGCAATAAATTACTAGTAGTTTTTATAGACTGTCAAGCAGGGCTTGCATTTTTCCATATCAGCTGATAACTTCAGTAATGAAATCACTTAGTCAACTCTTCATTATCTTATCAAAATCAATGAGACTTTTTATATTAACTTCAGGAGAGGAAAATCTGCTAAGTTAAGACATCCTTTGCTGATTCAGAAAAAAAAGAATCTCAAAACTGTGACAAGTAAAAAGTCTGTTGGGTCATCTTAAATTAATTTTGCTGTGCACATTACAGGAACTAACCACACAGCATGTATATAAATGATTTTATGATAGTATATCACTGCTTTTAGATTTGACGAGTATAGTTCACAGCTTATTAAACTGATTTAGCATGAGAAATAACACACTCAATGTAACTTCATTATTCAGAATATGCTATTTTGAATATATGTATGGTATTTCAGGGAAGAATCAGCTTTTGCACGCTGAGAACAAGGTACTGTCAGGCTAAGGGAGTGGAGAGGACTGTCTCCTAAGCATCTCTCCCCAGGTCTAACACAGAAAACAGACCAGTGCCTTGAAAGAGCAGAAACAGACCCACTCTTTCCTCTAAAGTATAAAACCCATCTTTTAAGAGGCACAGGCAGAAGAATTAAGTTTGAGCTCTCTCTCTTAAATTTAAGAATATGAGCTACCCTTTGTTTTCCCAATTGATCATGTCTCTGGGGAAAGAAAGGGGGGCAGTGTGGACCTAATTCCTTCCCCAAACTCCATCTGCCACCAGTGTGTTTGAAGATTAAACCTTTCACAAAGCACAAATGCGCAAGTGAGCTGAATCATGACTGCATTCCTTCCAGTATGATGATGATCACAACTGAAAAGACCAGAAGGAGAGGTGACTTGGCACCCAAATGAGCCAATGGATGGTTGCTTCCCCCATGAAGCAAACAGGGAAATGAGAAAAGACCTGTGTGACCAAGCCAATTTTGCAGCACAGAAGCTCACACTCTCCCTTCTTCCTGCAGCAAGAAAGGAGGCAATATTGACCTAAGCAAATTTTGGTTTTATAACTTAAGTGCATGCACAGTTGTTTAAATCCTCCTTAAAAAGCTGACTCCATTGCTCTTTTCTTCCAATATATTCAATATATCCAATATATTCACTAACATATGTCCTAAGTATTAATGCCTTTGCATAATAAACATAATAGTACATTTGGAAAATAATTGAGGAAAATGAGCAGAATAAAAAAATTATTACGCACAACAGCTTGTGAAGGTGATAATGAAGATGGTGTTAAGATACCAATAAGCCCTGAGGTAAGAGAGAGACTCCTGCCCTCTGCTATGGTGGACTCCTTGAAAGGCTCCATTTTGTGTGATTTAGGGGCATTGGAGTAATTCTTGCTGAGTAACTTGTGGTTCTTCAATCCATCCAATTCTTCCATTCTAAGATTACTGGAGTAGGACCTGCTTAAAAGTTTGTGGGGCTTCAAGGTGCTGTTGTGCTCGCATCGAGGGTCCCCAGAACACGACCTACTTAATAGCTTATGGGGCTTTAAAGTGATGCACTCCTCCTGTTTGACAGCTGCAGAGCAAGAACGGTTCAACAGTTTGTGCGATGTAATAGCTATTGTCTGTTCAGCCCTAGGGCCACTCAATAACGAGCGGCCAAAGGTTCTGTGAGATTTTGTGGCACACACATCCTCTGCCTTAACTGTGCTAGAGTAAGTCCTTCTCAGCAGCTTGTGAGTTTTGGAGATCCCATCCAGTTCTGACTTCAGTTTTGATTTATTTTTACCACAGCCAGGTGGCGGATAACTTGGCGACCTTAAAAATAAAGAAGGGGAAGACATAGTTGGAGAATAATGAGTCTTGTGCAAATCAAACAAGTAAGTCCAGACATATGTACAAATTTTTAAATGCCACCTGTATTTATGTATCTAACTAGTGATAAACACAGCCCAACATTAAAAAAATGAGCAATTGTATGTAGAACTAATTTCCCAATACCAAATAGACATCTTACTCTTATTTATACACAAACTCATCCATTGAAAAGATGACTACTTAAGACAAGTTAGAGCTATATCCTTACAGCTCTTTGTAAAGGTCCCTATGTCTCTAAACAAACCATTCATTCAGGAGATTCTCTTTGAAATGAAAACCACATATTTCACACAAGATTATATCACATTTTTCTTATCAAAATCTATCTTTCCTATGTAATCATCATGGCATGATGCCATTAAAGTTATTGTCTTCTGGACACGGCATAACAAATTCTATGTCCAGATCCAATGGAAGATATAATGAACAGTGAAACTTGAAGGCAGTAAATCAAATTTAATTCAGCTGAAATTAACATTTTTTTTTTAAAAAAATCACAATAATCTGGGTGCTTTGTGGAAGACAATTTGATGCCCTTCTCTCCTGTTTTAGATGAATTCTAGCTCTGTAACACTAGAAATGAGAATGTGAGGGACCTAAATTATGAATACAGAAAGTAAAGAACAAAAGTTTTTTATGAAACAACATTCACATGAACTGTCACATTTCTATAAGGTTCACATTCACCTGTCCTTGCAAAGCAAAAACCAGTATCAGGTATGCTGAATCATTTTTCTACACTTTACAAGCAACCCTAATCTTTGGAGTATTTTTGGGGCTTTGATCAAATAGAAAAGAAGTGATACCCCAAGGGGAGAGGCTGACATGTTACACCACCCTGTTAGCAAGTGGTGACAGTGGAAAATGCACGTGGAGGTTGCTGACTCACTGTTGCAGTTGGCTCATTACCACCCTTGGGCAGACAGGAGGTAGAAATGGTGCTCTAGGGAGAGAAAGAGGGTCCCTGTGTTTGGGCTGAGCGGTCTTTGAACAGGCACTGCAGCAGCAGCCAAATCAAGAGGAGAAAGATCGGGCTGGCTTTTGCATACCCTTTCTGAATAAAACCAAACCCCAAGTTACAGCCTGTGCTAGACAATGGTGCGTGGCACAGTAGGGAATGGGTAAGCTTTCTACTTAAAACACCATCTTCCTCTTCTACCTTTGAAAAGACAAATAATCTTTTGTTATCTTTGACATTCCTCCCTTCTTCAATGTGAGTGATTGCTCTACTCTCTCTGTTTTTTTATACATGGAATTCAGAATGGCAAAATTCATCAAAAAGAAGGAATGTTCAAAGAAGCATTCAATTCAAATGTACAGAAGGGGTGATCTGTCAACCCTTCATAAGCAGGAAAACACACTAGACTAAATAGTCACGTTCTTGAAAGAGGTAAAATCAGAGCCTGATTTTACAGACACTTAAGAGTATGAGTAACTGGCAGAAGTCATAATGAATTCAAATTAACTATTGATAAACTAATTATGTTTTTAATGCCTTTGTTCTTTGAAATTCTGTGCCTGCGTTTCAGAAGTGGTCAACATTCATGTACTCAGAGGAGAGGGGTGGGTGCTCAGCAGCTCTAAAGATCAGTCTTTCATTAATGACCATTCTAGTTTTAAGAAATGAAAAATATACACAGCTGTGGAAAGAACAGCTAGACAACCACAAAACTGTATACATTTAAAAAATATATATTTAATATATAAAATATATAATATATATAATATATAACACATTATATATATATTCCTGCTATTCAAGTAACAGTCAAATGCTACCAAGCTAGTAAAGGTACAAATACAACTAAGTTAAGTAATATAAAATGAATTATTTCCAACTGTAGCTGAATCATGGCTGTTTCAGAGAGCAGGGTACTGAAATGTTCTGCCTTCAAATAGTCTTAGAAGTTGCAATAGTACCTAGTTTGCTTTTGATGTCATGCAAGGCAAGGACTGGAAACCCATGAGGTAAGATATAAATAGAGCACTCATCTGTGGAGAAAAGTCAACATTTCACCTTGTGAAGTCTGCTGTCATTTTTTAACAGCTGGTAACAGCTCATTTTCCTTGCTATTACCTGCGCAATGTAGAAAAGATGTGCAGAGGGGATTTCACCTTTTTGTCAGACACCTTCTTGTTGTGCATACAATTAGATTTCTCTTTGCTGTTCTTCCACTGTTGTGTAACAAACGTCTGAATGATTCTGCAAATGAAGAAAGAAAAAAATATTTTCTTATCCTAGCCAAGACATACTCCCTTTAATACTAGGGTCTCAGTTCACCACACAGGCGACATGATGCAATGTCCTCAGACAGAGTTTCTCTGTCACATATGTGGACTAACAATTGGGTGCTTCAGCTCCTCAAAAATGCTTTTTTTCCCCACATAAAACTAATTCACGTGGAACTCTTATTGAGAATACAGTCTGTGTAAACAACCACTACAAGTCATATAATCCTGCCTCTCATGGAGATCTACAAACTGGCTTTCTATCCAACTATAGGCATCCATCTCTCCAGTGACTACAGAGGTAGGCTACAGTATCCACACTGCTCAAGTAAGACCATATTCTCCTAAAGCACAAACATGAAGGTAGGGATGTCAAATATTACACTACCCAAAAGGATTTACAGAGAAGACAGAGCCAGACACTTCCCAGAGATGCACAGCAAAAGGCAGTGGTGACAAGTTGTAGCAAGTGAAGCTAATAAACATAAAGGCTATAAAGAAAAGACATCCACAGAAGAGTGGTTAAGTACAACAGGTTGCCCACAAAGGCTGGAGATTTTCACAGCTCAGCTGTCTGAGGCCCTGAAGTGAACTAAACTAACTTTGAAGTCAGCGTTACTTGGAGCAGGAGGTTGCACTAGGTGACCTCCAGCAGTCCCTTCTAAGCCAAATTACTCTGTGACTCTGTCCTGGTTTGAGGTAAAACAGGACCAATTTTGTTCAGTAACTTTGCTTCTTAGCTGGGCCTCTTCTAACTACTGAAATTGGCAGCATATTGTGCAGACAATGTTCACTCTCTCTGAGTGATAAGACCTATGTTTATAGTTGATGCCAAGGCATGGTATGCAGAGAGGCTCTTGCTTATCCTTATTGCTATAACAACCAAGGCCAACCAACTTTGTTACTTGCCCTGTTGGAGGGTCGTAAGCAGAAAAGCGTAGAGGGGTCCCACCTGTGGGGAGGAGCGTGCAGGACAGGTGACCCAAACCTGACCAACAGCGTATTCCATCCCATCTGCCTCATGCTCAGGATAAAAGCTGAGGGATCAAAGGGTCAGCTCTTGCTCTCTTTCTTCAATGGCCGGTGTTGGAGGAGGACTCTGTCTGTTCATCTGCCTTTGATCCCAATCCTGAATGCAGATCTGGAATCCTGTTCCCGTCCGTCATTGAGTCCATCCTGGGACTTCCCCAGTTCCAACCGGTGATGTGATTGTCATCCTGGGAGCTTGATACAGTTTTGTATATATTTCATTTTTTTTTTCCTTTTTATTTTATTATTAATATTTCATTAGTTTAGTTCCTTCTAAACTCATAAGTTTCTTTTTCCCTCGTCTGCCTCTCTCTTTGAAGAGGGGTGGGGAGGAGTATCTGTCACTCGCCCGATGGCTTGTTTGGCCTAAACCACAACAGATTGCCCAAAATGGGGCTCGAGCAGGGCTCGACCAGAGCTGTGATAGATTGTTTGAATAGTTTGAATTCCAGCTTGCTCAGAGATTAGAACAGACAGCTCACATCATGTAATTCTTAAACGAAATGTTGTATCGTGCCTTTAGAGAGCTTTGTTTGCACTTAATTGACTCAACTCTGTTTAACCTGCCAAATGCATTGCAAAGTTTATTTACTCTTTGTGTTTTTATGCAAAGGTTTAAATGTGCTGTTTTGATGCGGTTTGCAATTCAGATGTATAATATGATTAGTTGGATAACGGCTCTACCTGCATATCTTGGGCATTGTGTGATGGATTCTATTTCTAATTACACTTTCAGTTTTACCTGGGGAAAGTTTACTTTGCCCTTTGATGATTATACTAAAGTGACACCAACAGAGCCAGGGCATGGAAACCTCTTGGGCGGTGCCGATAAGGATTGTTACTTTCTTAGGGTCGTGATTTTGTTGTTGGTGTTCCTGCACGTGTTGCAGGGGTGGTTTCATATGAAACATCGGTGCAGGAGTAGCTGTAGGGTAACATGCGCTGCTGCCACCAAAACCCCAGGAGCCGCTCCTCAGCCTGGATGGAGGCTGAGGACCAACATGGAAAAAGGTATTAATTACCTGAGATAATTGGCTGTACGAGAGGTGATTTATAGTGACAGGCAAGTGATTGTAGACCCTGATGAAATGCCATGCAAATGATCTATGCTGAGAAAGTTTTTACAGAGTGCACCATCAACGTATTCCCACACATTGTCAACAATGGTCTGGGGAGGATGTGATGTCGACACACCAACTGTAAATGAAGTGGTTAACAAGGTACGACAGTATGAAGACAGTCTCTCTCGTCCCTTCACTGTGGCAGCTGTGGAAAAGCTGGCTGAGAAAACCGAGAAAATGGCTGAGAAAACTGAGCAAATAACCAAGAAAATAGCTGAGCAAAACGAGAAACTGTTTGATAAACTATCCATGATGGAGGAAAAATCCCATTCTTCCCCTGCACAGACCCATGTTGCAGCCGTTA
The DNA here is from genome assembly GCA_033628385.1 of Pluvialis squatarola. Classification (NCBI taxonomy): domain Eukaryota; kingdom Metazoa; phylum Chordata; class Aves; order Charadriiformes; family Charadriidae; genus Pluvialis; species Pluvialis squatarola. The sequence goes on along the minus strand of JAHSPU010060963.1, from coordinate 71,799 downwards.
GGAAAAAACGCCCTCCTATGAGACTGACTCAAGAGAAACAGAACCCATTCCAAGATTTTCTGTGGTTTTGCCTCTGTGAATACAGAGAGGACATGAGGAAGTGGGATGGAGAACCTACCTCAGCCCTACAGGCACAGGTGCTTGAGTTGCAAAATGAAGCAGATAGATAGAAGAAAGAATTCTTCCAGGAGGATGGCTGCTTCGACCTACGGTGGGCAATCCTTCAGTCCAGGTAGGAACCCATCTGCTAATTGTAGGTGCTGTGGTCAACGTTAGAGGTGCCCTGCCTCTGGCCAGGAGGAGGAAAGGGACAACCGAGTTTATTGGACTGTGTGGATTCGATGGCCTGGCACGTTAGAGCCACAAAAGTATAAAGCCCTGGTGGACACTGGTGCACAGTGTACCCTATTGCCATCGAATCATGACAGAATCTGTCACTATTTCTGGAGTGAAAGGTGGATCTCAAGAACTGACTGTGATGTAGGGCATCCTGACCTAAGAAGTTACCTTATGTTAGTATTATTGGTAGCCTTAGTTAACTAATAATGAACAGAACACTGTGTTGCTTGAAGTCCCTCTAGCCTTAATTAACTAGTAATGAACAGGATGCTGGGTTTGAAGTCCTTATTCTCTGGACCTTAACACCTGGGATTGATTGTGTATAGGATGAGTTATTTGACAACCTGGCAAGATAGATATCCAGTTGGCCAACTTGGCAACAAAACTTACTTTTAAGGTATCCTGAAGTGAACTGCCTTCATTACAATACTAAAAAACACACCCACAGGTCAAGAAGACCCTTGCCCAGGTGAAGACCCTTCCCCCATGCAGACACAGTGATTGAAGAGAATGACACAGCAGATATTATAACTATAAGTAAATTACTAACCAGTCATTGTTCAAGGGTAAAGTTCCTTCTACTCATCATGCCACCGATGCTGCCTGGAGTAAGTGGGTTGCCTTAATCACACAGCGAGCTCGAATAGGAAACCCTAATCGTCCAGGAATCACAGAAGTGATCACAAATTGGCCCAAAGGCAAAGACTTTGGAATGCCACCAGAGGAGGTGGTGACACGTGCTGAGGAAGCCCCACCATATAATGAACTCCCAGATAATGAGAAACAGTATGCTCTGTTTACTGATGGATCTTGTCGTATTGTAGGAAAGCATCGAAGGTGGAAAGCTGCTGTGTGGAGTCCTACACGATGAGTCACAGAAGCTGCTGAAGGAGAAGGTGAATCGAGTCAGTTTGCAGAGGTAAAAGCCATCCAGCTGGCTTTAGATGTTGCTGAACGAGAAAAGTGGCCAATACTCTCTATACTGACTCATGGATGGTGGCAAATGCTCTGGGGGGGGGTGGTTACAGCAGTGGAAGCAGAGCAACTGGCAGCGCAGAGGTAAACCCATCTGGGCTGCTGAACTGCGGCAAGACATTGCTGCCCGGCTAGGGAACCTAGTCGTAAAGATACATCATGTAGATGCCCACGTACCCATGAGTCACGCCTCTGAGGAACATCGAAACAATCAGCAAGTGGATCAGGCTGCTCAAATTTTCCAGACAGATTTGAACTGGGAACATAAAGGTGAACTATTCTTAGCTCGGTGGGCCCATGACACTTCAGGTCATCAAGGAAGGGATGCAACCTATAAATGGGCCCGTGACCGAGGGGTGGATTTAACCATGGATGCTATTGCGCAGGTTATCCACGACTGTGAAACATGCACCGAAATCAAGCAAGCAAAACAGTTAAAACCTTTGTGGTATGGGGGACGATGGCTGAAATACGAGTATGGGGAGGCTTGGCAAATTGACTACATCACACTCCCTCAAACTCGCCAGGGTATTCCATCCCATCTGCCTCACGCTCAGTATAAAAGCTGAGGGATCAATGGGTCAGCCCTCTTTCTTCAATAGCCGGCATCGGAGGAGGACTCTGTCTGTTCGTCTGCCTTTGATCCCAATCCTGAATCCAGATGCGGAATCCAGTTCCCGTCCATCACTGAGTCCAGCCTGGGACTTCCCCAGTTCCAACCGGTGACATGATTGTCATCCTGGGAGCTTGATACAGTTTTGTATATATTTCATTTTTTTCCTTTTTATTTTATTATTAATATTTCATTAAAGTAGTTTAGTTCCTTCTAAACTCATAAGTTTCTTTTTCCCTCGTCTGCCTCTCTCTTTGAAGAGGGGGAGGGAGGAGTATCTTCACTAAAGGCAAATCAGTGGCCTTCTACGATGGCGTTACAGCATGGGCAGATAAGGGAAGAACAACTAACATCATCTACCTGGACGTGTGCAAAGCATTTGACACTGTCCCGCATGACATCCTGGTCTCTAAATTGAAGAGACATGGATTTGATGGATGGACCACTCGGTGGATAAGGAATTGGCTGGATGGTTGCACTCAAAGAGGTGCATTCAACGGCTTGATGTCCAAGTGGAGATGAGTGATGAGTGATTGGTTCTATTTAACATCTTTATCAGTGACATAGATGGTGGGATTGAGTGCACCCTCAGCAAGTTTGCTGTTGACACCAAGCTGTGTGGTGCAGTCAACACGCTGGAGGGAAGGAATGCCATCCAGAGGGACCTGGACAGGCTGGAGAGGGGGGCCCATGCCAACCTCATGCAGTTCAACAAGGCCAAGTGCAAGGTCCTGCATGTGGGTTGGGGCAATCCCAAGCACAAATACAGGGGGAAGGAGAACGGATGGAGAGCAGCCCTGAGGAGAAGGACTTGGGGGTGTTGGTGGATGAGAAGCTCAACATGACCTGGCAATGTGCACTTGCAGCCCAGAAGGCCAACCATATCCCGGGCTGCATCAAAAGTAGCATGGCCAGCAGGTTGAGTGAGGTGATTCTGCCTCTCTACTCCACTCTCATGACACCCCACCTGGAGTACTGTGTCCAGCTCTGGAGCCCCCAACATAAGAAGGACATGGACCTGTTGGAGTGGGTCCAGAGGAGGCCCACAAAGATGATCAAGAGGGCTGGCACACCTCTCCTGTGAAAACAAGCTGAGACATTTGGGGCTGTTCAGCCTGGAGAAGAGAAGGCTCCAGGGAGACCTTATAGCAGCCTTCCAGTACTTAAAGGGGGACTACAGGAAAGGTGGGGAGGGACTCTTTATGAGGGAGTGTAGTGATAGGATGAGGGGTAACAGTTTTAAACTGGAAGAGGATAGATTGAGAATAGATATTAGGAAGAAATTCTTTGCTGCGATGGTGGTGAGGCACTGGAACAGGTTGCCCAGAGAAGCTGTGGCTGCCCCATCCCTGGAGGTGTTCAAGGCCAGGTTGGACGGGGCTTTGAGCAACCTGGTCTAGTGGGAGGTGTCCCTGCCCATGGCAGGGGGGTTGGAACTCGATGATCTTCAAGGTCCCTTCCAACCTAAACCATTCTATGATTCTATGATTCAAAAAAAGGTTCCTGCTCCAGAGACTTCACAATCTAAGCAAAAACATGAAATTGAACACTCCTAGTTGCAGTCCTTTTGAACTTTTGTAGCTTAATTCCTAAAAGGCAGTAAAGTGACAGAAAACCCTGGCAGGCAGAACAAATCGTGTTCTCTCCCACAGCTGTCAAAACTGAACTTAAAAAGGCAAAACCTGTTATTTTTTATTTAAAGAAAAACAAGCTCAAAATGCTTTGATTCAACTAACCTGACAACCTGTGAATTTTATCCTACTTTACATGGTCTGGGACCTAAAGAGAGTGTAATATTTACTTAAAAACAGGGGTTTACACTTTTCCAGACTTACTTTTTCAGCTGATGTCTCAGCCCAAATCTTTCCTTAGTAGAGACCTGAAATACATCCACAGTTGGCACTACGGAAAAAGGAGATATTGTTGATATATGAACTTAAAGCAATAATCAAGAACTCATGACCATACAAGCCATATTTAAGGACCCTATTCTAGCTGGACCTTTACTATAGGCAATGCCATTGAAGCAATGGTGAAAGCAGATGTCATCTAAGTCTACGAAGAAATGAATGGTCCTTTTTGGGATATTAGCCAATATAATTTTTAATTTTACAAATGAGTATTTTAGAAGTTGAATTCCCTAAAATGTATCTCTTTCCACTAACTTTAATAGACAGATAAATGTATCTTTTTTTTTTATATTACTGAAGTTCTACAGAGCAGCATCAGATTAAATGTATCTGGACTGGTAATTCATCTCATCTAATCTCTTAAACTTTCTTCCAAGTAAGTGGTCTTTACACACTAGAGTTCCTGTGACTATGAAGAAAACCCAGAGTGGAATAAACTGAATTTACTAATATATCTGGGCTTTTTTTCTGAGGGCATTTTAATACAAGATTCATAATCATCATCTAAGTGCCTGATGTATGAATTCCAGTGGCCAAGGATTACCCTGAATTTTCCTCAGGACACATCCTAATGTTGGTATATCCATATTCATCTGTCAGAAAATTGAAAGTGTAAGGGGTGAAGGCTGTAAATTACCTCCTGGTATTACTAAAATCCTTTAATAACATTTACTAGATAGAAGTGGCAGATGGAATCCAGCACTTTAGAGAGTCTCAGGTTCTCGAGGCAGGACAACAGCCAACATATTACAAGCACGAATAGACTTTATACTTTGTATTACTTAAAGAAGTAATGACTATAGTAAAATAAAAAGGAATGAAAACAAAAAATCTGGGGTCGGTTCAAATTTCATTAGAAAAAGAAAATCGGTATTTTAAAATCTATATTATTCTGATCACTCAGAAAACCAGATTATATTCAGAATGTCAAAGTTTATCATTTCATTTCACTTTAATAAATTAATTTTAAAAATAAAATACAATATATATACAACCTGGTCATCCAATTTCACTTCATGTAAGGCATGTGAGAGAAACTGCCCACAGGTACAATAATGAGATAAGGTATTAACTAGAAGAATGACTATCTAAAATCAGGATATTAAACAGCTACAATGTGGTTTGTATACCTCCCATTGTGCTTTGGAGTATACTGCATTTCTGTTTCTTTTATCAATGAATAGAAAGTACTATAGGAGAAAAATATGTAGCATAAAGTTATGGCCCAATAGTCTCAAAACAACATAATTAAGGGGGAAGAGGAATATACAGAGAAAGGGTTTTGTTAACACAAAAGATGGTGGATCTCATTGTCCTTTTATGGTAAATAAATAGACATGGCTGCAACACCAGCTGAGCTCAAAAAACCAGTAGCAGCGAAGCACTTGCCTCTGGCCCTGATCTTGCCTTTCTTGCTACTCAGGCACTTCCACAGTCAGCTGCAGGACTGGGAACTAAGCTTCCCATTTTAACCTTGTCAGTGGTGAAGAGATCTTGTTACTTCTCATTTCACTAGATCATTTCTTACTGCACGTTGCTCTTCATGCTTCACCCTCTCTTTTTTACTGCACTTTTTTATTTTTTAAATTACATTTTGATAGAAATATTCTGAATACTAACATCGCTACCTGCTATAGCAAATGCATATTTTAAGATCTGTGTATTTACAAAAAAGATTGAAGCAATAAAATACTGACAAAAAGACCAAAGTCAAGCAAAAAAAAAATGACTGATGTAATGAAATGCTTATTGGAATGAACAGAATATAGCTTATACTTAGCATCGGCAGACAACATATCCTATAAAAATAACTCATTGGGACAGATTTTGCTAAACATATTATGACTGGAAACATCTATTCATTTTCCAGAGGCAGAATTCTCCCACAGATACAAGCCTGAACTGACAGCTTGCACTGGAAGCCTCCAAAGCTGGGCAAGTTATGATCCAAATTACACACTTAGTTCTGACTTCCCATTGTAAAACTATATCTGAGGTTGACTCTTGCATATGAATGTTTCCAGATCTTTAATCTCAGTTGATTCTTCATGAGTTTGACCATTTTTACTCTCATGAGAAAGCTTTGCTCACATAACAACCAGAGAGTAGGATGTCAACATAATATTTAAAATTCTCGTTCAAATTTAAAGATCCCCAGAGTTCACACAGTCATACAGAAATCAGAAGCTGGCAGGATAATTATGGTCTGATTCTTTGAAGGTGCATGAAAAAGGGCATGTTAATGTGCTGCACAGATCTGTGTATGTATATCTCATCAGTGATATCTGCATCTGTGAAGATGATCCCTGATTTCCAAAATCAGGAAATTACATATTAGAAACTGTTGATCTGTATTCCTTAATGGCTGGTTCCTAGGGGAAGCAGCTGCATTTCAAAGGATATCAAGAAAACAAATTCCAAAACTCAACCTATGAAAGTTTAACCTAGATGCCCACATCATTATTGAGGGCCTAGCCATGCAAATATATGTAAGCATAATTTCAAACCAGTAGGACTGCTCTCAGCAGTAGATTTAAGCACATGCAGGGTCAAAGATTTGGCAGTGAATGAGTATCTATCACCTAGTACATGCCTCAGACCAAGACACCATACAAGGCACATGAAGAATACACAGGTGACTAACCTGGACCATTTAAGTACTGTGTAAGTGAACAGTGCAATCGCACTATTATAGGCTCTGTGCGAATTACATCCCAAGCCACAGCAATCTCTTCCTAGTTCAAGATAAAAAGAAAACAACAGACCATTAGCCACCATGAGCCATCATGAGGAACTGTTGCATTTTTTCAGTCTACCTTAGGGTTGTTATAAATACCATCCATCCATTTACCCAGTCGTGGAATATCTACTCCAACTTTAAACTTGAGACTTAGGACAAACTCTTGCTTGCTGATGCCCCTAAGAGCAGTGTTAGACTGCTTTCAGTTCTTCAGTATGCTCATTTAAACTAAGCACAGGTTTCTACACAACACTACATCTGCAGTGCAGGCAGACATGTTCCCATCTATCAAGAGATACTGCTTCAAAGCTGAGAAGCAAAGGAGCAAATAAAGATGGAAAGGAAACTCATCCCATAACACAGGGCAAAGGAAACATTTGCTCCTTCTTAAGACTGATTAAAATAATTCAAGGTATGATCAGATTTTCTTAAATTTAAGAAGGGCCTGAGAACTTGTGTGCTGTGTTGACCTGAGAATATGACATATCTGTGCAAAAGCTAATGATGCCCCGAGAAGCACTAATTTTCATTCTGCATCTCAGAGGACAGGAAGTTACTGCACAGATGAGGTGAGGAAGTGTGGAGTTAATGACAGCATAACTGTTACAGAAGCCATGCTGTCCTGTTTCCTTTGCCACTCAAGCCTCTCCCTAATCATATGCAGATGTTGAGAAGCACACAGGAAAGCTCCAGCCAAGGTCGTCTTCCCTCCAGGACTCTATGAAGTGCTTTCACCTAACTAATGTATAGGATAGCAAAAAAAAAAAAAAAAGTATTTCATCTATATCATTTAAAACATTTACCATTCACAAAGCATGTTAGAAAGGAAATACATATGCAGTAAATAAAACCCTACAAAACATTTTAACAACGTGATCATAAGAGGAAAAGGAAACCTTTCCACTGAGTAGCAATCAATAACATGACAGCCACTTGTGAAGATCAAGCCTCTGAAAAAGGAACATCTCGGTGGTTGTCTGGAGTCTGATGTGTAGCAGAATTAAATGGGTATTAATGTTCATTATGTAATTCTGTGATTAGATTACTTACATCAAGAAAGCTAACATCAATATGCAGATCAATATCTATATCATCAATGGCTCCATATTCCCTGAAAGGAAAGAATTACATTACATTAGACCTCTTTAAGATACTCCTCAGCCCAGAAGTACTTATATCAGAGAAGATTTTATAAAGGATAATATTGTCTGTAAAATCAGAATGGTGATAAAATACACATTTACATAGATTGGATCAATATTCCCAGTGGGTGACTGTCTGCTGCACTGAAACCTTCTTTCAGTAGATCTTGCTTAAATAGGCTAAATCTTTTTTCTACTAATTCCCCCAAATTCTCTCTCCATTGCTGCTAAGTATTTTTGTCTCATGTATTGCACAAATAAATCAAGAAAGCAATAATGGTCACATGCTGCTCCTATTTATGACAAAAGAAAACCCTAGTTAATTTTCAAAAGTATTTTAGGTTAACAGCCAGCAACTTAAGGAGAGGCTTGAGATAAATCATTGAAGACAAATACAACGTAGCCTTGAGGGTGGCATATTATACCTGTGGTGCTGCCTTCATGCATTCAAGAATTTGTTTGTCAAAACATAAAGATTGCCCTGTAATGTGCTCAAGGCAATAGTTACCTTAATTTATCTGTTATGTGTAGTATTGCTGGAATCCCCAAGGTGCAGATTTAACTTATGCTCATAGGTGTTTCATTGCCATCTGAAATCTTACATTTAAAGTGGGACTTTTCTACCTCTTATTTTCTGACTCATTCTGATTGCCCTTCCCCGACGTACTTGAAGACTTCTGAAAAATAGGGCTAGAAAATACTCATTCATATACCTAGATAAAAAATTACTTTCCTTTTCATTTAAATTACTTTAGTGGACAATTCTGTAAAAGTGCAATCACTCTCAATTTTTCACAAATTAGCTTATAGTCAATATGTTTTTGCTTTACACTGCATGTATATGCTTGTTCTCACAATGACTTCCACGTTTTTCTATTAAACGAGACTAAGACAGTATACAGTAGCAGTTGTGCATAAATAAGTTGATAAGGTAATTTTGAAATATAAAAATATTTTTGTGAATATAACTATCTCCTAACAAAGTGGCCTCTCAACCCATGGTAGGACCTAGCTTGCACTGGAAATGCCTCTACCTTTTGTGAAATTTTGTGGAGGGAACCCCTTCTACCAAACCTTGGCATCCCAGTGGTTCTCTCTGGTAAGGTCAAACCCAAAGTCTCTCTCTAGATCAGACACGTCCACACATGGCACACATGGGGCAGGTGAATGGCTGACTAGGGCTGCATTACCTGGAGGCTTCCCAGTCACCCTTACAGCTGCTCCAGTCTGCTCACCCAGAGCATACAGACACTCACTGACCTCCTACAGCTCACTGAAGACCTGACTTTGAAACAGTGAAATTCTCCACCTACTGAATGGCTTAGCCACTATGCTACACAACAGTGGCCTCAGATTTTTTTTATAAATTTTCCAGAAGATCCAAAAAATAGATTGCTATGAACTCCTAAGTAACATTTATGAAAGCAGGCTGGTGTTACTCACATGACTAAGATTCAAAAGGCTGTGAACAGGCATAATTTTATAAATTAAACAAACATAGTTGAACTAACAAACAAAGAAATATTAGTGGAAGAAAGGATAAGATAAAAATAAATTACAACTGTGGAATTTCCATACTCATTGAAATCTCTTTGCCCCCACTCTATTACCATCATAGAAAATGGATTTGACACATGATGCTGACTCTAGTTTTACTTCTCCAAGCTGAAAGGGAGGAAGAAATGATATTTTCTTCCAGTGCCTGAATCTTATGATCTGCCGCCTACAATGTCTCCAAGAACACATCTTGATTTTGAAGCTCCCAGAAGTCCTCTGTCCATCAGTGCATAAGCAATGTAAATAGATACTGAAGAATTTGGATCAGTCAGTCCAGAGGGCTTTCTCATGGCTTTGGTGGCCAGATTTCAAAGGGCAGTAGTAAAAAGCATGCAGGTATAGGAATTCCCTTTTATATGTACAGTTCACTCTCTGACAGCAGGAGACTACTAAAAGAGGGTCAACTGTCTAGGAAATATGCATCTTAATGAGCGTCACTGTCAGACAGACTTGTTGCAGTCACAAAAGGGGAGCTGCAGGAGAGGAATGAAACTGAATGCTTAATGCTGTGTTTGTCATTTCCAAGAATTTATGAATATTTTCAACTGCAATAGATTGGAATAAGAATGAAAGTTTTCCACTTGCCAAAAGCATCCATAGATGCCAATTTCTACTACAGTGAGCCCAAAAAGATCACAATGCTTCCAATGAAACAGCTGATTCAATAAATTAGAAGCATTAAAGTTTTTGAAAGGTTACATATAATGTTGCAATTTTAGGAGCCTGAGAGAGCTTATTATCAAGGTATTCTCAACTTCATAGTTATCACTTTGGCAAATAAAGATTTATCTCATTCATTTGCTTGAATATATCATTCTTTGCTTTAAACTAGACTTGAAGCGGGAGAGGGATAATATCAGGCTTGCCTGTGACAAGTTGCGGGATGACACGCCAAAGTTAGAGTTACGGGGTGCTAGCAAGGGCCCTCAGTCTGTTGCTCTGAGATATGCTAGCTACACTGCAGCACACTTGTAGTCTTACAGAGAGGAACCAGGGGCTCCTGAGGTAATAGGAGCCAAGAGGGAAACACCAGAGAAATACCCCAAAGGAATTAAGGGATGTTCCTCTAGAAAGGTGACACGGATGACAGCCCAGCTGAAGTGCCTCTACACCAATGCACGCAGCATGGGCAACAAACAGGAGGAGCTGGAAGCCATTGTGCTGCTAGAAAGCTATGATCTAGTTGCCATTACTGAAACCTGGTGGGACAAATCCCATGACTGGAGTGTGGCTATTGATGGCTACAGGCTGTTCAGAAGGGACAGGCGAGGAAGGAAGGGCGGAGGGGTTGCCCTCTACATCAAGAAATGGATAGACTGTGAAGAGCTGTCTCTGAAGAATAGCCTTGAGCAGGTTGAAAGCTTATGGGTAAGAATTAGAGACCGAGGAAATAAAGGGAACCTTGTGGTTGGTGTCTACTACAGGCCACCTGGTCAAGGGGATCCTACTGACAAAGCTTTCTTACTCCAGCTACAGGAGGCATCATGCTCGCAGGCTCTCATCCTGCTGGGGGACTTCAACCACCCTGACATCTGCTGGAAAACTAGCACTGCGAGCTGTAGGCAATCCAGGAGACTCCTGGAGTGCACTGAGGATAACTTCTTAAGCCAGGTAATAGACAGCCCTACCAGAAGGGATGTGATACTGGACCTGTTCACCAATGCAAGCGAGCTCATCGGTGACATCAAGATTGGAGGCAGCCTTGGCTGCAGTGATCATGCACTGGTAGAGTTCGCAGTCCTGAAGGATATGGGTCAGGACCCTGAATTTTAGGAAAGCAAACTTCCAGCTGTTCAAGGAGTTAGTCAATAGGACCCCCTGAGAAACTGCCCTCAGGGACAAGGGAGCAGAACAGAGCTGGCACATCTTTAAGGATGCTTTCCATAGCGCACAAGAGCTCTTGATTCTCAGGTGTAAGAAATCAGGAAAGGAAGGCAAGAGACCAGCATGGATGAGTCAAGACCTGCTGGTCAAACTAAAGGGCAACAAGGAAATGCACAGGCAGTGGAAGCAGGGACAGGTATCCTGGGAAGAGCATAGGGACGATGCCCAGTTGTGTAGGGATGGGGTCAGGAAGGCCAAGGCACAGCTGGAGCTGAACTTGGCAAGGGACACAAAGAATAATAAGAAGGGCTTCTACAGGTATGTCAGCCAGAAAAGGAAGGTCAAAGAAAGTGTACCCCTGCTGATGAACAAGACTGGCAACCTGGTAACAATGGATGAGGAGAAGGCTGAGGTACTCAGCAACTTTTTTGCCTCAGTCTTCACTGGCAACCTCTCTTCCCACACCTCTCAAGTGGATGGACCACAGGAAAGGGACTGGGGAGCAAAGTCCCTCCCACTGTAGGAGAAGATCAGGTTCATGACCACCTGAGGAACCTGAACATACAGAAGTCTATGGGACCTGACAAGATTCATCCCAGAGTCCTGAGGGAATTGGCTGATGCAGTTGCCAAGTCACTCTCCATGATATTTGAAAAGTCATGACTGTCAAGTGAAGTCCCCAGTGACTGGAAAAAGGGAAACATTGCACCCGTTCTTAAAAAGGGTAGAAAGGAGGACCCTGGGAACTACCGACCTGTCAGCCTCACCTCTGTGCCTGGGAAGATCATGGAACAGATCCTCCTAGAAGCTATACTTAGTATAGCACATGGAGGACAGGGAAATGATTCAAGACAGCCAGCATAGCTTCACCAAGGGGAAGTCCTGCCTGACCAACCTAGTGACCTTCTATGATGGAGTGACTCCATCAGTGGACAAGGGAAGAGCTACGGATGTCATCTATCTGGACTTCTGTAAGGCCTTTGACACAGTCCCCCACAACATCCTTCTCTCTAAATTGGAGAGATATGGATTTGATGGGTGGACTGTTCGGTGGATGAGAAATTGGTTGGATGATTGCATCCAGAGGGTAGTGGTCAAGGGCTCAATGTCCAGATGGAGATCGGTGACAAGTGGTGTCCCTCAGGGATCCATATTGGGACCAGTACTGTTTAGTATCTTCATCAACGACATAGGCAGTGGGATCAAGTGCACCCTCAGCAAGTTTGCAGACAACACCAAGCTGAGTGGTGTGGCTTACATGCCTGAGGAGGGGGATGCCATCCAGAAGGACCTGGACAGTCTGGAAAGGTGGGTCCATGTGAACCTCATGAGGTTCAACAAGGCTGAGTACAAGGTCTTGCATGTGGGTCGGGGAAATCCCTGATATTAATACAGGCTTGGGGGATGAAGGGATCGAGAGCAGCCCCGCGGAGAAGGACTTGGGGGTATTGGTGGATGAAAAGCTGGACACGAGCTGGCAATGTGCGCTCGCATCCCAGAAAGCCAGCTGTATCCTAGTCTGCATCAAAAGAAGCATGGCCAGCAGGTCGAGGGAGGTGATTCTGCTCTGGTGAGACCCCACCTGGAGTACTGCGTCCAGCTCTGGAGTCCTCAGCACAAGAAAGACATGGACCTGTTGGAGTGGGTCCAGAGGAGGGCCACGAAGATGATAAGAGGGCTGGAGCACCTCTCCTATGAGGAAAGGCGGAGAGAGTTGGGGTTGTTCAGCCTGGAGAAGAGAAGGTTCTGGGGAGACCTTATTGCGGCCTTTCAATACTTAAAGGGGGCCTACAGGAAAGATGGGGACAGAGTTTTTAGTAGGGCCTGTAGCGATAGGACAAGGGGTAATGATTTTAAACTAAAAGAGGGTAGATTTAGACTAGCTATAAGGAAGGATTTTTTTACAATGAGGGTGGTGAAACACTGGAACAGGTTGCCCAGAGAGGTGGTAGATGCCCCATCCCTGGAAACATTCAAGGTCAGGTTTTACAGGGCTGCGATCAACCTGATCTAGTGGAAGATGTCCCTGCTCATTGCAGGGGAGGTTGGACTAGATGACCTTTAGAGGTCCCTTCCAACCCAACCTATTCTATGATTTCCTAAACCCATATAAAACTATTTGGATTTTAATTCCCCATGTCCTCATAATGAATTTGCATTTAAGTTGAAAAGGTATAGTACACCACAGTTGTAGACATGGTCTCTCTTCTGAGACTAAAATAACAGAGCTTATTGTTTAGAGGTTAATGGGAAATTTTACTTGCAATATATGTATGCCTAAGGTTATTATCTTCTCTGTATTTTATTACTTGGTTTGTATAACAACTTTGATATTTTCCTTTAATACATATGACAGGTCTGTTCCATCTTGCCTACCTGTTATTTTTATGATATTATTAAGATTACATAGATGGAAAATGAAGTTATAAAAGACCTGAAGCACATTAAAAAAAATCATACAGCTATGCCCTACAGCAGAATCATGTACACTCATATATGCCAAACAGAATTTTTGTGTAATTACTCTTTGCAATACATCCCTGACTGAGATTCCACCACTTGTCTTTGTAGGATACTTTAGTTTCCCACAATTAGAAAGATTTCATAAAATCTAATCAAATTCTTGTTTGTTGCTAACAAAGCTAGTTTTTTATTGTCTCTCTCATGATGACAGTAGAGAACATTTGATCACTCCTCCTACCTACAAACAGCTTTATTTTTTGAAGAACTTATTATGTCCTCTCCTTCTGTCTTTTTTCCAGACTAGACAAATTCAGTACCTTCAATCTTTCCCTAGGGAAAACATTTACTAAATCTCTTGTCGTTCCTCTTGTTCACTTCCAGGGTAAAAGACAGGATACGACAGAAAAAGTTTAACAAGGGTTTGGAGTAATGCTGAATAGTAATTGTCAACAAAATACAACAACCTGATCAAATACTGACTGAACTGCAAAAGACAATGATGTTTTAGAACAGGCTTCCGGGACTTGTTCTCAGCATAGCCACTTGTATCAGTACTCAACCACAAAAAGAGAAAACAAAACCAGCATTATTGCTAGCCAGCAGTGCTCCTTCCTTTTGCCACAATATACAGAAATCATCAGAAGAGACTTGTGTTTTGGCAATGAGGGAAGATCCACATGGAAGTCAATCTCCAAAATGTTAAAGGTTCCACAATACAGAAGGGTCAGTGACATACCTGAGAGATACTGCATTAGGTCCATAGATCTCTCTCACTGCTGTCAAATCAGCTTCCAGCTGTGGGTGCTTGTGAAGTTCTCCATCATAGCTAACCTACCAGAAAAAACATATTCTAGGAGTTCTTATTTATTTCATTACTGGCACCTAATCTAGGCTCTTGAAAGTTCCCCCTGCAAAACATGCTGCATAAAGATTCCTTAATGCCATGCTCAGAAAGGACACTGTGTTGTTGAAGCACTGAGGTGGTCTAGCCCTCCTAAGCAATGCGATTTGCAAAGCAGGCACTTCTGCATCAAAAATTCCAGAGTCCTGCTCCTGTTTGTGGGAAAAGAAGCTGCAAAGGACTCGTCCCTCTGTCCTGTCTTGTCCTGGGGTCTGTTCTGGGCCACTTGTGCATTTTAAAACTGGTAAGCAGGAGAAGAACCAGATCTCCCCAATCATAGCATCCTAGTCCAACCACTACAGGACAAAGGTTTGCTCCCTCTTGCTTGTTGTCACACTCTCATATATTTTAGACACAGAATGGCTTGGGCTCAACAAGAGAAGCACGAGACTATACTATATACCAAGTGCCTCAGGGTCTAAGTTACATTTTCAATCTACTCATTGGCTGTATTTGACTATTATATCTACCAATGCAATTATATCAGATCAAAAAGAAAAATAATTAAAGAACACTTTCCCATTTTAAGTATTTTACAAGAGAAGGTGTAAAGAAATGTGTTTAGACATCATGCCCATTTTTTAGAACTCTGCATTGAAAGTGGAAACAGTTATGCTAGTGCTTACACTATTAAGAGAAATTGTGAGCTGGTTTGGTTGGGTTGTATGAAGTCAAAATAATTAATATCCTCCTATCTTCTACAAGGACCAAAATGCCTTTTTAGGCTTGTAAAAATCTATTAAAAGTCTATTACTAATTTCTCTTTAAGCAATATGCTCCTGATTGCGTGAGCCTAATTTTCTTCTTTACACCAATTAGAATGACCATAATTGCACAAAAGTTGATGAACTCCCTAGATTTGGACAGATTCAGAAATGAGAGTAGGATTTGACTTGTACCTTTGACAAATTCAGAGAGCAAAGCACAAGAGTGCAATTTATCCCTTTAGACATATATACATCCTTATACAGGAATTCCTGTTGAGGATTCTTGCTATTGCAGAATCGGATCTAATTGCACTACTGTTTCTTCCATTTGTACATCCAAATCTGTAGGAGACCAATGCTGTGACACTGTCAGCTCTGATACCTAGAGATTTACTTTTCAATCTAATTAAATAAATTGCAATAGAATTAATTAAATAATCAGTTGATCACTTTTTTTCATGCGAAAATTAGCAACAAATACTTTTATTAGACTTAGAATTCTTCAAATACAAGGCACACAAGCCAAGACATGATTCAGGTTATCTTGCACCACATAATGACCCATTAAAAATCGAGAGGACTTAGGCTATTGAATCACTTAGCTACTTTGAAGTATTTATCCATTAAATCCTTAGGGAGGATTACAAGCAGGTGCCTAGGAAGTGGATACAAACATTTGATTTATGACCGCAAGGTCGTATCTTGTTTTCACTGCCTATCAAATGCCATTTCCCATTTTCTATGGTCCTTGTTTCATCATCAGTTGCTCTCTTGTCTTTCCAGCTGTAACCACTTAGAAATGTTAGAATTATCCCTGACCTCCACCTTTTCTAAGTGTATTGCACACAATTACACTAGCATCTATTCCCTCTAGTTGCTAAAGTCAATGTTTTTGTCCCCTTTCTCTGTGGGCACAGCACACACTTGTCTCAAATGAAGCAGCATACCTTACTGGTTCCCCACATATACAGTTAACTATGTTTTTCCAATATACCTGGTGCTCATTTAATAACTCTTATAATCAATTTCTTTGAAAGAGGACTGTTCTTTGCTCATTATCTGATTTCCTATTTATTTCCTAAGTCCTCAATCTTTTTTTTTCATTCTTTAGAATTTTGTCTTTTTGACCATGAAATTTTTAATCAAAAATTTCCTTTTTTTCTCTCTTGTTAAATATACTTTTTGTGATGTCCTTGGGGTTTTTTGTTTGTTTGTTCTCTTTATTTTGATTTTTGAGTATTCTATACTCAAGACATTCACAGTCATCTGATATTTTAATTTTATTCCTGATTTAATTGTAATTTTACTGGGTTTTTTTGCCAATTATCATTCCTTCAGTTAAATGTACTACCTTAAAAAAAATGACATTGCAATATAATGTAGTTTCTACTTCCAATATAAGGCAATTAAATTCTAACCAGTATTTCCTATTACACAGCTGGTTTACACTTCGCAAAATGATTTACTGCTCTCTGTGCTCATATCACATAGGCAGCATTAATATTTATTCATTCATTTGAGCACTAGCAGGCATCCTTTACTAAACGTATTTGCGCTGGTTCAAGAAGTAAGCACTCCCAGCCATTTGCTGCCTTTTCCTTCACCTTAAGGTTACTGTGCAGAGATGAAAAATTGAACCAGCACACACAACTCATCACTACAGGGCAAAATCAGAAGATTTTTCCTTTCAGGCAGATTAAAATAAGACACCAGTCTTTGCACTGAAGTATGTGTACATGGTCGTTCCCTGCTCTCCACGGGGCCGTAGGAGTCAGCAGCTGAAGGGAGGCATTTCCTGCAGTCATTTCTAAAGTGAACATGAGTCAATACCCCATATCAGTTAGTTTCTGACACTGAAAATACATTCAGTCCCAGTTTCAATATAATTTTTAATAACTTTTTAGGGGCATGCTTTTTTTAGAATAAAACACCTCAATGTGTATTTTGTGTTCAAACCCCACCACGCTGTTGGCTCTGCAAGAGAAGAGACTTGGCAATGTCCTGCTCAACAGCATCCCACGCTCTTTGCACCAATCCAACCAGCTGGCACTGCTGGCGTGCTCCTGCAGCCTCGGCTCTGCACACACAGGGCACGGATGGCTTCAACCTCAAGGCTGAGGCAGTGACAACTTTCATAAAAAGCAACCGTAATTCGTTAAAGTGTTCATCAAAATAAACAGTTCTAATAACTTAAGTGAGGAATGATTCCTTTGGGGCAATAGACTAAAAAGATAAGAAAAATCTGAATAAAGAGACTAGCAGCATGAAGTGCTCTATTGACATTCCAAAAGGAGAATATATGAAGAGAGTTTATTTCCTAATACATAAGAGAATGTAATAATAACTAATTCTGCTGAGGTAACAAGAAGTAAAGACACAGAGCAGTACATTCATCTAAAAATATGCAGCATTTTTCAAGGTGAATTTAACTGTAGAGCTCAGAAAAAGAATGGACTATTGCCAAGATAAAAATTGTTTTGTAATAACTTTTTTACCATTAAATTCCAGTGCTCTTGACTTTACAAAATGGCAGTCCTCCAGAAAGAAACAGATTTGGATCCAGCCTGACTTCCCATTTGTATCAATAATGGGATATGCTTTAAAGAGTGAATATCTATTTTCTGGAAGTAAGCAACTGGCTCTATTTTCAAACATCCTGAAGAGCACTTGGTTTTTCTATTCTTACAGCTTTACAAATGTAAACAAACTCATATTATTTTAAATTTTATATAATTATACAGTATAAAATATTAAATACTTCTACTATAAAATACCACATATATATACACATGACGTTCTATGTTGAATAAACACAATAAATTAATTAACATAAATTTATAATAAAATGAACCACAGAAGCTTTCAAATATTAATTTCTTGAAACTTGTGCAAAAATATCCTCCATTACCTGTCCTCCATAATAAAATTCCTCAGAATCATTATCTCCTTCAGAGTCGTCTTCAACTGTGCTGTTGTGCTGTGACTCCTTAATGGAAAAGGAAAGACAACAATGGTACAAGCGATATGTTTATCTTGCATTTATAGTTCTAATTATAACTAAAGTAATTATATTTTTACAAATAAGCTCTAAGCACCTTTTATTAATAGATCTCAGACAAAACAAGCACCCACTAACTAGAACACCCTGAATATATGTTGGAGAAATAATACTTTGTCTGGGTACAGACAGTGTGGCATTTTATGGAACTGGAGAATTCAGTAGACTATGCAGGGATACTTCACTCTGTGATTCTACTAAACAAAGCATTATTTACCCACCAAGAGGGGTTCTGGACTAGATTCATTTGGCATTTCAGTGACCTAAAAAAAAATTACTTTACTTTATTCTGGTAAATCAATTCTAATAGATTAAGGAA
>JAHSPU010060963.1:13200-33977 GCA_033628385.1 Pluvialis squatarola | reverse complement strand
GAGCACAGGAAGTTCCATCTTAACATGAGGAGGAACTTCTTTACTCTGAGGGTGGCAGAGCACTGGCACAGGCTGCCCAGAGAGGTTGTGGAGTCTCCCACTCTGGAGACATTCCAAACCCGACTGGACGCCATCCTGTGCAACCTGCTGTAGGTGTCCCTGCTGTGGCAGGGGGGTTGGACTAGATGATCTCCAGAGGTCCCTTCCAACCCTGATGATACTGTGATACTGTGATTATAATACCAAAACACACCTCCATCCCAAAAGCTACCTGCCTCCAAGGTGTGACCACTCCTCACGGAGTCTGCGCTCTGAATTTTTCGTAGTCTATAACTTTTAGTTAAGCAAGAGAATTTTACACCAATCATAACAAAAATATGTATGACTAGAGTCCCTCAAGCTCCATCTGAAAGGTAAAAAATAGTATAAAAATAGCTTAAGAGAGGAGGGATGTCAGGGAAGAGACCAACCCAATCAGGGAAACACCATCGCCGACCACCCCTGACTTCTGGGATCAATCGACAGGCTGAGCCTCTCTTCCCCCCCATAAGGATGCTTGTGGGTAAGGTTCGAACACTTGGTTATACCAACTGCTTCCCTGGGAAACTTAGAAATCTCTATAGAGTTGTTTTATAACTTAGCACATTTGTAGCCAGGCTGTATTACTAACACCTTTAGTATTTGCACGTGCTTTGCAGACAGTCACTATCACCGGCAATCCAAAAGAGTTTGTGCATCTGTTGCTTCAATAAACTACACTTTTCACCAATCTAGCCGTGAGAGTTCATAGTGAACGCGACCCAACTCCTTAAGTGTGGCCGTGCTCGTTCATGGAACGCCGCTAGATCAAATTGTGTATGGTGTTATTCATGCATCCATAATCGTGATAGTTCAATATACATATTGAACGCAACCGGACTTTTAACACTGAATTTGGCATCACTCAGAATCTAAGCCTAGCCGCCCCCAGCCCCTCTGATACAGGCTGGAACACAAGGGGGTTTATTTTCTGCCAAATTATTTTGCCCTTTAATGCAACAGATCTCTTAATGCAAGACAGCCCCAATGTTGTAGTATGGACACCAGAAGGGAAGCAGAGCTTTAAAATATTAAAGAACAAGTTAACTGAAGCTCCGGCTCTAGCCCTTCCAGACCGGGAAAAAGAATTTGAATTAGATGTGGATGTTAAACAAGGCCATGCTAAAGGGATTCTAGTGCAAGAACACGGGGGTAGTCAAAGACCAGTGGCCTATTTTTCTAAAATGTTGGATCCGGTGTCTAGGGGATGGCCTCATTGTCTACAAAATTGTGCAGCCACCCTTTTAATGGTAACTGAGGCTCAAAAACAGACAGCGGGAGGATCTCTCATTGTTAAAATATCGCACCAAATTAAAGCTTTGTTAACTGAGAGAGTTTCTAAATGGATGACTAGTGCTAGGTTATTACAGTATGAAACTTGTTTAATGGAACAAGAGGATTTAGAAATAAGAAGCAGGGAAGGGTTTAATCCGGCCTCCTGTTTAGCTGGTCCCGAGGGAGGAGATACGGAGGAAATTCATGACTGTATTCAAGTAATAGATCTTCAAACCAGAGCTAGGGAAGAACTAAGAGATACCCCCTGGCCAAATGGAGAAAATGTGTTTATTGACGGATCCTCAAGAATAATAGAAGGAAAACAAGTTACAGGGAATGCTGTAGTAAAAGGAAGAGAACTGCAAGAAGGAGGGAAGCTACCCTCCACATGGTCAGCCCAGACCGCAGAATTGTATGCCTTAATAAGAGCCTGTGAATTGTATCAAGGAAAAGCAGTAAACATATTTACAGATTCAAAATATGCATACGGGGTGGCTCATGCATTTGGAAAATTATGGGAGGAAAGAGGGTTATTAACCTGTAGAGGAAAACATTATCTCACGAAGGTTTAATTACTCGCCTATTGGAGGTGGTGAATTTACCAAAGAAAGTGGCTATAATACATGTCAGGGGACATCAGACAGGATACTCTGGGGAGGCAATAGGCAATTGACTGGCAGATGAAGAAGCTTGGAAAGCGGCACTTCTGCCAGAAGTATCTAAGATCCTCCCTTTGCTCCCAGTGGCTCAGCCACTGCCAGAGAAAATGTGTTTTCCGCCAGAGGAGTTGGAGATAATTAAAAATAGTGGAGCAGAAAAGGACGGCAAACAATGGGTACCGAAGGCCTTGACCCTACAAATGTTAAAACAACTCTATGAAAGGAGTCATTGGGGTTCTCGAGGATTGGCAGAAGCCTTCCTCAAGATGTATGCCACCTTGGGTCTTTTTGTTTTAGCAAAAAGAGCTATTAAGGGTTGTTTAATTTGTGCCAAGGTCAATAAGCGAGTTGCAAGGGAAGCTGCTAGAGGAGGGCAACCCTGGGCTGTACACCCGTTCCAGCGATGTCAGGTAGATTTTACTGAAATGCCCCAAGCAGGAAGGCTTAAATATCTTTTGGTAATAGTATGCCAGCTAATCGGGTGGCCAGAAGTGTTCATGGTTGCTTCAGCAACCATAGGATCAGTTATTAAAGTGCTTCTAGAACAAATAATTCCAAGATATGGAATAGTAGATAGAGGTAATAGACTCAGATAGAGGAACTCATTTTACTGGAAAAATTCTTCAAGGGGTTATGGCAGCCTTAGGAATACAATGAGATTTACATACTCCATGGCATCCTCAGAGTTCAGGGAGAGTAGAGAAGATGAATGGGGAAATTAAGAAGCATCTTTTAAAATTAGTTTTAGAAACCAAAATGCCATGGATACGTCTTCTACCATTAGCTTTAGATAGAATACAGGCCAAACCCAGAGGAGAAATTCAATTATTCCCCTTTGAATTAATGTTTGGAATCTCTTACCCTGCTAACTCTCGACCTAGTGGGGAGGTAGAAATAAGTGATGTATATTTGAAACAATATGGGGCCAGAATACTGTCTCTTGTAAAATCTCTTCGACAGGAAGCTCAGCTGGCACAGGCCCTGCCTTTGGACTTTGCTGTCCATAGCATCCAACCAGGAGATTGGGTCCTAATAAAGAGTGGAAAGAAGCACCATTGGTGGCAAAGTGGCGGGGACCGTACCAAGTGTTATTAACCACAGAAACAGCAGTTAAGACAGCCAAACACGGGTGGACTCATCATACTCAAGTCAAGACGTCCAAGGCCCTGGAAAACTGGTCTTTGGAGCTAGAGGAAGAGGATAGGAAACTGTGGTTAACCTTCCATAGGAAAAGACCCGATTAGTAGTATTTGCTAAGTTAAAATCAAGGGCAAAACTGAATTGACCTCTGTGTTTGCCACAATAAGACATTTTTAACTCCGCTACTGGCTGCAACCCAGTAGGCACTGAGCAGTGGAAGCACATGCCATATCAGACCTTGATTTGAAAAAGTAAAAAAAATGAAGTTTGTCCTAGTAATTATATTCTTATATTGCTGGCAAAATCAAAGTCTAGGGTGGGAAAACCAATTTTTGACTTTAGGAGAAAAAATAGCTGAATCTTTTAACCTCAGTAATTGCTGGATCTGTGGAAGTCCAGGAGAATCTGAAGATTAGCCATAGGTAGCCCAGCCTAAATGATGAGTTAGTAACTTAAGCACAGTCCATAATGGAACAGAATTTTGGACTGAGGAAGGGAGTCCATGGCGACTCCATTTTCCAGGAAAAGGTATTTATTGCCTAAATAGGACAAAGGGAGGAGGAGTGCATGTAGGAAAGAGTATTTGTGAATGGACACTGTCTCCTGGATATGATTGTGTTTATCCACAGTGTCGACCATTCAATTGTTCCCAGCATCAAGGGAAATGGCATCAGACCCACATTCAACTTTCTAATAACGCTTGGGTAAAATGCTCATATGCTGAATTTAAAGGTGATGGATGTGACAAGATGGATTTGGATCAGAAGTTCCAGTCTACTGTTCTGTTTTGTCAGCAGGGTAATACTACGAGTGAAAAGTATGTAGCACAGGTATTTCATTGGGCATGGCAGCATCAAAATGGAACTAGAACTTATTTCCAAAAATTCTAGTCCAGAACCAACCAGACAACATGGAGGGGAACAAACTGGGGATGTAACTGTATGTAGTGACCAGACGCAGGAGCCTAGAGGTGCAGTTATTTTATTAATGGCTCCATATCCTCCAGTGTGACCATTACGGGTGGACCTATAGGGCCTGGGAATACTTTATATTATGAAGAACCAAAGAATGAGGAAACTTATCATAGAATCATAGAATCATAGAATGATTTAGGTTGGAAGGGACCTTGAAGATCATCGAGTTCCACCCCCCCTGCCATAGGCAGGGACACCTCCCACTAGACCAGGTTGCTCAAAGCCTCATCCAGCCTGGCCTTAAACACCTCCAGGGATGGGGCCTCAACAACCTCTCTGGGCAACCTGTTCCAGTGCCTCACCACCCTTAAAGTGAAAAACTTCTTCCTAATGTTTAATCTAAACCTGCCCTCTTCCAGTTTAAAGCCATTCCCCCTCGTCCTATCCCTACATGCCTGTCGGAGTGGGATCGGACCCGGAGTAACGACGCAGTCTCAATGTGAGTATGATCGTTCTCGTTTATTGAGTACTTTCACAGAGTATATATAGGCTCGCAGCAAAGCATGCATAGTCAACAACGCTATGATTGGTCCAGCTCCCTTGTTCACGCACAACGCCCCTCAACCCGATTGGCTAAGGCCCTCTGTCCACGCGCCTCTGTTTCACTCTTCTCCCGGGTTTGGTGATGTCACCTTTCTTGTTTACTTAGATCTTTTCTTCCTCACTCTGGGTGCTTAGTTCAAACCCTGGGT
Organism: Pluvialis squatarola; assembly: GCA_033628385.1. Classification (NCBI taxonomy): domain Eukaryota; kingdom Metazoa; phylum Chordata; class Aves; order Charadriiformes; family Charadriidae; genus Pluvialis; species Pluvialis squatarola. The sequence continues at coordinate 29,159 of JAHSPU010060963.1, read as the reverse complement.
TGCTCAACGGAACCAAACCATGCCCTTTTTCATTTAGGAATGTCTCCACACATGCCCTAGTAAAAAGTCCTTCCCCAGCTCTCCTGTAAGCCCCCTTTAGGTACTGGAAGGCTCAATAAGGTCTCCCCGGAGCCTTCTCTTCTCCAGGCTGAACAGCCCCAACTCTCTCAGCCTCTCCTCATAGGAGAGGTGCTCCAGCCCTCAGATCATCCTCGCGGCCCTCCTCTGGACACGCTCCAGCAGGTCCATGTCCTTCTTATGTTGGGGGCTCCAGAGCTGGATGCAGTACTCCATGGGAGTACCAGGGATGGTCCTTTTTCTAACGGGACTTGGGCCCTGAGAGGCCATTATTGGATTTGTGGACAATATGCCTACCGAAAGTTGCCTCCAAATTGGTCAGGGATATGTTATATAGGTTATATTAGACCACTGGTTTTCTTATTACCACAAGTTCAAGGAAACAAGTTAGGGATTAATGTATATGATGATTTGATAAGTGAAAAACAATCAATTGATATATCTCTAACTAGAGGTAGTTCCCAATCATGGGGAAAAGATGAATGGCCACCTGAATGAATTATACAGTATTATGGACCAGCAACATGGAATCCCAACAAGGTGATTTCTGGAGCAAGAGAACCAATTTATAATTTGAATAGGATAATTTGATTACAAGCCATTTTGGAAATTATAACTAACCAGACAGCTGAGGCTCTTGACCTTCTTGCAGACCAGTCTACTCAGATGAGGAATGCAATTTTCCAACATCGAATGGTGCTAGATTATTTGTTAGCAGAAGAAGGGGGAGTTTGTGGAAAATTAAATGATTCCAACTGTTGTTTACAAATTGATGATAACGGGAAAGCAGTAAAACAGGTAACAAAAGGAATAAAAAAACTGGCTCATGTGCCAGTTCAAACCTGGAAAGGATGGGAATTAGACATGTTCTCATGGTTGCCTGGTGGTCCATGGATTAAACACATGTTGTTTTTCTTTGTGCAGTAACAGCTTTGATTTTTGTACCATGGATGATACCTTGTCTTATGCAGCTTATTCAACATATGATCAAAAGAACGCAAGTAGTAGCCGTGCCTAGTGACCCAGAATTAGCTACAAGAGGACAAAAGATGATGTCTCTGCAAATAGTTCCAAAACCTAGAATAAGTCAAGAAGAAAAGATCAAATTAATGGTGACTAAACTTTGTAAAGACAAATATTAAGGTAAGAAGAGGAGGGATTGATAAGACAGGGATAGGAGTGTCTTTCTTTACAAATAAAGAAGTTAGCTGAAAACTGCAGAAGTTAGATAACTGAAAAAAATGTGAAAGTTGAACTTTTCACCTTTTGAGTTTAGTGCGCATGCTTAATAAGCTTATGAATATTAACCTCTCCACCTCTGGCCAGCATAAAGTTAGAGTTAATGATACATGCAACATATGATATGTATGATGTGAGGGGAGGTACATGTTAGAGGAAAATATGTAGTAGGCGGACCGGGAAGTCTGTACCTTTCAAGTACCTCAGCCAACGGGGAAAGGAAAAGGGTCATATGTGAACGGGGAGTTAGGATAAAAGGAGGCTGTGTCCTCCAGAAATTTTGAGACCCCACAGGGGTATGCCCCAGTGGACTCTCCCTTTATTTGAATAAAGGCAACTATTTCCAGGACTCCTTTGTGAACACTGACCTCTGGCAATAAGATTTTCCGCACATTACCAAAACCTTGTCATGCAAACCCAATACACTTAGTAACAATTCTATTCACAGGGCATTTCTTGCAAGCTTTTTCTAATGTGTTTTAACCATATCTGTTCCTTCTTCAGAGAGATTATCCTGCAATGGTCTATCTGCCTTTGAGCATAATTCATAAACTAGATGGGGATCCATAACATAATTGCAATTTTTCAGATGAATCTGTCCCATTTTGATACAGAACAAGCAGATTCACCTGCATTTAACATTGCTATAATTTCTCAAAGCTAGTTAAAAAGGAGTCCAGAGTCCAAACTGATTATACTACCAGGCAAAATATTACCCCAAAATGTAAGCTCTTGGGCAAAGAAAAAAATCCATGAAAACTGAAAAAGGTAGCAAAGCAAAGGTTACTGCAACAAAGCATGTTCATAAAAAGGAAAAGTATCAGCTTTGTCTCTTTCCATCAATTTGTAAGATTGTTTCCTGTGCCTTGAACTGCAGTTTGTACCCATCACAGTATAAACTCCAGAATCAGACATTCATCCTAAAGCCATAAAAGTGACACTGGAGCTGGAGTGTATGATGTATCTTCCCATCAAATTCACATTATCTCAACTCTATGCTACATGTAGTTTCTCTCTAGAAAAGAAATACTTTAAGCTGAATATTCAGCTGTTTTGCAAAGCAGGAGCAGCATGAAGCATCTGGTGTAAGTCTAAGATTTATGCCTATGGAATGGTTATGACAATTCAACCAGCTCTGTCCCATGGCAACAGCTCTTAATGCCTTATTAAGTGTGGAAATTGTGATCTAGTTTCCAGTTTTAGCTGTCTCTATTAGAGCCAGAGCTCCACGTGCTAATGTTGTAGCTCGCAAACTTGGTGAAGAAAGGAAACAAGTTTTTTTGTCACATGGAATCTTATTATAGTCTAATGCCAATCTATAATGAGATATACGAGAGTAAATAAGACTGTCTTAATGCATCTGGAGCTACAGTATTCAGAAGAGATTATTTTTTTTTTACAATACCCAAAATCCTAGATCTAGCTCATCAATGAAGTAATGCAAGAAGTTAACAGGATGCACGAAGCTCTATACCTGAAGAAAAATACTAAGATTTGGCAAAGTAAGCTATGGACAAATATGTAAGATTAAATGCTACTGTGGTATTGATTATATGGAAGGGTCAAATTCTGAACAAGTTGGTGAGCTAAAGAAAAGATCAGTGAAAACTTGATAAGAAAAATAAAATTATATTGGTGAGAACTTTGGGCCGAAGGGCCTTTTTAATGACCTGTATAATATTTCTGAAAGCACAGCATGATATAGGCCTGATGTTTTTACTCTCTTCTAGATGAGGCAATAAGAAGGAATAAGAACAAGGTCCAGTTGAACAGATGCAACTGAAATTGTATGTTTTTACCAATTTCTAGCTATAAATTCTCAAAATTACTACTCATCTTTAGTATCTACACATAACATACAACAGAAGAACAACAGTTCATGAATGTCCACTAATTATACAGCAAATATTTCCACTTCCATCATCACTCCTTTGTTTCCTTATCTTTGAAAATGTTTCCAAATATTTCAATGGATTCCTATTACTTTCACACCCTTTAGCCTCCTCTTCTACTTCAATAAGACCACAAGTTGATCCTGAAGCCAGACCTTTTCTACTATTTTACTTCTGACCAGACTTTTTCCTCAGATGAAAGAAAATTGGTTCCAAAAGGATTCCACCATGAACACAGACACTCTCTTGGTCTGAGATCCAGTTTGAAACCTAATAGCTTGGCAATAAATCATATCACAAACACAGGGTGGAAATTATGATTTTCAGAAGATGTACTGTGGGATCCCATCCAAACAAAACTTAACAAAACTTTCAAATTCTATTCCTGAAATGTCTGACCTCTGAACAAGTGCCTTGAGAATTGATAGGAGATGAAGGCATTTAGGTATCGGACAGCTGAAAAACTGGGTAGGCTATTGTGGGAAAGTAACGGAAGATAAGTGAGGAGGATTGTAAATACGCTCAAGTGACTTGCACCTGAAGTGTCGGAAAACACATATATCACATTAATCGTTGTTTAGTCTTATGTGCTTGGCAAGTAGAACATCTGCACTGAACATAGGCCTGTGATGGACTCAGAGGCACCTTATCGAACATGCTTGAGATTCCTGCCCTGCTGTCGGAAAAGATCAAAGACCAGTGGAAAACTATGCCTGCTTGAATCCCTGATATACAAGCAAGAACAGCAGGTTCAAACTCTCTCACTAACAAGGAAAAACTCTCTAGCAAGGACCGAGCTCCATGGTGCCTGCGTTCCCACTTGCGTGTCTCTGCCCAGGTGCTGTTTTGGAGATCCCCCAGTTTGCAAGGTATTGAGATTAAATTTACTCTTTGCATTTCATCTGTGGTTTTGTGATTGTTCCTCTGTCCTGCCTGTGACAGCTCGCACAGCTATTTACACAAAAAATTTGGAATACTTAACAAGAAACAAAATTTTTTTTTTTTTTTTGTAGTTGACCTTATTTGAATTAGGAAATTCTCTGAAGATAATTGCAAACTAATTCTCTGAAGATAATTCAAAACTAATAGTTAAACACATTGGAAAAGGCTTCAAAATCAAGCCTTTCTTCCAATTTGTATGAAGATGACATGTATGCAAATAACAGCAGACGAGACCCAGCAGCCATAAGCAGCAATTTTCTATGGCAGAAAGATCTCTTCTATTTAATGGACACTGCCAAAAGACAAACCTTACAAAATTGCATTCTGGAGACAACCATTTTCTTCTATGTTGAAAACAGGACAAAAAAAACCCAAAACAACAAACCACCAAGAAACCACTATAAAAGGAGTTGAAAAATAAGCCAAAATTACTACTTTATTACTTACAGTTAAGCCAAAGAAACTTAATGCAAACTCGAACAAGATCGAAGTGGCTCAGGTGGATCTGGACTGGCAACATAAGGGTGACATTCATATACATAAAGGTGAACTATTCTTAGCTCGGTGGGCCCATGACACCTCGGGTCATCAAGGAAGAGATGCAACATATAGATGGGCTCGTGACCGAGGGGTGGACTTGACCATGGATGCTATTGCGCAGGTTATCCACGACTGTGAAACATGCACTACAATCAAGCAAAGTGGTTAAAGCCTCTTTGGTATGGAGGACGATGGTTGAGGGTAGGATGGCCCTACAGAGGGATCTGGACAGGCTGGATCAATGGGTGGAGGCCAGTGGTATGAGGTTCATCAAGGCCAAGTACCGGGTCCTGCACTTGGGTCACAGCAACTCCATGCAGTGCTACAGGCTTAGGGAAGAGTGGCTGGAAAGCTGCCTGGCAGAAAAGGACCTGGAGGTGTTGGTCAACATACGGCTGAATATGAGCCACCCAGATGGCCGAATATGAGCCACCCAGATGGCCAAGAAGGCCAATGGCATCCTGGCCTGTATCAAACACAATGGATGACCAGGTAGAACTGTATATGACAGCCAAGGAAAAAACACTCACCTCGGAAAATCTAACTTCCCTAGGGGAGGTCAGCTGAATTCACACTCTGAGCATCTTTAGGGTGCGTGATAACCCTTTCCTGTCAGACAAAGCAGGTGTTTTAGACACATTCACAATGCAAAATGCTTTCTATACAGAAGGCACGGCAGTAGAAAAACTTCTCGCAAAGGGCGGACTGACTATTCAATAACGAGAGCTACTTTGTACAGAAGACCCTCAGGTTCCTTAGAAAAAGAAGCCAAATATCTACAGATATAGTGTGACTGGAAAGTTGCCTGGCAGAAAAGGACCTGGGGGTACTGGTTGACAGCCGGCTGAACATGAGCCAGCAGTGTGCCCAGGTGGCCAAGAAGGCCAATAGCATCCTAGCTTGTATTAGAAATAGTGTGGTGAGCAGGACTAGGGAAGTGATCATCCCCCTGTACTCTGCACTGGTTAGGCTGCACCTCGAGTACTGTGTTCAGTTTTGGGCCCCTCCCTACAAGAAAGACATTGAGGTGCTGGAGCATTGTCAGAGAAGGACAACAAAGCTGGTGAGGGGTCTAGAGCACAAGTCTTATGAGGAGCAGCTGAGGGAACCGGGGTTGTTTAGCCTGGAGAAAATGAGGCTCAGGGGAGACCTTATCTACAACCACCTGAAAGGAGGGTGTAGAGAGGTGGGGGTTGGTCTCTTCTCCCAAGTAACAGCCAATAGGACAAGAGGAAATGGCCTCAAGTTGCACCAGGGGAGGTTTAGATTGGATATTAGGAAAAATTTCTTCACAGAAAACATTGTGAAGCATTGGAACAGGCTGCCCAGGGAAGTGGTTGAGTCGCCATCTCTGGAGGTATTTAAAAGACGTGTAGATGTAGTGTTGAGGGACATGGTTTAGTGGTAACTTGGAAGTGCTAGGTTAACAGTTGGACATGATGATCTTAAAGGTCCCTTCCAACCTAGACAATTCTATGATTCTATGATTCTAACCCACAGCCCTGCACTGCTCTAAGGGTGCACATCAGACACTCTTCTTTAAGAAATGTAAACAGTAAGAAACAGTTAATGGGACCATATATTTTAATTTTAAAGTGTCTCAGCACTGATGGATTAAATACATGACAGCATAAAAATGTCATTCATCTTTCTTTCAGGTCCATTGAATATGTCTGAGTTCCCATTGCTAAGAGAAGTCCTAAATTAAAAAGGAAGATCTGAAATAAATCAGATTCTCCATCAGACATTTTTTTCCATGTCTGTTGAACAGAAGTACTCAAAGGTTTATTTTAAAGTGAATCAGTGGAAGCAAAATAGCTTTTGGTCATGTAAATAAATCCTCTGAAGAATAAAATGCAGAATGCTATCCTGACCTGACTTAATTTCCCTTAATCCAGAAAAGTGCCCTGGTGTCTCAGTTCACCAAAGACGACTTTTGTTTCATGCAGATTTAGTGGCTACACCTACAACAGACCCTCACTGCAGCTCTTGTCAGTAACTCTACCTACCACAGTCCCCACATACTTCTGCAGACTTCATTCTGAATCCTTACCTGAGCATCCCCTGCTGTAACCTTGTCCTGGTTTGAGGTAAAACAGGACCAATTTTGTTCAGTAACTTCGCTTCTTAGCTGGGCCTCTTCTAACTACTGAAATTAACAGCATATTGTGCAGACAATGTTCACTCTCTCTGAGTGATAAGACCTATGTTTATAGTTGATGCCAAGGCATGGTATGCAGAGAGGCTCTTGCTTATACTTATTGCTATAACAACCAAGGCCAACCAACTCTGTTACTTGCCCCGTTGGAGGGTCGGAAGCAGAAAAGCGCAGTGGGGTCCCACCTGCGGGGAGGAGCGGACAAGACAGGTGACCCAAAACTGACCAACAGAGTATTCCATCCCATCTGCCTCATGCTCAGGATAAAAGCTGAGGGATCAAAGGGTCAGCTCTTGCTCTCTTCCTTCAATGGCCGACATCTGAGGAGGACTCTGTCTGTTCGTCTGCCTTTGGACCCGATCCTGAATGCAGATCCGGAATCCAGTTCCCATATGTCACTGAGTCCAGCCTGGGACTGCCCCAGTGGCAGTCGGTGTCGTGACTGTCATCCTGGGAGCTTGATACGGTTTTGTATATATTTCATTATTTCCTTTTATTGTATTATTAATATGTCATTAAAGTAGTTTAGTTCCTTCTAAACTCATAAGTCTCTTTTTCCCTCCTCTGCCTCTCTCTTTGAAGAGGGGTAGAGGGGAGCATCTGTCGGTCCCTTCTGGGGTGCCCCACATCCCCAGTAGCCAATTCAGCCTATACCACGACAAACCTCTTTATATGAGTAAATTTATGTGAACCAGGATTGAAATCTATATTTAAAATCACATTGACAATTAGACGTGTGCTACAAACTTCTCCTTCATCTTTATGCATACAAGTAAGCAAGTATTTAGTTTTCAGAATGCAGCCCAAAAGTAAAGTATTTTGATAAGAAACCTAGGCCATATATGTCCAAAAGCTATTCTATAATTATCATAGAATCAATCATAGAATCATAGAATACAAGGTTGGAAGAGCCTTCAAGGATCTTCTGGTCCAACCTTTCTTGGCAAAAGCACAGTCTAGACAAGATGGCCCAGCACCTTGTCCAGCTAAATCTTAAAAGTGTCCAATGTTGGGGAATCCACCACTTCCCTGGGGAGATTATTCCAATGGCTGATTGTTCTCATTGTGAAAAATTTTCCTCTTGTGTCCAATCGGAATCTCCCCAGGAGTAACTTTTACCCATTACCCCTCATCTTTTCCATGTGCCTCCTTGTAAAAAGGGAGTCTCCATCTTCTTTGTAGCCACCCTTTAAATACTGGAACATGATGATAAGGTCTCCCCTAAGCTTTCTTTTCTCAAGGCTGAACAAACCCAGTTCTCTCACCCTTTCCTCATATGGCAGGCTTCCCAGTCCTTTGATCATCTCTGTGGCCCTTCTCTGGACCCTCTCCAGCCTGTCCATATCTATTTTGCATAGCGGGGACCAAAACAGAACACAGTATTCCAGGTGTGGCCTGACAAGCGCTGAGTAGAGTGGGATAATGACTTCATCTCTTCTGGTGATGCCCTTGTTGATGCAACCCAGAATCCTGTTGGCTTGCTTTGCCGCAGTAGCACACTGTTCACTAATATTGAGCTGCTTGTCCACCAGGACCCCCAGGTCCCTTTCCACAGAGCTGCTCCCCAGCCAGGTAGATCCCAGCCTGTGCTGCACTCCTGGATTATGTTTTCCCAGGTGCAAGATCTTACACTTGTCCTTGTTGAACTTCATAAGGTTCTTGTTAGCCCATTCTTCCAGCCTATCCAGGTCTTCCTGCAGAGTGGCTCTCCCTTCCAAAGTGTCCACTTCCCTACTCAGTTTGGTATCATCAACAAACTTCATCGGGGTACAGTTGATCCCATCATCAAGATCACTTATGAAGATATTCAACAGCATTGGGCCCAATATAAATCCCTGGGGGACCCCACTCATGACAGGTTGCTAGTTTGAAAAGGAGCTATTTACCACCACTCTTTGGGTGCGGCCTGTCAGCCAGTTCCCCACCCACCACACAGACCACTTGTCTAGACCGTAATGCATCAGTTTCTCTAGGAGGAGGCTGTGGGAACCATATTGAAAGCCTTGGAGAAATCCAGGTAGACAATGTCCACTGCTTGCCCCTCATCAACCGAGCAGGTTACTTTGTCGTAGAAGGCGATCAGGTTTATCAAGCACGATTTGCCATTGTTGAATCCGTGCTGGCTTTTCCCAATTACGTGCTTCATTGGACTTGTGATAGCCCCCAGGAGGATTCATTCCATAACTTTCCCAGGGACTTGAAAAACTCCCAGCACTCGCTAGCTCCTTTATCCTCCATGGAAGCTTCCAACAGAATCCCTCCCAGCTAAGCTCTGAGTGAGCTGAAGTTTGCTCTTCTAAAATCTAAAGCCTTTGTCTTTGTACTAACCTTCAGCGTGCTCGGCAGGTTCCCAAACTCCACAATATTGTGATCACTGCAGCCAAGGCTATCACTAACTGAGATATTACAAAGCAGGTTTTCTTGATTTGTGAGTAGCAAGTCCAGCAGTGCCTCATTCCTGGTTGGCACATCTAACATTTGTATGAGGAAGCAGTCCTCTACGCATTCCAGGAACCTGATGGATGACATGTGAGCTGCTGTATTGTTCTTCCAACATTCTTCCAAATGTCTGGGTAGTTGAGTCACCCATAAGAACCAGGTTCTGTTGACCCGAAGCTTGCTTAAGTGACCCAAATATTGCTTCCTTGGCCTTTTTGTCTTGGTTTGGAGGTCAGTAGCAGATGCCTACTGTAAGATCCCCCTTGGAGACGACCCCTCTGATCTTGACCCAGAGGCATTCGATAGAGCTTCCACAATTGCAGTGGTTGACTTCTATACATTCAAGGTTCTCCTTAACATAGAGTGCGACTCCTCCTCCTCTTCTTCCCTGCCTGTCTTTATGAAACAGCCTATAGCCACCCATCGTGATCCTCCAATCATGTGAGTTGTCCCACCATGTTTCAGTTATTCTTATGATATCATAACTTTCTGACTGGGCGCGTAGCTTCAGTTCCTCCTGTTTGTTCCCCAGGCTGCGTGCACTGGTATACATACACTTGAGGTGGTTGGTCTTCTGGTTCTCATCTTGGGAGGCAGCTAAGGAATATTTGTCACTGCTCTGGTTCACCTGGCTTATTCCCCAGTTGGTTGCAATGGCGTGAGCATTGCCACCTCGGATGTTGCCCCCCAAGTCCTTCAGTTTAAAGCCCACCTCACCAAGTTGGCCAGCTTGCTGTCAAAGATTCCCTTGTCTCTTCTAGACAGGTGGATCCCATCCCTCCTTAGCAGGCTATAGTCATCGAAGAATGTCCTGTTGTCATAAAGCCAAAACCCTCACAACAGCACCAGCCACAAAGTCAGAAGTTGATTTGCATTATACATCTATTTCTGGCTGCCTCCTTTCTTCTAACTGGCAAAATGGAAGAAAAGATAACTTGGGCACCAATTTTTCTCACTTGCACCCACAGGGCTTTGTAGTCTTCCTTGATTCTGCCCAGGTTCTGGCTTGCGGTGTCATTCGTACCCACGTGAAAGAGTAACAGTGGAATGTCTGTGCTCTTGACAAGTTGTGGCACCCTCTCAGCAACATCTCGGATGTTAGCTCCCAGAAGGCAGCATACTTCTTGTGCCTCCCTGTCAGGCCGGCAGATGGGTGCCTCAGTGCCCTTTAACAGAGTCACCCACTATGAGCACTCACCATTTCTTTTTGCGGTATCCACTGTGTGCTGCTGGTACAGTTTCCCCTTGCAGATCTTGCTTGTGAGTGTCTACAGCTGTTAAAGCTTCATATCTGGTTTTGGTTGTAATGCTGGAGGGTGGGGACTGAAGCAGAGTCCTGATTTTGTTGGTCACCAGGGTCCAAGGTGCCTCATTCTCTGTCGTGTCCGCCACAGGAGCATGGTTCTGAAACCACTTATCTATCTCTGTCTCAGCCCCTCTAATACTGCACAGCCTTTTAACTGTTTCCTGCAACTCGGCCACCTGTGCACATCTTTTGCAGGTACTTACCTTTTCTCCAGGAGAAGGGTCTGGGCACTCATTGCAACCTACCATCTGTACTGAAGTCTCCTTCCTTACCACTTCCCATCTGGGTGGAAGCATCAGACATCTCAGGGGCTTTCTCTGTAGAAACACTGGTTTTAACTCTGAGGTGAGTGCCCACCATTATGGCAGAGACCTAGAGCACTTCCCTGGGCTGTGGGCCTACAAGCAGGGTGCACAGTCCTTCTCATGCACCACAGTTTTAATTTGGTTTCCTGAAACAAAAATGCTAGCTCTGAGGATTTTCACTCTATTTTATTTTTCTGTAGCCTGTCTTGTCCCTGTAAATATAGCAACAAAATGTATTTTTCCCTTTACTCCTTTTCCTAGCCTATTTTAAACATTTTGATGTGGAATGATACATTTCCGTAGAATATAACACATTTTAAAATCCTCTCCTTTTTTCTCAAGAGGGTTTCTTTTTTTTCCAGACATGATCTTTCCTCACATGCTCTTATTGGCGGTGTTTTCTCTCTGACTCAAGCTCTTACACGTCTTTCCATTTCCCCTTCCAATGTACGTGTGTATCTCCTTGTCACTCCCTCTGTCCTTTCTATCACTATCCAGCCATCTTCTGCTCCCCATTCTCCACCACTTTCTCCACCACTGTCTCCTTGTCACACCCTTCTCTACACCCATTCTGACTCTGACTGGAGTAAGGCAGCTCCAGCACACCCAGCTGAGGATTGTTTTTGTGTATACAGGCTGAGCTATGGCCCAAGTTGGATTTTCAATCTGTGTAGCTACTGGAAGGCATGAAGCTGGACATGGGACAGTGAGAAAGCATTATTCCTGCAATGTCCCAAAGCATTCCAGTGAAGCCAGTGACATCCTCTGATGTCACTAAACCTTTTAATTTGTAGACTTCATAATGAAACGTGACAACAGCATCCATTTAGTTGCAAAACATACACCGAAGCTACATTAGGGCAAAATTTGCGTAATCATATTGCTTTAAAATTGACCTAACAGCATTCCTAACTGTTGAAATCCACAGACGTTCATGCTGCTGCAACTATATGTTACACTCCTCTATGCCATTAAATAACACCTTAAACATGATTTCAAATATCTGAATGCAAGCATACGCATTCACACAGTACAGATCCTCGGGTTCATAAGCTCATGATTGGATTACATTGTTTCATCAATGCAATACTCATCTGTGAAAGATAATCTAATTAGACATTCTCCTCTATTATCTCTAAACTTTTTTAAAAATACCATCTGAGAAGGAGAACACATTAGAGCAGAAACTGGTTATAAACCATATTGCACCAAGGCAGCTTGAGTAAGAATGAGATATATTTATTTGGGGATCAGAATACACAGACTTTACTAGTGAAAAAAATAATCTGTTATTTTTCTTTACTGATGAAATATATCCTAGATGTCAAGGGCTTGATGTATCCTCCACAATTCAGTGGCTCCAGAATCTCACACAGATGGTATGCTGGAGCTTCAACTGTCATTTTACTTGAAACACCACAGTGAGGCAAGAATCTCACAACTGCTTTGTATTAAAGACGGATTTAGAGCAAAATTCCACTGAAAAATACATGAAGCTATGTCAACTGACATCAGATGAGTTTCACTTCACAAAAGGAACTCATTGGCTGACAGAAGATTGAATGCTCATTAAAGTCTTTTGACATCTCTGTTCCTAACCAGCCATGTCCCCTAAGCACCTACATTTCTGCTCCAGAGCCTGCATCTAAGCAGTCTTACACAATTATTCACAGGCATACAAAAAGATTTAGGGATTGTGAGACCAAATTTTAGAAACCTCCACAGCTAAATGAAAAACAAGAAGGGGCCTGGACAATGCAGAGATTTTTTGAAACTTTTAGGCGCTGGGTTCCTCCAGTGGCTCCAGCTCTGTTTTCAGGCTGGAGCAGCCTAACTGTGGGGCTGGAAGCACTGTGGAGTCTCACAGTTGAACATCCTGATTTCTGTACCCTGGGGACTAGAGCAGGAATGCACTCTCAAAGCAGATCATACGCTACCAAAGGAAAGGGAACCACTGCCACAAAACATTAAGCCATATTTTGGAGCAAAAGGGTTAGAGTAGATACTTAACACTTCAAGACTCTGGACAGCAGGCAAGTACCTAAATTCCTTGAGAGTGCATGTCCCAACACAAGCCTGGCAGCTTTTCTTACCAGGCACCTCAGGACATTCCCTCTTCATTTGCTGAGGCTTTGCAAAGCCTCTTCTTGGCAGCCTGCCAGTCCTCCCAGGAGCTGAGTCCCCACACTGGCGGCTCCGATGCACAGGAAACCAGATACAGGGCCAGTACATGCTGTGAGACAGGTGCTATAAGAAATGAATAAATTTCATTCCACAGATACTTTGAGAATGGTTTAAAAGGCCAACAAGTATAAGTTGCTCTGATGCAAATGCCCCACTGCATTCTTACTAGTACAGTGGAACTTGCTTGGTATGTTCATCCATCTTCACTTTCAATGGAAAATAAAGTTCTTAGATTTTATTCTTAAAGATGAATGTTTTTACCACGTTTCTCAAGACACCTCTGCAGGATCATTTGCCATTTTACTAGTGTAACTGTGAAGTAGATGGTTATGAAATAATAAAAGCTGAAACTTCAGTGACCCAACTTCTCATCATCAACATGAACATATGCCTTTATCAGGAACATAAACATGTTGGACAATCCTGATGGAAATCTCAGATAAAGTAAAATCCCCCACAAGTTTAATTAATGGATAGTCCCCTGACCATTTATTCTTCTCTCAAAATGCTATTGACCATAACAATGACCATGTGAGATGGTCAATGTTAATGAAAATAATACTAACAAAGGAATTACTGAGTATCTGAAGCTTCTGTAAATAAATACATATTACACATATAGCTAGATGGCCAGGCAGATACATAGGGTTAAGTTCTTCAAGTGTAAATAAAACCAGTATCATTGCTTCAGCTTTATGCAGATGACTGAAGCTACAGGTATTAAGACAGCAAAATACATCAAAGCAATTCAAACTATAAATAGTATTATTTCAAAATGAAATTTGGCCAAACTTAAATATTTGCCTCAGTTACTCCAATAATGTCTAACTGAAATCAGTGGAATATGAAGGCAAAATATGACCATATAAAGGAAATTTTACTGCACTTTCTCTTTAGTTAGGCTTATGTCATCTCATCAATTTACATAGTCTTGAGGTGGAGAGGAACAGGCTAAATGTAGAAACCTTTTATGTATTTAATTTCAGTCAAAATACCAATCAGCAGCAAATTGAAAATCTTTATGCAATAATCTCCTGAAACTTATCAAGTACAACAATGAAAACCACAGCAGTTCTGACCAATTGACTTCAAAATAGAAATAATCTATGCAGGAAAGTCCCAACATCACCCCAGCCCACTCAGCCTTTGCCTCACAATTCAAGAATTTTTCACTAGAGTATATAATCTAGTTAATCGCAAGCATATTGCAACCATTAGATATTGAAATCACTGAAGTTTGAGAGGTGTAAAGGATTTTCACTCAGGAGCAGCTAATGTCCCAATCAATGTATTGTTACTGTCATTGGTAGCATCCAACAAGGAACTTCAAAATACTAGGGGCAGAACAACAGCTTGACTGTTTTACCTACCTTAAATATGTAACATGCCCAGCTTCAACCTCCTGCCAGAATTATTCATTATGATTTAAAAAAAAAAGATAAACAACTCTTGGAGAAAATACAGAGGTAAACAGATAATGAGAAAACAGATATTTACATTGTGGTTATTGTCTTTTACAGTATTTTAATTGTAGATGAAAGTAGATGGCAACAAATAACATCTTATACTGTCTTCAGTGTTTCACACACAATCTCTTTATGCCATTCCACACACAGCCAGACTGAAGTGAATGCCATTACTTCCACTTTGCAGTGATGTAACTCGAAGCTGAATGCCAGCCCATTCTTTTTTTCACCACTCCCTCCAGATTTCTCTTCTATAGTCCTTCATGCAACAACAAAAAGGGAACAGCGAACTCCTTCCTGTGACGAGGCTTTGCTACGTTTGGTCACACATTAGCACTCCCCCGAGCAATGGTGCAGAACCTCTGCCACAGTCCTGGCCATTGTGGCAACTTACCAGGAAACTGAGGGGCAAAACTCATTTGCATGCACATTTAAAAAACACACACAGATTTGAATCAGAGGAGAAAAAAAAAAGAAAAAAGAGACAGTTCTTATTATGGAGCACTACAGATGTATTCAGAGCTATAAAACCTCTGAGAAACTGAGAAAGAGGAAAGGACAGAATGCTAAAAAGAAAGCTGACACCACTTGTCTAAAATCAATGTGCATGCACGCACTGGATATGATCTGAAGTGGCTGCATATGCTGCAGGTTTGTGTACACTAGATTACTATATAAAATTAGCAATGGAAAATAAATACTCTCTGCTTAGCGCTTCTCCAGGAGAAAATATTTTATGCTCAACCTGAAGGACCCGCTGTAGACTGGACCTGCTATATAGGGAAGTTTGCTGCATCCCTGGGGCCCAGGTTAACAATGTTAAGAAGCTTTCTTCCCTGGTACAGCCCTCATATTATTATCCCCCTTTGGTCTTTCAGGCAGGCAGCAATGAAGTAGTGAGAAGTCCAAGGGCAATGAAGAGAGATTTCAGGGCCTTGGGACGACTGGTTGAGGGATCGGGAGCACAAGTCTTGTTCTCCTCTATCCCTCCAGTTGCAGGGTTTGATGAGGGGGTAAACAAGAAGAGCCAGCAGGTAGCTCCGCACTTGTGGGGCAGGGTGCTAGTATTTTTGAGAATCGGAAGGCCCACCACCCCTCTAGGGCAAAAAACTACAAACTCAATGGCCTCTCTGAAATGCTTATACACTAATGCACGCAGCATGGTGAACAAACAAGAGGAGTTAGAGATCTGTGTGTGGTCACAGGGCCATGATCTCATTGCAATTACTGAGATATGGTGGGATAGCTCACATGACTGGAACGCTGTCATGGAGAGCTATGTTCTCTTTAAGAAAGATAGGTCAGCAAGGTGAGATGGTGGAGTTGCTCTTTATGTGAGAAAGCAACTGGAATGTATTGAGCTCTCCCTGGGGGCAGATGAAGAGCAAGTTGAGAGCTTGTGGGTAAGGA
>JAHSPU010060963.1:0-12851 GCA_033628385.1 Pluvialis squatarola | reverse complement strand
ATTCATCAATGACCTGGATGAAGGGATAGAGTGTACCATCAGCAAGTTTGCTGATGATACAAAACTGGGAGGGATGGCTGACACGCCAGAAGGCTGTGCCACCATACAGCGTGACCTGGACAGGCTGGAGAGTTGGCCAGAAAAAAACCTGATGAAATTCAACAAGGGCAAGTGTAGGGTACTGCATCTGGGGAGGAATAACCCCATGCATCAGTACAGGTTGGGGGCTGACCTTCTGGAGAGCAGCTGTGTGGAAAGGGACCTGGGAGTCCTGGTGGACAACAGGATGACCATGAGCCAGCAATGTGCCCTGGTGGCCAAGAAGGCCAATGGCATCCTGGGGTGCATCAAGAAGAGTGTGGCCAGCAGGTCGAGGGAGGTCATCCTCCCCCTCTACTCTGCCCTGGTGAGGCCGCATCTGGAGTATTGTGTCCAGTTCTGGGCTCCCCGGTTCAAGAAGGACAGGGAACTGCTGGAGAGGGTCCAGCAAAGGGCTACAAAGATGATGAGGGGATTGGAGCATCTTTCTTATGAGGAAAGGCTGAGGGACTTGGGTCTTTTTAGTCTGGAGAAAAGACGACTGAGGGGGGATCTTATCGATACTTATAAATACTTAAAGGGAGGGTGCCAGGTAGATGAGAAGAGTCTTTTTTCAGTGGTGCCCAGTGATAGGACAAGAGCTAACGGGCACAAACTTGAGCATAGGAAGTTCCATCTTAACATGAGGAGGAACTTCTTTACTCTGAGGGTGGCAGAGCACTGGCACAGGCTGCCCAGAGAGGTTGTGGAGTCTCCCACTTTGGAGTCATTCAAAACCCGCCTGGACGCCATCCTGTGCAACTGCTGTAGGTGACCCTGCTGTGGCAGGGGGGTTGGACTGGATGATCTCCAGAGGTCCCTTCCAACCCTGATCATTCTGTGATTCGGAACCTCTGGGAAGCAGAGGCAATAAGAAAGGTCTGTGATCCATCTTCAACTCTTTTTTTCCAAATTTCACAGATACCGAACTCACAGAATTCCTTCCATTTCCCTGATTATCTTTTTGCTGGCAAGAAAAGGTTCCCCTCCCATATTATTTCATTAAAGTAGTTAATTATTTATTTTACCTGACCAAATTCCACCAAACAGTCCTGTGGAGCTATGCTATCTTTATCTTTCAGCCTGCCACGAGTCACACTTTTCCTGACATGGGAGGAGAGCAGTCATTCAGATGTGCATGCTCTGACGGCAGGCTGCCAGGCTCTGCCTTGCAGCCTGTGGTGGGCAGCTGGTGGAGCACACCAGGGCACCATGCCGCTCCACCTGGAGCAGCTTTCTGTCCTGCTCTGAAACCTCTCTGATCAGACGGTTACTTCAGGTAGATTCCACATGTGCACATCAGTGTGCTTGCACCTTTGGTAGGCTGATTATTGTGACTACTTCATACTCTAGAGACCAATACTAAATTAATTTAAAACTTCTGTTGGCCTGAGTTAAAAAACTAGTGTATGCCCAAGGAGATTCTTGCAGAGGTTACGTATCTCCTGTTGCCACCTAAACACATCCAATTTCACTCTTGTCATCCACTGATAAAACATGAGTCCTTTTTCAACATATAGGTCTACAAAATCCTAATACTGAAATTTTATGCCAAGCCTAACAAGCCTTGTTCTATAGGATGGTTAAAAGTCTTTATAGCAATATAATTCTCTAACATTTTGACTTCTTAAAAGAAAATAATTAATAAGCTCAGTTTTCAGCTGTATCTCCATTAGAGCTACAACCACGTACAAAAGATTTAATGTAATATTCATAAGAACTGTATTAAGCCAGTAGGCAACCTTATTTTATATAATTCCCTATCTATAAGGGAAGACTGTTGATAGTGTCCATAACTGCTGAAAATATATGTTTTCCAGAAGTTTTTAATACTTGAAGGTTATATTTTTTGGTCTGAAGTACTGTAAAACTCTTTTGGTTTTGTATGTTCCCACTGTTTTGTACAAATATATATTGAAATGACCAGATTTCACACAGTTTTAATCTGGACAAAGTTAATTTAATCTTTTTAGGTGTTTTCACAGAATAGTCCTCTTGAAGAAATCACCATTTCTATTTCAACTAATGGTTATATCTACAAAAAGCTCTGAAACCATTTTGGGACTCAGCTTAATATTGATTCTGAGTGAGTGACAAGTAAAGCATGTGGCCTAGTAAATTACGTTCTTAAAAGAGGACTCTGTGACAACCAGGTTTTCAGATGCTAAGGCTAAAAAGACACAGGAAGAAAAGTATGGTTTTGACAATTGGCCACCTATCTGCGCCCTCTGTAACACCAACAAATTGATAAGAAAGCATGAAAGCAAGCTTTTTTCCTTGGATAAATTGCAGCTCTCCCACAATCCAGGAAAGTACCCAAAATGAGAATACATCTGCAAAGATGGCAGAAAACAGAACTCTGGTCTTTGTAACTCCCCCTAGGTGAAAAAAGTCACCTGGATTGCCATTCACTAGGAGTAGTCAGGGCCAAATCAAATATTTATCAGTATCGCTGAGGACCCAAGTGAGCCCCATCACATCAGTGGAATCACTCTGGATTTATATAGCTGTAGTTGAGATCAAGCAGTTGACTATCAGCAAGTACTTTTATGACAGTGAAGTGCTTCCTGGTTTTGACACCTTTATCAACCCCAGGTCCTAATCTGACAGAAGAGCACCTTAATTATTTTCATATCTTGCTGTATGTATGATCATTACAGAGTGAGAACTTCCCATCAAAGATGGATTTTTCAACATTAAGGAAAAAGAATGAGCAAAACCACAAAAAAAAACCTAAAATTAAATATTCTATCATTTGCAGAAAAGCTAATGACCTGGAATACCATCTCTAACCCATAGACTATTTTTTCTACTTGAAAACAAATGCTGTCTGTCACAAATACTTTATTGGGTAGAAACAAGACAGTTGAACAGTGCAAAGTTATCCTGGCTTCTAGCTTTGCTCTTAAAATATGAAAAATTCTTATCTATAAATATAAAATGGAACATTCATTTAAAGCAACAAGATTTCAAGATGGCAACCTGTAATATATGAGATAAAATGCACAACGCTACACAGTTTGAAAGGAACTTATTCTTTAATTATGTACTTCTTTTTACAAATGGTATATCACCAGTTTTTGCACTCTCTTTTGGCAAACAGTACATTTCATTGCACAGGAGACATGCTGTTGCTCCTTTTATTTCTCATCAATGCCTCGAGTCTGGAAGGAGATTTTCGGAGGGCTTTCTAGTTTCTTAGAGCTGCTTCTTTGCCCTCAGTTCTTTGCTCTAGACAGGCTCCCACTGAGCACCACAGAACCACAGAAGTCTCCCTCAGAAGAACTTCATTGAAGGAATTCAGCTCAATCCTAATTGCCAGGACATGCCATAGTCTTCTACAACAGCCAGGAGAAGCCAAAGCTTTCTACAGGTCTGCCTTGAAGTAAGCTACAGAAAGATGTTCACCCGCCAACCTTTACCCAAGACTGTTTTCTCCCTGTTACCTTATGTGAGCATGTGCAAGACCATGACTTACTCCCATGGGATTATATAATGCCAAAAGCCCTTGCAGTAGAGGAACACAATGTCTGACATAAAGCTCCCTGGAGATAATGGGTCCTCCCAGGAGAAGTCTGACTCATAAAAGCTACAATTGTTCCCAGTCCTTAGGCAAGGCTCTTTCCTGCTCTTCCTCCCACAGAAATAGGCTGGATGCAATCTTGTGCGAGCATGCAGAAGGCTGTCAGGGGAAGGAGATGTATTTCTGTACCTTGTTTAGTCCCTTGTCTTTAAGTGAGATTTTTCTAGCTACTGCTGCACAGGATAGTAGGCTTATCTTTATGAGTCAATTTTACCTTGTTAAAAGGAGCTGCTTTTCCTCAGATGAGGCCAGTTCAATGAAACATCTGTAAAAATCTTCACCCTCCTGTAGCAAGGAAGACATTAATTCTTAAGAGCTGCCCTCTTAAGTGAGATTTATTTAATGTCAAGGGAGAATTATAAATTGGACTTTTTTTAAGATTTACTCACATTTCATCCCTTTTTTAGTTTTAATTGTAACTAAACTGAACTCTCCCAACAGTTTAAAATTTACTTTCCCTCTAGGTGCTGAAGCTTATTAAAGTAGGTATTTTGACTCTGAGTGATTAGACTCTGACTCAAATGAGAATTCATATTCTGCACAGTAAGTAATCCATGGAAAAAATATGCCAACAGGTATCTTCAGCTCTTTATTTATGAGTGATGAAAAATATAGGAAATTATTACAAACAGGAAAAAAACAGAAATATCATTAGTCCCAATACAGAGAGAAGTGATCTAAATTAATTTTGTCAGAGTGAACTCCACTTTCAAATGTATTTGTCTTATCATCACATTAACACTTTAACAATGACAGCCTACAGGTCTATTTTTAGGTACTTAATATGTTAAAATATGTGATGAAAGCAGAGAAAGTAGTTACTGAAAATGTTTTCTGTAAAGACATTCAAGCACTCTTCCCAACTCTGTGCTGGTGAATCATTCAAACAACAGTGCATACATTTGTATGACAAAAACACCTGCATAAAGAACCTGTTGTTTTTTAAAAGTGCTAAGCAATGCACAGTAATACTGAGACCACTATGTGGTGTGGGAATTTGGCACTTCTGAAAACTAGGCCATTCATTTAAGTTCCTAAAACCACATTTTTCTCACAGAAAGGTAGATGTTCACAATTTGAAGGTACTGTTCTTAGTATCAGTACAGTATGCAGCTGAAAGAGGATAGTCCCTCACTTCACCAGACTAGAAAGAGATTTCCACAGGTCCATAATATCCCTGAAGTATGTAACTTTTACAAGATGCATTGATGGGGATTGGGTTAATTTCAGGCACCACTGATTTTCTAACAGCAAGGCAAGAAGGATATGTCAAAAACAAGATCATCAAAAACAGGCGAGCTCAGTGAGACTCTGAGTAGAATAGTTTTAATTTTGCTTTTCACAGACCCTCAACATTGCCTATTTTTTAAAAGTACCCAAGGCTGTATTCAACACTATTTCATCTGCAGAATCTTTAATGAAGAAATAAAATATCACAATACTTTCCATGTTATTTCTAAACCAGATTCCTGTATCATATCACAGATTTCTCTTCCAGGAAATGGTGCTGTCCTGACAAAAATATTAAGCCCTATTTGATAGCAAAGTTAAAATTGAAAGACGGTGTACAATCTTCCAGGTATTTTGAAATAGCAATAAACAGAGGGCTAAGTACAAGCTGTGTATCTAGTTTTCATCCCTATCTTACTGAAGTAGAGGTAGATTTTAGGAATGTAATTACATATTTAATAACCTGAACACAAAGTTAAGCACAGCCATCAGCAACAGAAGACACATGGTCAACATGCTGGAGGGAAGAGATGCCATCCAGAGGGACCTGGACAGGCTTGAGAGGTGGGCTCGTGCAAACCTCATGAGGTTCAACCACTCCAAATGCAAGGTCCTGCACCTGGGTCGCGGCAATCCCAAACACAAATATAGGCTAGGCGGAGAATGGATTGAGAACAGCCCTGAGGAGAAGGACTTGGGGGTGTTGGTGGATGAGAAGCTCAACATGAGCCGGCAATGTGAGCTCACAGCCCAGAAAGCCAACTGTATCCTGGTCTGCATCAAAAGCAGCATGTCCAGCAGGTCAAGGGAGGTGATTCTGCCCCTCCACTCCACTCTCGTGAGACCCCACCTGGAGTACTGTGTCCAGCTCTGGAGCCCCCAACATAAGAAGGACACGGACCTGTTGGAGTGGGTCCAGAGGAGGGCCACAGAGATGATCAGAGGGCTGGAGCACCTCTCCTATGAAGATAGGCTGAGAGAGTTGGGGCTGTTCAGCAGCCCAGAGAAGAGAAGGCTCCGGGGAGACCTTATAGCAGCCTTCTAGTATCTGGGGTAGAGGGCCTACAAGAAAGCTGGAGAGGGACTTTTTGCAAGGACAAGGGGTAATGGCTTCAAACTGGAAGAGGGTAGATTTAGATTAGATATTAGGAAGAATTTTTTCACTATGAGGGTGGTGAGGCACTGGAACAAATTGCCCAGAGAAGTTGTAGATGCCCTATCCCTGGAGGTGTTTGAGGCCAGGCTGGATGGTGCTTTGTGTAACCTACTCTAGTGGGAGGTGTCCCTGCCCATGGCAGGGGGGTTGGAACTAGATGGTCTTTAAGGTCCCTTCCAACCTAAACCATTCTATGATTCTATGATAAGATGACCGGTACTCACGCCAACCCTTCCTAAGCTCTGTGTAAAAATGGTTCCGGCTAAAGTAAAACCATTCAGAGCAATGGATTCCATAAAAATTGTTTTCAATGTTACTTTCATGGACACTTTCATCTTATGTAAGCCAGCATAGTTTCTAAAAGGAGCAGTCCAACCTTCTCTTCCCAAAACCTTGCATAGCCAGTAAACACATTGCCATGCAATGAACCAGACAGAGGAGCTAGGTAAAAACTAACATATCCAAAAAAGGCTGGTCTTAAACTAGATCGTTTTGGAAAGGAAAGAAAAAAAATGAAAATGTTCAGGAAAGTGTTCCATTTTGATATTTTCAGATGGTCACATTTTTATGTTTCAGTTTTAAAAATGTTTTTCAATTCTCTCTCTCCCTCTTTTGCTACAGTATATATAAATTGAACATAAATTCTCAAATAAAAACACACATCAATTATCCCAAAACCATTTTTCTTCACCGTTTTTTTCTATTGAAGACTTTCAGCGTAATCAGAGTGACACCAGAATTTCAAAATTATTCACCAAATGGAATCTCTGATGTAGGCAGAGTTTCATTAAATTCATGTAAGTAGTAATAGGGCATACCACTAAAGGGGAAAAAACATTATCTGTATGTATTTATCATCAAGTGGTTCAAACACCTGGTGGACATAATGTGCTAGGACTTCAGACAGTGATTTTTGTCTCTAGCTGTAGAAAGCCACAAGCTCCCCAGCTGTGAAATATTTCACTGCTACAGTGATTTGGGAATTAATTCATCAATTTAGATCAGAATTTCTGATACTACAATATTAAGCACTATGAATAAAAATAAATCGCCAAATATTCAAAATCAAAACAGTGTAAGTTAACAATTCATCATTATTTTAAGCAAAAACACCCAATTACTTCAGACTAAAATTCAACTTTCCTTGCATCTGCAGAACTACCATTATTATAATCATTATGCTCATGTAGGGAAAACAGAACGCAAGAGGGAATCTTAGAATCATAGAATCATAGAATGGTTTAGGTTGGAAGGGACCTTGAAGATCATCGAGTTCCAACCCCCCTGCCATAGGCAGGGACACCTCCCACTAGACCAGGTTGCCCAAGGCCACGTCCAGCCTGGCCTTGAACACCTCCAGGGACGGGGCTTCAACAACCTCTCTGGGCAACCTGTTCCAGTGCCTCACCACCCTTAAAGGGAAAAACTTCTTCCTAATGTTTAATCTAAACCTGCCCTCTTCCAGCTTAAAGCCGTTCCCCCTCGTCCTATCACTACGTGCCCTAATAAAAAGTCCTTCCCCAGCTCTCCTGTAGGCCCCCTTTAGGTACTGGAAAGCCGCAATAAGATCTCCCCGGAGCCTTCTCTTTCTCCAGGCTTTCTTGCTGACAAAATTAATCTGTGTGTTTAGTTCTTACAGGTCTTATCTAGTTTCTTCACAATATGCTGCAGCATTAGATCTGTTCTCATGCACAGCCTTATTGTCACTGTCCCTCACTGCCAATGAGAGTTAAGTACATATTTGAATAAAGTATTTCAGAACTGATATGATGTCCTTGTTTAGCCTCAGGAAAAAAAAAAGGGGGTGAGAAAAACACTAAAAAAAAGGAAACATCTTTTTTTCAGGACAACCAAGCATTGCTTTTATGTAAACCATGTCAAATGACATATAAAGTGAAAACAACTTCAGGGCATCACGCATATCTATTTGAAAGATGACAGATCAGCAATTCTATTCAGTCTACAGGGTTTCTGGAGGAGCAATGTTTCATACAGGGGCAGATAATAGGAAAAAGGAAATGAGATTCTTTAAAAAAAAAAGAAAACTCATCATGGCCACACTGTAATATCCTTTTTAGATCCTGCAGTAAAAAGCATAAAGAATCCAGCCATTTATGATATTCTGACAGATGTAGTTAAAGAAGAGTAAATCTTGCACAGTCACAGCACCCGAATGAACACCTCACTTTATAAGAAATCTATCACCCTACCTATTGCTTTCTGACAATGAAATTAAAAAATATTACATTGATAAACAATCTGCCCCATATTTAGTGCCCACATTATGCAAAGATGTGCTTCACTAATAAATTTCTAATTACAACCTTCCTAAACCAGAAAGCCTCTGCAGTGTCAAACACTAATAATTTAGAAGTGAGAACACAGTGCATTTAAAAAAAAAAAAGTACAGTCTGAACATGAAATACAGTCCAAAAGGATTAATTGAACTACATCGGTAAAGGATTATTTATGATAATTAACACAATACAAATATGTTTGTACTTAGAGATTCTTCCCTTCTAACATTTCAAGAAAAAATCCTGCAAATGCAGAATCTCTCTGAAGTGTATTTATGCCCATCCAGTGATCATTTACACATATATTATTTACACAATATAATAGCTTAATACCACCTAAAGGTCAAATGTTGGAACAGGTCTATATAATGAATAAAAAAATAATAGTTCTCAGTTGGTTTCACTGGAACCTCTGTACTTGAACAAAAGCTAAGTCATGTCCTCATGGTTTGGTTCAGGACTTTACTGTGGGAATACAAGTTAACTCCGCTGAAGCTATGATAAATGTACTCCGGAACAGGCCTATTTGGATTGATCTGCAGTGTGGTTATGTTTGAATATTTGAATAGTACTAACATAAGAAGAGGCTGTGCAATCAATCCAAGCAACAGGGAAAAATCAGATAGTCAGAGAAGCTGGTCCCAGGAAGAAAAAACTCACACAGATAAACGTAACAGTTTAAAGAACAAACACAAATCTTAGGTCCTCATCATAACTGAAATATTACTGGTACGCTGACTTCCATGGACTTACACTGATTTGCTAAGAATCTGGCTCTGAGTTTATAAATTAAGACCACTGATAAATGAACTTAATGGACACTAGGGGCAACTACAGTATGCAGAGGAAAACCCCCAGTGATATTTAACTTGCTAGTTAACCTGCCTTTATACAAGGGTAAGACAAAGAATCTTCCTTCTCAAACAGAAAACATACTGCCTTCTTTCAGAGGTCTCTCCTCTTGTATTTAACCACTATGGCTAAAACAAAGCCATGCTACACACTGACCTAAAGGAACATCTAAAGGAAATAAAGCATGAAAAAGCCTTAGTTTCAAGCATGGCTAGTGAGTGCTAAAGTACTGTAATCCTCCTTACATACCATTTCAACTCTTACTCATTTAAATCTGTTTCTTGGTTTGAACATCCATCCAGTGAACATCCACCCCTTTGCCCATTACTGAAAAGCTTGTGTTCCTGTTGGTTTGAAAAACAAAGTCATCAGGCTAAATATCTGAAGTAACAGGACAAGGCCTGTCAGCTGATACTCAAGTCTGATCACAAGCTAATAGAGGTTTTGTCATTTAGGGACAATTCCTGAGTGCAATAGTAAATAAATGGGGTCACCACTCAGGAAGTCCACAGATGCAGCAATGGTAGTAGGAAAAAAATCATGGCCAAATGCAAGAAAAAGATCCTTAGATAGCCTTGGGCTCTTCTAAATTGATATCACATACATGTCACCATTGTTGACCCTCATAGAGCCTGTACTGGAGACCTGCCCAAATGCTGCACAAGGTACAGCATAGCACCTTGCTGCTCAGCAAGCACCTTCTCTAAGAAGAAACCACCAACTCTTCTTCAATGTGAGAAAGAAAAGTTTGGCCCTTAATGGTCAAGGCTTAGGGTTTTCATTTTATGTACTTCACAAGAGAGCTTACTACCATAAACTTGTCACTCAGTACACCACTGTATACTAAGAATATTGTAAAACATCTTTCTAAATCAAAATACAAACAAGCAGAGAACATGAAACCCTTCTCTCAAAGGATGCCTTTTAAATGTTCTTAAAATGTCAAAAGAAAAGTGAAAATTGAGTATGCTCTAAGTAGTAACCCACTTTCACCAGTTTCTCTAAGCTTAACTTTTATTTTTCAATTCAGTTTGAATTTTCAAGATCCTGAGACTAGTTTCCAGTCAACAGTTTCCTTAAGCAAATACTGACCCCAGTCAAAATTCAGGGCTGTGGGATGTAAGGCCATCTTCCATCTCTCGTTGTAGAATGTTCTGTTTCAACATTTATAAAACAGTTTATTTTACATCAGTTATGCCCTTAGGCTTTTTACTTTATTCAGCTTGGAAAATGGAAACAATAGACAGGTTTCACTTCCTGGTTTCTTGCTGCAATATTTGGTTTAGAAAACAGTGCAAAGTAACTTTCAAATTCAATTGTTTTAACTACATGACAAATAATATTTGTTAGATAATTTTTATTCTATCAAGCCTTTCAAAATGGTCTTTTAAAACAAGATCAAAACAAAACATATACTAAAACCCTAAATTAAAGAGTATACTACAAGCAACCTAAAAATACATCTGATTCTCAGTTACTAGGTGAACTGAACTGTTCTACTTCACTGAAAAAAATGATAGAAGTTGTCTTTTCCTTTAGTAGGAAGAGGCAGGGTAGTGAGGTGGGAAAGCATTTTTCTGAGCAGCCTTGTAGCCTGGGGACCATCTGAGAGCCTGGTCCTGCAGCCAGGCCCCGAAGCATGCACAGGGGAGAACCGATGGCTGTAGGAGTGTTGCCTGCACTGAAAGGTTCACTTGCAAAGAATACAACACTTTAACCTGACATACCCCGGTAAAGAAAAAGAATCACCAAAGATATCAGATGAACTGCCTGAGAAAAAAAAAAAATAAAACCAAGACACCTTGCCAAGTCTAATAAAATTCAGCTAAAAGATAAGAGGACGACCTAGCGTATACTATAAATACCATATTAAGTAAAAGGTAACTAAGAGCCAGGGAAACAAAAAGAATGTGTGTTCAAGCTTTTACATACATTTCCTTTTGAAAACAGACAAACACAACAAATGGTGAAATATAATAAAAAAGTGTACATGCACAATCCAGTTTATAATCAAAAGCTCGTAACCGCTTAGAAATAATATTTAAACTACCATTCAATAAAACATTTTTTAGCTTTAGAAGCTATACTGATATTTCACTTAATGCCTCAGTATTTTAATTTGGTCAATTGCAGACAGTCTTGCATCTGTCATGGGACTAAATATGGCTCTCAAATGCAAGAGGTACTGATGTGAAATTTGGCCTATTTGTTATTAAAATCATAACTTTTTTCAGTTTTTTTAAGATGAATTAACTTTATATTTCATATGTTGATGCCTTTGCTGTGTTTCTGTTAAGTTTACATATGGCAGAAATTCTACATATACACATAAATTAAATGAAGAGAAATGGTGAAGTGCCACAGGGCAGCATTCAGAGGAACAAGCCTCCAACAACTTTCTGACCACCTCCCTCAATACTTCCTTCTCAGTTTATGTTTGCACGAAGGCAGATGATTTATTGATCTTCCTTGCAAAAGGAAAGGAAACATAAAAGCCTGCCATGGTATTGAACCACTGCACCTCACTGACAGCAGAAAATTAAGGGAGTCATTACTGTAAAAAAAAAGTACCTTTTGGAGCCTCCAATATAGGTGAAGGTAAAGGTGGAGTCTGAGTACCTGAAATCTGAAATACAACGAGCTGCGTTATTACAACTTGTCTTTATTTTGGCTGAAATAGCTGAGGTTTTGCAGACCAGCATTCTGCTACCGACATGAGGTGTGCGTGGGTTGGGGGTCGGCATGAATCAGAGGAAATGCAGCAACTGCCCACTCCCCAGGTCCTCGCAACAAGTGCCCGGTGCTATGGCAACGGCAGGTATTTTCATTGTCAGAAAAGGCAACAGGCAGCCACAAGACGGGCTCCTGCGACGGCAAATCACTGCCATGCCTCCAGACCTGAAGCCAGGCAGGCGTCCGAGGATAAAGGCATGCACCGAGGATGGCGGGAGCCAGGCCGTCCGGAAAACAGCCGTGCAGCGCCCGCCGGAGGAAAAAGCACCAGGGCGCTCTCCCCAGCAGCTGCGGGCTACGCCAGGCAGCGGGGTCACGCACACTCGCATACACAAAAAAAAATTTGCGTGTGGCCACTGCCACGCTCCCTGACTCAGGATGTCCCCCTCCCCCCCTTTCCCAGCCGGCGCCTGGTTTCATCTGCCCTCAAATGCCCTCGGAAGGAGAGGAGGAAGAGCGGGGTCTGGGGCGGGCGGCGACAGCCTCCGCGCAGCCAACCTGACGCCCTAGAGAGAAACTCACCTGCAAACAGGCAGTCCTTCTCCGCCTTGCAGTTTTGGATCACAACTTCAATATCCTTCTGAATCCTCTCTTGTCTTGAATACATCCCCATGAAATAAATCCCAGGGGGAAAAAAAGCAGCCTTTATTTTCACCTCACCTCCCGCGCTGCCAGTTTTAATATTCAGTCCGAAAGACGGACCCTGGGGCTGGCGAGCAGGAGTCTCCCCGCGCCCCGGAGGTATCCGCTCGGCCGGCTGGAGGACTGAGGAGGAAGGCGGCGGGAGCCGATGTTGCATGCCCAGACGTGCCAGCCCAGATGTGCCGCCGCTGCCGACGAATGGCAGTTTCCTCACAATACATCCAGCGGGGGATGGCGGCGGCGGCGACACGGGATCCCCACCCCCCACACCCCCCACGCC
>JAHSPU010060953.1:0-10409 GCA_033628385.1 Pluvialis squatarola | reverse complement strand
TTATTATTATTATTATTATTATTATTATTATTATTATTATTATTATTATTATTATATGCATGACTGAGACAAAGTCTGGAGCTGCATTTTGATAGATACATGGCCCCAACCTGCAGTTCATGAATGTGTTGTAAAGGGGGCTTTGACCATGGGTAATTAAAAAGTTAAAACTGGGGATCCCATTGTTACAACTGAGATCAATGGAGGAAGTAAGTGTTTTCCGCAGTTTTTTAGTTGCTCAGCATTGTTGACCACAGGCTACCAGAGGCCTGGTCCACTGGGTTAGATAATGCATAAGAACTGAACAAAAATACAGTCTCTGTCTTGAAAGTCTGTGCTCTAAGATAAGATGAAGGGGAAACAAAATATTTGCAGATATAAACAGGGAAGTATTTTCATTAGAAACATCTATGGTGTAGTTTACAGTATCTTCTTTTTGTAAGTGACTGCCTGTTCCCTGTAGCCATCATCGCCCATGTGCATCAGGTGCTGCATCAGCTATTGTTAGCCACTCCACCTAAAGGGCCGCTTGCTTGCACTACAATCCTGCCTTCCTTACTTGCTGGAAAATGATAAAAAATAATGAACAAATTCTTTCTGTTTTACAGCATGAGATAGATGTTTCAAGACACTTACAGAGTGATTTTCTCTGTGTTTAAGGATTACAACAGTCTGCTCAGGGAGAAAAAAGTTGCACTTGCATACAAAACCTGAAGTACTTTCCGAGTCTTTATGCTATCCTGTCAAACTGTTTATCTTTGTTTTTTTTTAATCAGTACATACATGTAAAGGTAGAGGGGTTTACACCCTCAGCTGCACTACATGACCACGAGAAAACAGGACACAATCAGTCTCACAGTCAAGCGCATAAAGGTACACTGTAGACAGGAAGTGTCAAGGACTAATGTTTGAATTCATATTCATAGGTCTTATATTAGGCTCATTTATATTCATCACAATATTCAGTTTTAGAATTTCAGATTTTTTTTCTGCATGCTCATGAAAGGAAAATATTTCTCATTTCCTTACTCTCATAGTTATTTAACATCTTAAGGGAAATTAAACCTTTATGCATGGTCAAATCATTTTTAAAAGTGAGAATTTTGCTTAGAATGAATTCAGTGACAAAAGGAAAGACAGAAGAGAAAACAGAAAACAGAAAAACACAACAGTTCTATTGACCCTGCACTTTTCAATCACTTTCAAACCTAAAAATAATAATTATGAATCATGAGACTCAGAATTTGAAGTTAAAAACAAGGACACACACCTTTTAAGCTACCCATTAACTTTAATGACTTCTGTTTGACTCTGTATTTGCATCTGTATTCAGTCTTACATTTAGTCTTACTCTAAATGTTCTAGTTGATGTCACTTTCTTTATTTTGGGTCAACTAGTCCACACTGTCTCTTTGTTTTCAAATATTTTTTGGAATCTGGCATAGCTGACCCTTTCTATTATTTTAATCTAACATCTACTTCCATTCTCTCATATTACAACTACTATTGTGCTTGCTTTTACTTGTTAGGTAATTCTAGATAACTATCACTATCAAATATCACCTTGTTCTTACCAACAAGGAGGTGGAGAATGTGAAGCTGAAGGGTAACCTTGGCTGTGGTGACCATGAAATGGTGGAGTTCAAGATCCTTAGAGCAGCAAGGAGGGAGCACAGCAAGCTCACTACCCTGTATTTCAGAAGAACAGACATTGGCCTCTTGAGAGTTCTACTTGGTAGAGTACCAGGGATAAAGCCCTGGAGGGAAGAGGGGCACAAGAAAGCTGCTTAATATTCAAGGATCACCTTCTCCATACTCAGGAGCAACACATCCCAACAAAGAGGAAGTAAGGCAAAAAAGCCAGGAGGCCTGCATGGATGAACAAGGAGCCCTTGGACAAAATCAAGCTCAGAAAAAAAGCCTACAGAGGGTGGAAGCAAGGACAGGTAGCCTGGGAGGAACACAGAGAAATTGTCCAAGCAGCCAGGGATCAGCTTAGGAAAGCTAAAGCCCTGACAGAATTAAATCTGGCCAGGGACATCACGGGCCACAAAAAAAGCTTCTACAGGTGTATCAGTGATAACAGGAAGACTAGGGAAAATGTGGGCCCTCTCAGGAAGGAAACAGGAGACCTGGTTACCTGGGATATGGACAAGGCTGAGGTACTCAACGGTTCTAGCTACACTGCCCAAATCATAGAAGGCAAAAGCGACACTGGGAGAATGAAGAACTGCCCACTGCAGGAGAAGATGATGTTTGAGACCATCTAAAGAACCTGAAGGTGCAAAAATCCATGGGACCTGATAAGATGTATCCACACGTCCTGAGGGAACTAGCAGATGAAGTTGCTAAACCACTATCCATCATATTTATGAAGTTGTGGCAGTTGGTTGATGAGAAGCTCAACACGACCCTGCAATGTGAGCTTCCAGCCCAGAAAGTTAACCATATCCTGGCCTGCATTAAAAGAAATGCAGCCAGTAGGTCAAGGGCGGTGATTCTGCTCCTCTGGTCTGCTGTTGTGAGATCCCACCTGGAATACTGCGTCCAGCTCTGGGGCCCTCAACAGAAGAAGGACATAGACCTGTTGGAATGCGTCCAGAGGAGGGCCACGAAGATGATCAGAGGGCTAGAGCACCTCTCCTATGAGGACAGGCTGAGAGAGTTGGCGTTCGACCTGGAGAAGAGAAGGCTCCGGGGAGACCTTACAGTGGTTTTGCAGTACTTAAAGGAGGCCTACAGGAAAGGTGGGAGGGACTCCTTATCAGGGAGTATAGCGATAGGAGAGGGGTAATGGTTTTAAACTGAAAGAGGGTAGATTTAGATTAGATATTAGGAAGAAATTTTTCACTTTGAGGGTGGTGAGACACTGGAACAGGCTGTCCAGAGAAGTTGTGGCTGCTGCATCCCTGGAAGTGTTCAAGGCCAGGCTGGATGGGGCTTTGAGCAACCTGGTCTAGTGGGAGGTGTCCCTGCCCCTGGCATCAGGGTTGGAACTAGATGATCTTCAAGGTCCCTTCCAACTCTAACCATCCTATGATTCTATGATTCTATGGTCATATCCTCATCACTCCATCCTCATTACTGAGTCAATTTGCACATGTTCAGCTCATTTAAAGTATTCTTGTAAATCATTCCTTCCAGTCCCTTAATATTCTTTGTTGCTTTTCTCCGAGGTCCTTCCAGTTTGTTTACATGATTTGAATGAGATGCCTCAAGTTGAAAGCACTTATCTCAGGGACATCTGAGGCAGTACATATATTGCTTGTCAGTTCATATTGTAAGCCAAGTATTCAGCTATATTAGACTCCCATATTTCCTGCATACATTGTGTTAACTTACGGCAACAAAAGAAAGGGCAAAAAGCAGTTCACGGGTAAGCAAAAAAGTGATTTTCACTGGTTCTGATGATCATCTGGGGTGGTAGTTGAAACAAAATTGAGCAGTGCTACTTAGGAGACATACACTGTGATGTACTGTGTGTTCAGATGAATTTTGCAGTGAATTGTACTCCTCTACCTTGTTTATCTAATGTAGCTGACTGGCTGAAAAAGCTTTCCTCTGTGTCAAACTACATTAGCATGGTTGTCAATGTAAAATTAATTGACAAGCCTGGCAACTGGCAGAGCTATCCCTTCAGGTCTTGGAGGTTAAACATCTGTCTGAAGTGATGTTTCCTAAAAAGCTTTACATAACTGCAGCAATATTTCAGGCAAGTACTTAATGTTTCAGCTGATGGAAGTTAGCAATGAAGGAAGGACAAGACACAAACACTTGGAGGGATGTGTTGGGTTATAGCTTGATGACAGCCTCACCACTGTACCAAAAGGTTAAAATGCTCAGGACGTCTAAGCTTTTAAGCTCTATCTCCACGTCTGTATATGATTGTATTGGGTACAAGGTGCTAGTGACCCAGACAATTTGTGGCATTTTCTGCTGGATGAGTGTTTATCTTGAAATACCGGTTTCTTACACATGGGTAAAAAAGGTTAGGTCAAACTCTTAATCAGTAGTTTTTATCAGAGAAGAATGGTAAGAGAGAGAAACCAAGAGTCTTGATTGTTTTGAAACATTATTATTGACCTACTATAGGTGTGGCCCAATCATCTTAATCAGAAAGCAGTCATGTTTTTTTGCATCTGTATCGATCAGCCTAAGATTTCTTTCCTTTCCTTCACTAAAACCAGGCTTTTTATGATGTGATCCATTTTATTTTAAGGTAGAGTGTATAACACACATATACATATGTAAAACATAAGTAACACATTTAGACTAATAAAGCCTCGGAAGCTTTCTCTTCACTAACTCCTATTTCAATTCGGAACTGCATGAAATCATAAGGCAGTTGATGCTGTTTCATGCTGGTTTACAGCCAATTCAGCTCATACCTACTTTGAGTTAGTAAAAAAAAAAGTATAATCTCTTCTGAAATTTCATTAGTTCAGAAGCCTAGGTAAAGACCAGGAACCACACCTATCCTCAGAGTTTTATCCTTGAGTCCTGTTGAAGGCGCCTTCCTGAACAACAAGGGAAGCAGGACTCTACATGTTCTGTCCCTCTCAAAAACCTGAAGACATCCAGATAATACTCCGGTGTTTATTTCTGAAGCCATAGAATATGTCAAGGCAAAAAGGTATGTGAAGAAGCAGCTCCAGTGCACCTCCTCACCCTTGTTCGAGTCAGAGAAAGAATACAGCAAAATAACGCTTGAATTACAAATAATACATGAAATAACTTCTTTTTATTTCAATACTATTTCAAATGCCAGAAATACTGTAAATTTCTAAGCTGTGCTCACAAGGAGTCAGAATTTTTAAAGCATATATTTGAGTAAAGTAGTGAAAGTGATTTGGGGATTTTTAGGGATAAACAACTTAACCTGAGTGTATCAGGTTTTGTTTTTCTTACTCATACTTACTTACTTGCTTATATTTACTAAGTATATGATGGCTTCTCCCTAAAGGAAAACTCTAAATGTCCAAAGTCTTAAATGGCTCTTTTTGAGTAAGTCTCATTCTACTCTTTCCAAGTCTGGCTGTAGTCTTAAAGGATTGGCATGCCTTCCTCATCTTTTGCAATTCATCTATTTCAGCTTGCAGATCATTCAGCATCTCATCTTCCCTGGAGGAAGGCTTATAATGTGAATTCATGTGGGATAGGAAATCTTCCCATCATTAGAATACATATTTTTATAAGGGAAAACAGATCATGGATTTATGTCCAAGCCCTAAAGTCTTAAGCCTATGGGAATGCACAGTAGGAAGTAGTTAGCAAAAAACCAGCCTGGCGATCAAGATTGTCTTATTTATTTATTTATATTATTAAATTCTCAGTGCAAGGATAAGCTCAATTAAAGTCAAGTCAAGTAATTAAAACCACAAAAAATGGCAGTCACAGATATGGGATTTTGATACAGTATTTTCTTTTTAAACTATTGTTACCTTGGGGATTAGCATTTCTGCTGGTTTCCACATCTACAAAGATCTTTTAATTGTAAACCCTTGAGCGTACTCACAGTAAGTATGTGAAGAGTTGTTAGTTTGAAGCATGAAATAGTGACTACACTAAGGAACACAGCAAGAAACATTAGCTTTTGTGTATGGTGGTTACGTTAATGTATATAAATTCATCATATATATTTGGTAATCCTGAAGACATCGATATAGTTCTCATTATCAAAGCAACAACCTACTTCCGCTAAAAATCTTTATTTTTATTTATTAAAGAGGAAAAAAAGAAAAAAATCTAAAAATTCACTTCTGATACTCAGTGCAATGCCTAATTTCTAGGTGTCTGTACCTGCTATGAAATTCGTAGTTTTAACCTACACCATAGGGGAGGTCTGAGCACCAAGAGTAGGAATTCACAGTAGCTTTCTTAAGTGTGGTGCCATCTGATCTAGCTAGCAGATGCCTCTACAAAAAAGCAGAAAGGAATGTACACTGGAATGTTGGTGAGAAGTTGAGATACCCCACTGCAAGCTCAAAGAAACTTTACAGCACCTGGAACTTATAGCCTTTGATTGGTCTTTCTAATCTACTCCCTTTCTAGCAAAAATCGCAGAAGGATCACCCCTACTTCTTGGGTGGAGACTACTGAGAAAGCCACTGAAAGCTGCGAGGAAGATGGTCTAGAGCATCTAATTATTCTTTTTCTGTGATTAACTTCACCTCCTGTAGAGCAAAAATGGTTTTGAATGGCCTTGTTTTTGTTGGAATTGGAGACAAAAATAGAGTATTTTCATCTTCCCTTTTCAAAACACAGATTTATGGAAATTTTCGGCAACAGCTGTTAAGCTGTCAAGCCACCAGCAAAATGCAGAACTGAGAATAGAGGCCAATCTGTTAAATGAAGCCTTGTCTTTGGAAACTCAAGAATCTCAGTGTCTAAATACTGTTTTTTAAAGAAACTTGTTGTCTTTGCAATGTAAGGCTTGTTTCCTACAATGGCCTTTGATGGTGAAATCTAGCCATGGAATGCATCAGACAGCCTAGGAAATAATTTGAACTGTGAAAGCAGATAAACATTTTAATCCTGTCTATTTTGGAAACATGATTTGATGAGTGATAGCTGAACTTTTCAATGTTCAGAGGCTTGGAGTAGATAAACATAAAGATTGAAAGAGTGAAATTCTGGCTATAGTAGACTAATTTGAATTTTCCTTAGCCTGTCTGAACAAACAAGTATCTTGGAGTCAAACTCAGATCTTGTGGGTGCGGAACTAGTCCTGCTGTGTTCATTTGGCTGCTGGTCATCTATACCAGAGTTGAGTTTAATCCTACCATGTTGTAAAGTTGGTAGGTGTCATACTTCCTTACTCCCTTTTAAGAATAACTACTCCCATAGATGGGGTGCACCACTCTTCTAAAAGAGGGCCTAAGAGAAAATGGAACAAAACATTAATGATATTTTTGCTCCTTACTTCTGATTCTTCATTGAGGACAGAAGGAGCGAAATTTACAATAAAGAACAATAAATTTAGTTAGTGTGTTGGGATTTCTTCCATATAAAATTTGGAAAAAATTCTTGCTATTTTAGAATCCATGTCCTCAATTTCCTAGGCCATTTGCCATGATTTTGTTTGCTTGTTGAGTATATTCTCTGCATGTAGAAATGGAAGGTCTTCTTAAATGTTCATTCCTATGATTGCACATGTAGAACTTCAGAAGAGTCTCCTTTATTAGGCAGGAAAAACAGAAGAAAGTTGCCCCTACAGATAAGTTAGGGGAATTCCCACCTAGGGCTGGCCTGACTCATCTTCCAGTCCTCCATGTTATCATGGCAGAAGAGCAGTTAATATGGCAGCAAGGGAAGTTAGGGAAATGCTGCTAAAATCCTGTCATTTTAGCCGTCAAACTACCCAGATTAGCCCAACACCTTCTAGAAGGCAATAGAGCTAGCAAATTCTCTTCTTTTCCCTTTCAAATGTGTCAGCATGGGCTGATGATGTAGATTCTGCACATAAAATGAATGTATAAAGTATGTGTAAAAATCTCATTATGGATGATAAGGAAAAAAACCCCAAATCACAACAATTTGCCTTCAGTATCAATTCCTGTTTTCATGATCAATTATAACTGCACGTTTTTTACATGATTTTGGCAGGGCTGAGCATTTCACAAAGATGTGCTCACATCTTTCAGTAAAGCCTTATAGCTTATGTCCATTTCTATTTTATTATATCTTTATTGATGCAGTGTAATTAAAAAGCTTTTATGTGCATGTGAACATATAGTAGACACGAGAGACAAGTGTTTCTATTACATGTTGTGGAGATGAAAGTGAAATTCCTGAGAACAGAGATTAGTGTAGTGGAAAAGTGTCTGTGAGCTTTGGCATTAGAGCATGGCCCTATGTGCAGCAGAAGAATATTTCTTCCAGTAATTGAATGCAAGAATGTTTGTTATGATTTCCTCAGAATAGGTGGGGAAAGGAAAGCAGAAAGATAAAAAGCAGAAACCAAGAAGAGAAGATCTGAAAAAAATTTTATTATCTTAAAGCAACACCTCAATAATTGAGGTCATGTCTATATGGTCACTCAGTTATTGTGCTAGGCCTGTATTAATGAGCTGACACACAACAGGGGATACTAAATCCCTGTGCTACAGAAAACTTCAGAAAGTGGCACAACTCAAGACTGAAAAAAGGACAGAAGTACTTTTTAGACTATCTTACCAGTTCTTAATTCTATGTCAGTACCCTCACACTAAATGAAAAGTAGTCAAATTGTTCCCAAAATGTATCCCTCTCAATTGCATGTGGTAGCAGATTTTGGTTCCCCTTAGTCTTGGCCTGTCTTCTCTTTCTGTTTCCATGAGTGTTTTTCACATGCTTTTGAGGGGCACACAGCCTTGGTTTTATGACCACCTTTACCTCAGTGTAATTGTTTCAATGTGCTCACTATAGCTTTAATACTTCAAGCCATAAAGTTTAAAGACTTCAGAGAATTCACCTGAATGGAAAGAGTTGGTGATGGTTGAAAATGACATACACTACTGTTAATTTAAATAAATACAAATCAATCTGCAGAAGTGTTGTCCAGATGGTTTGTTTCTTTAGCAGAAATAATGGGGTGGGTCGCAAATCCAGAGTTCATTAAGATTTAAAAAAATCCATTTGCTAAAGAGAAAATGCAAAAGCTGCCAATAAAAGCTTTTGTACAGCCACAAGAATACTGCTTTCAAACTTCTTGAATTTTTAATGCACTTGGGAAGGAGGGGGAGGGGAGGAAGAAAATTAATACAGGCATTTTCAGAGTGAAATATTTCAACATTTCTAAGGGACTCCAAAACGCAAGCTCTGAAGCTTCTATACCTATTGCAGAAACAATGCAGTTATGCCATTGAAATTCAGTGAGAGCTTTTTTCATCGCTGAAGGAAAAGGTCTGAACACAAACTTAAGGAACATTCTAGCTGGCTAAAATCTCCATCCAATGCCAAAGAATACCTCCTTGAATCTCCTTTTTTTTTTTCTTTTTCCTCCACTTATCATCAATTTTTAATATGCAAGGAGAAATTTTACTGTGTACCTTCTATATTCTCTAACATGGAGACCATCCAGAAACTTACATTTGTCAAAAGCATTTTCTTAAATACCAGCCTGCCTCAGAAGGATATATTCTTCAACAGTGCATGTAAGATTGGATGGCACAAATCCTGATGTTATATTCAAATATCAAAAGTTATATTTATCTTGGTGTTACTTCATTTTCATCACAATTTATTAATACAAGAATTTCTCCCTTTTTCCTTGTGCACTCACTTCACTTAATGGTCCTCTTACTCTGTTGAATGAAGCATTCTTATTGCATTTTGTTTTCACTGCAACTATATCTCATTAT
Source organism: Pluvialis squatarola (assembly GCA_033628385.1). Taxonomy (NCBI): domain Eukaryota; kingdom Metazoa; phylum Chordata; class Aves; order Charadriiformes; family Charadriidae; genus Pluvialis; species Pluvialis squatarola. The sequence goes on along the minus strand of JAHSPU010060953.1, from coordinate 1,068 downwards.
AAACTTGTGTTCAATTTGTTTTACATTTACATCACAGTCTGTTCCAGTATTACTGTTTCCCGGGTACTTATATCATTAAGTATTATCTGTTATTCAGATCATCGTATGCCAGGTTTTGTACTGAACTGAGTTTTTTCTAAGCTCAGTCTCATTTTATAATGCTTTAGCCAATGTTTCTCATCTGTTCTGGTTTATTTGATGTATTGCTGCATTTTCATTGTTATTCACAAATTCTTCCAAGTTATTATCATTTGTAAATGTAGCTGTTAACTTTGAATTTCTCTTTCTAAACTATTTTTATGTGTGCTAAATAAGACAGACACTGTTACTGATTACTGCAAATTGAAAACATTAAAAACTTGCAGGCAACTAAATTATTTACAGATTTGGTCAGATGTATTTGATTTTGGCTCTTCCTACTGTTATGAAAGCAGTGATTTAAAAGACTGACATACATATTGCATATTTATAGCTTCCTAAAATATTCTGTCACTACGCACACAGGTATGTATGTGTGTATTTATGACACAGTTACCTCAGGAAAATGCACTTGTGACAGGGCAGATGGTAAAATAAAGAAGTGTGATGTTTTAAGGAGTTGACTGTTTACTGGTCAGTTACGCCTGAAAAATAAATAATCTGCTTTATTAGACCTGCACTGATGTCAAGTGATTTAGCATGCATACTCCCCAGAAAACATGCTCATCAGATTATTCCTGTACTGCAAACCTGTGGTTTTGCATATACGGATAAATGTTTGCACACATTTACGTTTGCACACATTTACATTTACACAATAAATGTAAATGTAAAAAATGTTACACAATAAATAGGGTTTAATCTTGGGGCATTATTTTTAATTACTTTTCAGTTCTTTCTCATAATCTTCTGTTCTTTAGACTCAGAAAATACTATACCAATGTCAACCATAGGGTAAGAGGCTTTATTCTGTTGGTGTGTAGAGTCAGTAAACATCTATTTAAAAGGAGAACTGGGTCTTTAACATCATACTTTTCTAGAATCATAGAATCATAGAATGGTTTAGGTTGGAAGGGACCTTGAAGATCA
>JAHSPU010060885.1:0-11221 GCA_033628385.1 Pluvialis squatarola | reverse complement strand
GGCACAGACACTGCTCTCAAAGGGACTGGTGCCTGCCATGGGGACATGCCACTCACCAGGCACAACTGGTCCCGCTGGGGCTGCATGCAACAGCCCCAGCAGCTCTTCTGCATGGGGGACCCATCACCCACCTGCTGCTGGAAATAAGGTGGGGGCTTCCCTGAGGATGGAGGCAGCCACCTCCGCTACAGTTGGGTTCTTGCCCAACCCATCTCGGATCCCACATGCTGTGGTTTGACCATGGGGAGCTGCTCCTACATCAAGCAGCCAGGGCCAGAGTGGCTGTCACCCACCCCAGGCCACTGTCCTCCAGGCAGGAGGAGAAGGAAGGAGCCAAGCTCCCTCCTGTGGCCGCCTGCACCGGGTCCCACCGGGCTGCTCAAGGCTGGGAAGGGGCCGGCAAAGAAATGCCCTCAACCCGCTCCCCTCCCCGGCATCCTGCAGCCAAGACCGCCCCGCTTGAAGCCCCTCTTTTGCAGGGATGCAAGGAGGGATGCTGCTGCTGTGTCCAGCCGCCGGACCGACCTAGCCCTCGGGTACCGTTACGGTGGTGTGCATGTGAGGGGGACCACTGACCATCTCCCCGAGCCACCAGGTCACACCTGGTCAACACCAGGAACCAGGCTGGCACTGAAGCTGTGCAGGACCGCGTGGCTGTAGCTGCTTTCTCTACTGACCCCGCTGGAACCTGCCACACGCCAGGGCAGAGGACAGTAGTTTCCCATGCCACATTGCTTCACATCCCCCCATCCCCATGTTACTGCTGTCACGTGGCATCTGCCTTCCTCCTCTTCCCCCTAATCTGGGGAGGGGAGAGCTGTTTGGGGCCTGCTACAAACAGAGCAGCAACCTCATCTGCTCTTCTTACCCACCAGGACCCCCACTCTAGGCTGGTCACCCCAGCTCTTTCCTTGTCCCCCATGTCGTCCAAGCAGGGGACAAGGGTCTGGCCATCCAACGTCAGGGGCTCAGGGAGAAAGTCCATGGAAAGAGGCACCCGGGGCTGCTTTACCCAGGGGAGGTTTTGGGAGATGCTGAGAGGGAAGGGGGCTGATGAGGGTGCTGGGCTGCTCCGACTGCACCTCTTCAGTGCAGCAGGTTGCTCTTTAAGTCCCTCTTTCCTCCCCTAAGCGCCTTAGGAAGCAGGGGCGAGAGATGCTGGTGCTTTTTATAGCAGCTGTAATCCTCACTGCTCACACCGCCTGTGCACTCCAGCCCAGGGCTGAGCCTCTGAAATGGGGGCAGCTGCCCAAAAACTGCCTCACACTCCTTTGGTTCCCAGCATCGCCTCTCTCCCAGGGCACATATCCTGGCTGGGGCTGGTTCTGGGCTCAAAATCCCTTTGCAGAAGGCATTGGAGAGCCACAAGCGTTGCATCCCTCTCCCAGTCGCAGCACTCTGATGGCAAAGGAGAGACAGAATACATACAGAGACACATGGATGAGCACTGGAGCAGCTATCCAGCCTCTACACTCTGCTCTGAGAACCGTGGAGCTGGAACCAGCCCCACACCACAGCCTTGAGAAAGCCCCCAAGAGCGGGAGGAGCTGGGGGTTTCTTTCTTTTCTAATTCCCCCTGCCTTTAACAAGAGGGGAAACTGAGGCAGAGAGGAAGTGGGGAAGGGGCAGAGCCCTCCTGGCCCTGGAGTACAGGAGCAGAGCCCTTTGCAGGGCAGCTGGTGAGCTTTAAAGGCTGACGAAGTCCCACACCTGGATGTAACACCCCCCCCCCCTCCCCGAGGCCTGAGTGTTTTATCAGGGTCGTTTTGGTGCTGGGGTGGCTGGTTTCCCTTACCCGGGCTGCACCTGCAAAGCCAGGGGTGGCATTTGGGCCATCCAGGCTTCATCCATGGGGATGGAGGGGGATGGAGAGAACAGATGTGAAATGGGGCAGCAGGAGGTGTGATAGGGTAGGAGCGGGTGCCTGGGAGAGGCGTATTTCACCTCCCATCCCTGTCCTGGTGGCCAGCACTGTCCCCTCCCAGGCCCACAGCCATTCATGGAGGACAGCAAGCACTGCAGCTACTTTGCTCCCATCTGAGGACATCCCCATCTGGTCCTGTTCCCCATCCTTCCTCACTGGTGTCCCCAAGGGGGATGTCTTCCAACAACCCCCTGAGAGGCGGCCGTGCAGCACGGGGCCACCAGCCCTGGCCAGGCAGTGTCCCTGCCCTCCCCTGCCAGCCCCTGCTGCCCTCCCTGCTGCCGTGCGATTTCTCCCTTAAGCATCTCAGCTTTTACTTCTCTCCAGCCAAAAGTCCCCCCAACTCTGCATCCTGCCAGGGGGAACCCAACACGTCTTTTAACCTTTTGCCGTTTCTGTTTTACTGCCCACGGCAGATGCAATTTGCTCCCGCCCCTGGGACCGGGGGGGTCTCACTGGAGAGGGCAGCACGGGAAATGCTGCCTAAAACCCTTCAGACCCTGCCTGCACCCCTTTCCCCCTGCTGCAGGGCTGACCCCTGTCTCCTACAGCCTCTCTGTAATGCATTTGCTGTAATTTTCCTTTTAAATACCCCATGGGGGAAACAAAAAAACCAACAAACCAAACAAAACAAAACAACCAGGGGGGTTCTTCTAGGTCAGGCTGCACTAAAACGGTGAAAGCAGATTAATTTCTCAGAAGAGCAATTCAGATTTTTCTTCCCCTCCCCGCCGAGGACTAAAGCAGGGCTGGCAGGCAGGAGGCAGCCGCAGGAGCACACACATCTCTTGGGCACACGTAGGTTTTGGTGTCTCCCCTGGGGTGGCGTTGAGCAGGGGCGTCCACAGGTTCCAGCCGTGTGTGGGAAGCAAGGGGGGACTCACACCAAGTGGTGGCCACACAGGTGGGAAGGAGAAGGTGGCACCTCTGGGACCCTGATGGGCCAGGGTGGGTGCCCACCACCCAGGGAGGAGGAAGGGGAGAGCTGTGCCACCATTCCCTCTCAGCACCCAGCGTCCCCAAGCCCATCCTCATCACCCACCCATGTTCACACACCCACGAGGCCCCCAGCAGCAGTCACGCTTGTTTTTCACTCTCAAGGAGCACCGGGAAGCTCTAAAGCCGGAGGATTAGTCTCCAAAGCAAAGGCCTGGCCCACTGCCAGCCTGGGCAGGGAACGGCCCACGGAGGCCTTTCCCAAAGGCTCAGCTTGCTCCTGGCTCGCGCTCCAGCTTTGTCCCCATGTTCACCAGCCTCCCAGTCGCTCAGCCGCTGACACCAAGAGCAGACTGGAGGGGAAGCTTTGGCGGGGGGGGGGGGATCCCACAGGTGGGGAGGAGGCAGGAGGCGACCATGAGACTCCCACTTGGTGCCTGAGCTACCCTGGGCAGTCGGAGTATCCCCTGCCTGGTGTGGCGTCTCCAGTGTGTAATAGAGGTTGAGCACACGCTGCAAGCATGCCCTTTCCTAAGAACACAGGCACCAGGGGACATCTCTCCCTTCTCCTCCACTGCCTCTTTGCACAAAATCTGTGGGAGGTTCCTGCCTTTGGAGACCTATAACCCTGGGGCAGTCAGAAGGAAAAGCTGGAAACCACTTGGAAACTTGGGACACAGGAACCCTCTGCCAGGCTGGTTTAACCTGATACTGGGGGGTGTTGGGCAGGGCGTGGGGAGTGGGCTGGGTGAGAGGTACTGGCCGGAGGAGAGCTGGATGATGGGGCCAACCTGGGTGCCAGGTCCACCAGGACTGGGACTGAATGCCGTCCTGAGTTGGAGGTGGTTTTGGCATCACAGGGCTCTCCCTGGGGATCACCACTTTGCTCTGACCGGCACCAACACTTGCCCAGGAGACCATCCCTGCCGCCAAAACACTGCAGGGCTGAAAGCAGGGCTTGGGGGCATGACCAGACCTTTCTGCCCCATTAGTTGGCCTCTCCTGCGCCACGCTGCCCGCAACGGGTCAGGCAGCACAAATCCAGGGCTCTGCTTGCAGTGCTGCTCCCCTGCAAGGCTTACCGAGAACCTTGGGGTGCATGGGCCCACCGCTCCCCCAGGGGCTGGAATGACCTGGGGAACACCCCTCCACTGCCACTGGTGTCACTGGGTCACTTCATTGCACCACTCTGGCTGAAAACTTCCTCTTGAGGGGTCTGATGCTCAGGCAGGTCACCCTGCAAAGCAGCGTGTGCTCAGCTTGGGGGAACCTGCGGGCAGGACACCATCAGGCCCAGGTTAGATTTGCTTCATCTGGACCTTTTTCATCTTTTCATCTCCAAGCAGCAGGTGGCAAAGGCAGGGCCGTGGCGGGGAGGTCTGAGACAAGCCCCGAGACAAGCCGGTGCTTGTGCGTGGCCCAAGAGGTACATTTTAGAGCAGCCCTAACGCACAGGTTTTTCCTCCCAGCACCTGATCCCTGAGCAATGCACAGGGAAGAGGGAGCACCCATGGGGGTGCCAGGATCCGGCCCCACAGGCTGCCCTTGCACCCGCACATCCCCGGCACCCGCTCCCCGGGACACCCGCTGGGACACACCAGTGAGCCCGTGGGGTTGTGTGGGGCCATGGGGCTGCTAGACCAAAGCCTACGGTTGGCAGAGGGTCTGGCTGCCACCTCCCCTGCAGGACCAGGCTCTCCTCCCCCCAGGGAAAAGGTTATTTTCATGCTGCCTCCCCGCAGGAACGAACATAAATTGCTTTAACGGCTGCAGCGCTCAGGGGACAGGCCCTTCCAGAGCAGAGCTGCACACAGGGAGGGGAAAGCCCAGGGGACTTTTTAATAACTAGCAAGGGGAGATATTAAAGTGTTTTACTGCCTCGTTAAGACAGTCTAATCTCTGCGTATATCTTGGGGGAAAGGAAAAAAAAAAATTGGCTTGCTGGTGTTTTTATTGTAACAGAGGTGGGTGTTTTCTGGCACGGGCTGGGATCCTGCCTGCTTTACCTGCTTGTTTTCTCACCTGATACCAGCACTGAACAGCCCAAGAACAGCCCAAGGGCAGCAGCAGGCAGGGCCAGGCAGAGCGCTCCTCCCAGGCGGCGGCGAGCAGAGAGGCTGCAGAGCCGCACCACGGGCTGTTTCCCACCCACGGGTGCTCTGCGCCCTGTTGCTGCACCCACCTTTCAGCAGGACGGAGGTCCCCAGAGCGGGTTTGGGACACGTTGGCTCCGCATGTGCCTGGGCAAAGCCCAGACGCGGGTAACCCCTCGTCCAGGCAGCTTGGAGACAGGGCAGGGGATGGTAGGAAAACTGTGACATCTCGTCCGCCCCTCAAGCTCCAAGGGGTGGGATTTGGGGGATAGCCAGATTTTGGGGCTATGGGCAACTTGGGCTCCTGTGAGCTAGGCTGAAGAGTCCGTGCCCAGGGGAACCCCAGCAAAGGCTCATCTGTGGTGATACAGAGCCATCCGGCTGCCGGGTCTAGGTTTGGAAGAGGAATGGGCCAGGCATTTTGTTTCTAAGGTTTTCTTCATTTCATTTTGTTTTTCACCTCAGCCCAGCAGAAAATGGGGAAATCCTGCCGAGTCCTGCTGGCTCCAGCATCCACCTCTCCATCTGCAAAAGCTCAGGGTTTCAAAGCCAGGAGCCCGAACGGATGCTGAGGCCGGGATGGCAGGGCTGGATAAGCCACTTGCGTTTGCTTTGGAAAGGCTGATGTTTGCATGAGCACCGGCTCCAGTGGTTTTAAAGGGACCCACCCAGGAGCAAATCCCAACAGCCTGAAATCAGAGCTGTGGCTGCTCCCACCCTGGGCTGGGCTGGAGAAGTCTCTGCCCTACACCCAGACCTCCCTGCATGTCCTGGGCGGAGGAGGCAGAACAAGGGAAGCAAATGGAGACGCCAGCAGGGCTAACGGGGCCAGCAAACACATCCCAGGCAAGATCTCCCCTGGAATTTTGGGGCAGGAAGGGCGACGCTGCCATCTGTAGCTGGAGATATAGTTCAGCCAAGCTCAGTATACCCCATGTCCTGGAGATCCAGTCTCACCAGCATCCTCGCTCCTGGCAGACATGCTCTGGTACCGGGCTGCTTCAGGAAGCATGATTTTAGATGTCACCACCCTGGTGTGAGAAGGGATAGATCCCCAGACACGTGGTCTGTGCCTGTTTCAGGACTGGGGCTAAACCTGCCCTGCCTGCAGAGCTGCCGGTGGCTCCAGGACATTTCAGCCCGCGCCCTCTCCCCTTCCCCTAGAAACCCCCGTAAGCTCAGCAAAGCACCGACAGCGTGGCCTGGGAGAAATGTTACCATTTATTAAGCCAGCTATTTTTTGTTGAGAATGATTTTAACAGCGTTGGAGGACTTACCCTGTCTCCCCCCAGGACCCTCAGCTGATTCGTCTCATGCAGGGCTAGAAGGAAAGCGGGGGACAGCCAGCCTTGGGGGACATGGTGGCTCAGCAGCAGCAGCGGAGCTACGCAGGGAGCCACGAGCTGCTCACAAGCGACAGCAAGCCAAGCACAGCTGCTCCAGGGCAGGGAGATGGGATGCTCACATAGGGCAATCCAGTCCCAGTTTGCTGGGATTCCCCCAAGTCCTCAGCAGGTGCCATCTCCAGGAATTTTAGATGTTGTCCTGCTCTCCATGTCGATCCAGGGAAGCTCTGAGGATCTGCAGGGGAAGGGAGGGTGCTCGGGGCTCTCAGCATGGAGGGTAGTTTCCACTGAAGGTGCTGCTTCAGAGACACAAAGCTGAACCTGTCATGCACCCAACCACCTTCCTAACAACAGCCAGCTCATATCTCACATCTAGAAACAGTCACAGGCAGGTCTTCCCTCTCTTTTGGCTTCCCATGGGCATAAGGAGATGTTGTCCCCACTCCCACCACCCCAGCAAGGAAAGAGCCAGGCTGTGACCCACGCAGGCAGGGGAACGACAGCACTGTGGTGACAGCAAAGCTGTCACAGCAACCGGCTGGGGACAGACATACCCATGGGTTGTGAAGCCAGGACCCTCCAGGCTTGTCCACACACATGGAAGAGCCCCTCTCCTTGAAGCAGGGGGCTGTGGGATGCTGAGGTCCTTCCCTGCATCCTCTGGCAAAGGCAGCAGGTCCTGCCCAAGCTCGCACACAGCTCCAGCTGCAAGCCATGCTCTACAAGCAGCAAGGGGTGTGCTGGGAGGCATGGTGGGTGGACAGTAAAAGGCACAGGCAGAAGCCAAGGCTAAAAGGACAGAGAAGATGTCTCCAGGGCAGAGTCACTGCAAACCCACCCCGGCAGAGGAGCCTCATATTTCTGGTTGCTGGTAGGGGGCAGAGACCTGGCACCATTCATCACACAGGTGGAAAATCCCAGCCATCAGCCCCATCACACCGCGCCAAGGGAAAGCACGAGCCTTTCTGAGCTCTGCCAGGCTGCCCAGACGCTGCCACATCCCGGGGGTTCTGCAGCACCTGGTCCCAAGGTGGAAGACAGTCCAGAAAAAAACTGGGAGAACTGCATCTCCATCTCCCATCCAGTGCTTTGCCCTTCTCATGTAATCACATCAGAAAGGGAAGTCTGCACCGTCATCCTTCCTCCGCGGGACACAGACGAAGGCTCCCCAGCCCAACGGGAGCAGCTACAGTCACTGCCCTGATCATGCTTCAGATGGGCTTCACAGAGGTGTTTAAGCCAGGCAGGGCTTCACCCGCGTGGAAGGGGGTTTTAGCATCCACCACGTGTTGTGGCCAAACCCCAGGTGCCCCGGGCCAACTCTACCCTGGATGGACACTGGCCTTGAAGACAATCATGGAAATAAGCACATCCAACAGGGGTGCCCTGCTGATGGCCCTGCCCCACACCTCGCACTGAGCATGCTGGTGCCACCAAGCTGTGGATGCATGGGAGCATCTCCTGTCCTTTCTGGGTAGCTGCTTTGGGGGAAGGGTCCCCAGTTTTTGCCGAGGGGAGGCTGAGGATTAAAGGGGAGAAGTCCCAGGAGTCCCAGTGTCCCAGATTTCCCCACCAACCCTTCCCTGGCACCAACATCAAGGACAACAGAGGAGTGACCAGCCACCTGCAAGCACCACCCCAGGGCAAAGGATTAAATTTACATGGACCCACCTCATCCCGCTTCTCCCAGAAATTTACCACAGGGAGGGCACCCCATCCCTTAGGGCTGCATCACCAAACACTGATGGAGGGGGTTAGAAGAACAGTGCAACACCACCAAGCCAGCCTGTCCTCCCCCCTCCAGCAACCCCCAACTCTCCCAATGGAGACAAGTGAAGCGGAGCGGGCAGTTGGGAGAGGTGGAGTGGGAAGGTGAAGCCACAGGCTACAAGAACGTCACGTCGTCCTGAGACTGGAGCCAGCGCCAGTGGGCATCGTACTCCAGGTGCAGTTTGCTGTTGAGTTTGCAGTTCTCCAAGTCAGCCTCGGCTTTCCGAGCCTTCCCACCTGGATTCCCCTTCCCCAGCCTCTCCCCGGCCCCCGACGGCAATTTGGTGTCTCTGCCTGGTTCCAGAGGGGAGGGCTGCTGGCCCAAATACCCGTTGGCCACCTGGGGCTCCTTAGCAAACCGGTGATCCTGGGGCAGCCCGGGTGGGGAGAGGTCCACGTGGGGCCACTCGTGCTCCGCTTTGCCCTTCTCTTGCCTTGGAAGACCCCTCTCGGGGTCAATCCTGACCCAGTCCTGCTCTGCCCTGACCAGGGCTCTGCCTGGCGTGGATACAGCAGTGGTTTCGGCAGCGTTTTGGGAATACTCATCCATGTCATCAGCCAACGTGTCCAGGTAGCTACCCACAGAGATGCTGTCCAGCCTGTCGTTGGGGTCCTGCAGGCTGTCCCAGCTGCCCCGCCGCGAAGCCGCCTGGCTCTCCACCAGGCTGTACTGGCTGCTGGCCAGGCTGCTGCAGCGGCTGGTCAGCGTGCTCCTCTCCTCCAGCAGCCACTTCACCGCCTCGATGCCCTCATTCACCACCACCAGCTGCTGCAAGATCTTCACATCGACCGCTCGCAGGTAGGCCTGGCAGGGAGACAGAGAGGGCAGGGTTTTTGCGGGGGACGAAGGTGACCCTGGTGGCCAAGGGACCCGAGTCCCACCACATCCCAGCAGAGGTGTCACCACGGTGGCCGCAGGTCTCCTGAGCTGCTCGATGAACAGCACAGCATGGGGGAACACCCTGCAAGGAACCATCCCAGGGGTCCAAGACCTGGGGACACAACCATCAGAGACCAACGATTTATGGCACTCACCGTTGACCAACCCCTCAAGGAAATAAATCCATGGCCCTTATGTCACTGTATCCTATGGGATAAGCAAGGAACTGGAGGCGCTGGGGGTGCAGATCAGAGCCCAGAGTATCTCCCAAGCCTTGGGAGGCAGCTGGCAGGGCAGGAGGGACCAGGCAGTGCTGCTGCTCAGGGCAAGGGTCTGGCTGGACCGTCAGCACCTCCCCGGGGCTGTTTTGGCCAGGACCCTTCCTGCATTTACTTCCCCCCTTCTAGGGTCTGATCCACACCCGCTGAGAACGTGACACAGCAGGATTTGCAGCCTGAGACCCAAATCACTCCCCAAAACAGGGGAGGACAGTGGGGAGGACAGGCACTGCTGATCACACCGCTTGCCTCGCTGACTCCTGCCCGGGGGGGGGGGAAGCTCTCTGCAAAACTTCAGTTGCTGCAGAAACATCTGTTTTCCTAACGGAAAGCCCCGCGTGCCAAGACATTCCTGTCTGTGTGATACTGGCCGCCGAAAGCCACTGGATTTCCCCTGCGCGGGACGCAAATATTTTGCCAGGAAAGGGAATAAGGCGGCGGCGGCGGGGGGAAGAGGGAGGGAAAGCCGTTGCGGGACAGGTACAGGCAGCCTGGGAGCTGCGGATGCCCACGGCCTCCTTCACAAACACCCTGTCCCCAGCACCAGCAAGCTGTGACGGAAATTCTGGCGGTCACCCGGGATCATTTCTAAGCCCAGCGCCCAGTCCCCAGCATCCGGTGCCCTCAGAGTCACCCGCCCGCCCACGGGTGACCCGCCGGTCTCTCGAGACCCCCGTCTCCGGTCCCACAGTGAGCCCAGCAACGAAAGCATCTGGAGAAGGAGCCTGGGAAAACTCCAGCCAGGGTTTCGGCACGTGACGCCTCTCAGTCCAGAGGACACAAAAAAAAAAGGGGCAAAGATTTGTAGAGACCTGACACCAACCCCCATCCCCTCCCCACGCTCCTCAAGCTGCATTTAAATAAAAAATAGCAGCGATGTGCCCGGATTGGGGCAGGAGCCAGCTTCGAAGTGCAGAAACTTCCTTTCTAGGCAAGTTATTTCAAAAACTGCCTACAATGGCCTTTTCTACACACTGCTAAAGCATCTGGCCTTGGCAGGGAGAAGACGCAGGAGGAGGAAGGCTGGGAACCCCTAATGGGGGGGGTTCCCCATTTTTCTCTGCCTCCTGCAACTGTGGCTGTCAGAGATGCCAGGGGAGCCACCCCCAGAGCCGAGGGTGGGAAAACACTCCCCGCTTTCTCGTATCATTTGCTGGAAAGAGTCGGCCATCAATTTGCTGCTATTTCAGGCCAGTCTGACCCCCACACACACCCCGTTGCGCCTCAGGAACCCCCCTCTCCAGCAAGGCAAGGTCAGCACGGGAGGAGTCCGAGGTCCAGCCGCTCTCTATAGTCCTCCAGATGCAGTAATGGTTACACCACACCGACCCTATACCCACGCCAAAGCCCGCCCGGTGCTCCCCACACGGTGCCCACCGGCATCTGGACCCAGGACAGCAGCATCCAGAGGGGAGGAAGGCAACTGCGGTCCTGAGTGTGTGGCAGGGGGTGGAGGAGACCCGCCTGGATCCCTGCTCCGGGGTGTGACACCCTGCACTGCTCCGTGCCTCAGTTTCCCCATGTGCATCCCGCAATGCCGTCCTCCCCCACACCCATAAATGTCCCCCCCCCTCTTTCAAAGGGGACCCCACGGGCCAGTGGAGCTGGAGGGACCATCACGCTCCTCCCCACACTCTCTAGGGGCAGGCAGAGGCGGGGAAAGCATCCCCCCAGGGGGGATACGGTCCTGCTCCTCTCCCCAGCACGCAACAAACCTGCAGGCACCTTCTCCCTTCAAGACATCTAGCCCCAGGGATAAAACACCCTCCTCAGCCCAGGAGGTGAGAGTGGGAATTTGCTGTCCTCTTCTCCCACAACCCACTGCCAGGCCAGCTGGGAGCACTGGGTTTTGCTTGTCTTTGCTGCTGGGAGGGGAATTTCGGTTCCTGTTCATGGGGATGGGGAGATGGGGGGAGCTCCGTGCTGGGTTTTGGGCACCCGGGTGCCATCCCCAAGCTGCTGACCTGGATGCAAGGTGTCCCCGCTTCTTCCCC
>JAHSPU010060635.1:59361-81979 GCA_033628385.1 Pluvialis squatarola | reverse complement strand
TGATCTTACAGGTCTTTTCCAATCTAGGAGATTCTGTGATTCTGTGATTTGCTAACTTCCAGTCAACTGGGACCTCCCCGGTTAGCCAGGACTGTTGATAAATGATGGGAAGTAGCTTGGTGAGCACTTCCACCAGCTCCCTCAGTGCCCTTGGGTGGATCCCATCCGGCCCCATAGACTTGTGTGCATCTAAGTGGTTGTTGTGGTTTAAGCAGAATGGTGGTATAGCAGGTCGATAACCATTTCCCCTTGGATTATGGGGGCTTTATTCTGCTCCCTGTCCCTGTCTTCAACCTCAGGGGGCTGGGTACCCAGAGAGCAACTGGTCTTACTATTAAAGACTGAGGCAAAGAAGGCATTAAGTATCTCAGCTTTTTCCTCATCCTTTGTCACTATGTTTCCCCCCGCACCCAATAAAGGATGGAGATTCTCCTTAGCCCTCCTTTTGTTGTTCATGTATTTATAGAAACATTTTTTATTGTCTTTTACGACACATGACAGAACTAACTCTGCCTGGACTTCAAAAGTATTTGATACATTCCATATTGTGGTGGTCAGGAAAGTCTCAAGGAACAAGCAGGTGATGGCATTTTAATGATTAAAATAGCCTTTGAATTTAACACTTCGTGGAGATGAATGGAGCAAGCTCACAGCCCTGTTGCTTGTGTGTTCCCCCTAGCTGCAGGAGGAGCAAGCTGGCCAGGGAGTCACAGAGTCTGACTGTGCAGACTGGCGTGAGTGGTAAAATACTGCCTCATCTTTTTCTTTCTTTTCTTTCTTTTCTTTTTTTTTTCAATTTAGATGAAGAGAGGGAGCAGAACAGGCTCTCTGATAAAAAAAAAAAAACAGAACAAAATTGCAAAGCTCTGTCAGTGTTTACTTCTGTTTTCTGTTCATGACAAAGTCATCAGCAGTAAGTTTTGACAGGGCCATCTTAAATACTACCGAATGAGTGAAAAGATGAAAGTGGTTTAATCCTGTATTCATGTGCAATGACCAATAAGTTTCTTGGATGTCAGTGGGGACCCCGTGCAAGCCTGAAGCTTGCTACAGCAGCTGCTGTAAAGGGACTGTCACCCCTCTACCACCCATCTCCTGGGACTTACTGCCAGCGTTGCTGCTTGAAGCCTTGTTTACTCCAACCCCCTTTGGCTCAAATAATGCATGCTAGCTGGAGCACTTCTAATAACAGAGTGCTTTTTCAAACAAAAGAAAGTTAGAGTGCCCCTCTGCCCGGCTACTGTTGAAGATGGGTTTATTTTCTGGTGAGGGAAAGGAGTGGAGAGTGGTGCCCCACGGGAGGGTGGAGGCAGAGCTCCCCTGTGTAGTGTGGCTGGGAGGTGTGGATGCCTGCAGGCTGTGCCTGCACAAATGTATGCTTCAGACAGTGTGTGTTATCATGAAATTTGTAGTCCATCATCTCTCAGCGAGTCCAGTCTTTATGTCTTGTACCACCAAGTCTATCTAATGAGCACAGTTCAAAGGGCTGTCATTGTGGCTGTGTTAGCAGCATATTCATTTTCCTAGCTTCCGCACCTCCCCCCACCAAACATGCTACCTCCAATCTTCACTCCTTTTCCTGTCAGGCACTGAGAAAGGGATTAAATATCATCTCCCATTCCAGTAGCTAGATTGTAACAAAATCCCTTCCCCAAAGCAGTGCTCAGCCTCTGGGAGGAGGGAAGGGTCTGGAAGAGGTTGCAGAGCCAGAGGGGGCTGCAGCCTCAGTCTGCCCCCTCTTCCCAACCCACTTCTCTCACAGCTCTGCAGAACTAGCCCATTTGCCAACTGTATTTTAACTGCAGTTCGTCTATTCATAACATTTCATTATCACTTCTTTCCTTAGTAACTCCCTGCACTCTCACATTTTTGCTGCACACAGGGGTCCTTTCCTTTTAGGCAGGAACTTTCAGTTGCTGTCATTTTCCTTGGTCCATGAGGTTTCTTTCTTTGTACTTTGTACGTCATCACCTTGATACTCTCGCAACTTCCACTGCTGTACCCCCAGGGGAGGCACCTCTCCGGCAGCACAGTCATCTGCAGGGACCATTGCCCATGACTCAACTGTTGCAATGCAAAGCCCAGCATCACCAATGACATTGCCACTGAAGGTGGATTTGTGCAAAGATGTGATGTGCACTGAAACAACTAATGTTTGGGTGCCTGTTCCCTTCCCCGTCTCTGCAGAGGAAAGGGGCAGGCAATTTCTCAAACTGCGGAGATGATGATGCTCATCAGAGAAATAAAAGCCAGCCCAGCATAAATGGCGTGCTGTCATTGCGTACTCCTATCCACCCAGATGGGTGTAGCTGTGTTCACATTGATGCTATCCACATCTCTGTACAGGATGGAGTGGGATGGTTCACCATGCGTGTATACAGGCTCTCTGCTGTTCACTGAGCATGGAGCTGTGGTCTGTCAGTACAAGGATGACACCTTGCATTGAAGCACCCAGCAACCTTCCCTGCTGCCTGGAGAACTGCAACCAAGAAAAGCAAAATATGGAGGTAAAAAGCTGAGCTGGTCTTGGCAGATGTCAGCATAAGAGAAAGGTAAAAGTGAAAAAAAAAAAAAGGAAAATACAGACCAAGTGCCTAGATGTAGCTGTGGGACAGCTCAAGGAGGCCCAGCAGTGTCAAAACTTGTCAAGGCTGCTTTCCAGTGCAGAAAAAGCTGGTGGTCCACTTGCAAAGAGATGAAACCTGGGTTGGGCCCACATTCTGCTCAGTGGGGGCAAGAGCATCTTCCGCCTGCATTAGAACTATTTGCATGTGCCTGGAAGAGGGACAGGGCAGAGCAGTGCTTGGGCCAGGCAGAGGTTTACCACTAACTGCAATGATACCTGTTTAATCTAAGGTTATATGACTTGGACCATGCTCTGAAGCCCTGCTTAACCCTACCTCACACCATATTTGGAGAGAAAACCACAACCAGAATGGATTTGAGGGGCATATATTGGGAAAAAGAGAGGCGTTCATGCCTGCACTGCGCCTTACCATGGACCATCTGGGTGGTAGCACTGTTCCTGGCCCCTCTGGCACCAGGTATGTGGTCATTGAGGCAGGTCAGTTGGGGGAAAGTGATGAGCACAGGCAGTCAGATCCAGGTGCGCCCTCTGGCCTGGCAAAGTGGCCTGTGAGCTGGATCTGAGCAAGTAATTTCACATGGACACCAACATAAACCGTAGATGGGGCCAACTGAATAACTGCAGAGATCATTTCACAGGAGCGTTGCAACCAGAGAATGGAGGCCCAGGACACTGGCTGGCCTAGAAGCAGGGCAGTAGGCTCTGACAGGAGTCTCTGTGTTGCAAGGGTAGAGGCCCTACAATGCACTGGAGATGTGAAAGAGAAGGGCACTGTTGTGCAAGCTAACTTCCTCTGGCTCCTGGAGACAGCCCAGGGCTTTGCCCAATCTCATGGAGGGATCTCCCAACCAAAGGAATTTCTTCTGCAGCCTGGGTTCCCCCTGGAGCATGGGAAAGCATGTGCTAGTAGCCAAATTACGGCTGGGTGCCTTAGTGTTAGTCCTGGACATCCTCTCAGCATTTAATTAGAGACAGTAATGAAAACAGCATGCCGTTCACCACTGCTGAAATGAGCAGGGAGCTGCAAAGCCTGCAGAGTTCATGCCACCAGGTTTCCAGGACACTCATGACTCACTCTGCAGCAAAACACCTGACACAGAGCAAGACACTCCTTGGGAAATCCCGTCTGTGTCTGAAAGGATTCCTTCTCATGCACTGGAGAAAAAAGAAAAAGAGGAAAAAAAAAAAGGCAGTCATAAGACATATTTTGCTTTTGGGGATGTAGAAAAGCAATGACTGCAAGGCAGCTCACCCCGCAGCCTGTGCCAGCTACTGCCCTAATAAGCAAGTTTGCTGACCTAGATCAGAGTCCATGTATTAGGATGTGAATGTGCAGCATGGACCATTGAACAAGTTCTTTGAGGGGGTGTGTGTGCAGCGAGCTATAGCTATGCTGATGCAGGTGCACAATGTGACATCTGCCCTCCTGTGTCACAGGTGGAGCCATACAGACCTGCAAGTAGGACATGCCTTAGGGCCCCAGCATCTCAGGAAACTGCCCCACACACAATGTCTCTGCTCTGTACCCAGCCCTGGCAGCAAGCACACCTCTCTAGGTACTGAATGCCTTGTGGAAAACACATCTTGAGAAGCAAGGGAAGCAGCTCCTGAACCAAGCGGTGAGGATCCCACACTGACAGACAGTCCTAGATGGATTCAGCCTTGACAAATTCCCCATCTCACTTGTGTGACACATAAAATCTGACAAGCGAACACACTACCTGAACCAGGGATGTACAAGAGCACAGACATGCTGCCTGTGAGTCACCTGCTATTCTTGCCTATGATGAGTCCCCTGATATGCTGGTGACATGCTAATGCCAAACCATGTGAAAGAACTACTGATACCTCCCACCCTCTTTTTTTACCTATATCTTCTGGGCAGGTATGTGTAGCTTGACAAAGAAAGGGGTTTATGAAGGGAGGTTTATGAAATTATTTTTTTTATAGGGAGGAAAAAAAGTTAGTGTTTGGTTTTCTGCTTTCTCACTGTGGCACCTGATGATACAAATACCTGTGAATAGAAGCAGCAGTGGCAGGGCATGGCAAGCATGGACAGCTTCATTAGCCTGCATGACTGTCACGTTGGACTCTCAGGTATGTGTGTATGCAATATCCCACTAAAGCAGTGGGAGCTGTGCCTGCCTGTCCAAGGCAGAATTACAACACCCTCTTGCCCTGTTTTTCTCCAGAGTAGGATCATCAGTCTGATTGGAGCAGAGCTTAACCCTGGGTTGCTCATGTCCAGGCCACTTGGTGCTGGCTAAACCCAGCTCTCTCGTGCTGTGGGGAAAAGCTTATTCCCAAGGTGCTAGCCTTCTGGACTAACACCTGTTGCCCAATTTTGCAAATCCTTTTCCCACAAAAGCCTCAGACTTCACTTCCTGTAGAAGTAAGTGTTGCATCTCAGACCCAACCTTCTCATTCACCCACACAGAGGAGATCCTGGTACGAAAGCAAGAATTGTGCCATGGACTGTTTTATTTACAACTTACTCTTATAGGACTTCAATGTTTTGGGGGGGTTGGGGAGAGAAGAGGCAAAGGCACAAGGATAATGCATAGCCATAAGTCCCTGCTTTTCTGCATGGCTCAGTGCTGTGAACAAGTGTAAGCAAGCAGATATTTTGGCTTGATGTGTTCCTTTTCCTCAATACTCTGCAAAAGCTTGAGCTCTTTGTCTTGACCTGCACCCTGTCCCCTACACAGCACATTTAGGATGTTGGGAACAGAATGGGGAGCTGAAGCTGACATCTTTACCACATTCCCAAGGAGGCCATGGTTAGGGCTGAATCCATGCTATGGCCTGGCAGGACTGCTGTAAACCACCATGTGCACAGTGGCTTCACTTCTGATTGATATCAAAGATGGGTGTGATTCTTCCCCAAAATCAATACAAACTTCTACACTGTTCAAAACACCACTTAAGTGGGATGTAAGTGAAGCTCTGGTCTTCCTGGATCCCCTATACAGGAGCAAATTTCATCTAGCTGTCTTGTAACTAGAATCATAAATGTGCCTTGGAAATTTGGGCTCCTAATGAAAACAGCAGGAACTGGAGAATCAGTATTATAATGTTAGCTTGTTGCCTCTATTGAATCACCTCCAACACAACCAGCATCACATTGTGTTAAGGCATGGCAGTGCCACCTGTTCCTAACCTAATTAGATCAATTTAAAGTAAAAATATTGCTATGCAGACATCATGGGGCATGTGTGGAAACAGTTACATACCTAAATGAAGTTTTTTCTTCCATTTGAAGCTATGCAGGCCTCATTAGAAACATGGAGAGCTTTAAATGCCTGCCATAGAAAACTGTTAAGGCTTACTTTCAGGAAGCTGATGGTAGTAAATTCATTCATTAAAT
Organism: Pluvialis squatarola; assembly: GCA_033628385.1. Lineage (NCBI taxonomy): Eukaryota > Metazoa > Chordata > Aves > Charadriiformes > Charadriidae > Pluvialis > Pluvialis squatarola. The sequence continues at coordinate 76,025 of JAHSPU010060635.1, read as the reverse complement.
TTTTCCTCCAAGTACTGAAAAATGTGTCCTCTAAGATGTTACCATGTGAAAATGAGCTGAAAGCCAAAAGAGTATTTCACAGAATGGTGGTATGAAATTGTGCATCTGTGGGCATGTGAGAGGGTTTTTTCTTCTTTTTTTTTCCCCCGATATCTCCAGCTTTTAACGGCTCCTCCAGTAGGAAAACATGTGAGGCATGGCATGCCTGGCAGGCAGCAGTAGGAAGCTGGGCATATTGCCTTGAGATCTGACTCGTGCTTCCAGAGGTACTGGTCAAAGTTGTCAGCCTGAAGGAAAATAAAATAGCCCTGAGCCAGATGTGCTCACTGTGTTTAAATCAAGCTGCACTGCTGTGGAGAGATTCTTAAATGAAAAAAGGCATGGTTTGGTTCTGTTGAGCAACCCAGGGTTTGAACTAAGCACCCAGAGTGAGGGAGAAAAGATCTAAGTAAACAAGAAAGGTGACATCACCAGACCTGGGAGAAGAGTTAAACAGAGACGCGTGAACAGAGGGTCTTAGCCAATCGGGTTGGGGGGCATTGTACGTGAACAGGGGAGCTGGACCAATCATAGCGTTGTTGACTATGCATGCTTTGCTGCGAGCCTATATATACTCTGCTAAAATACGCAATATACGAGAACGATCATACTCACATTGAGATTGCGTCGTTACTCCGGTTCCGATTCCACTCCAACACACTGCTCCAGGAATGGTCAGCATTTTTGGACTGCTTTAGAATGATAGCATCAGATGAAATGATTCAGAGGTTTTAAGAGAGTTTCTGCAGGGCCTTGTCTTATGTCTTCAAAGTGTGGTTTTTAGAGAGCACAGCTGAATGGCAGGTGACTCATAAATGCCTATCTCAAAGGTGGGCTCTAGTTAGAGTGCCACATACGAACCAGACAATGTGTGAATCCACTGGTGAAAGCCAATGACATGATCTCATGGGGAAGAAACCATCAGTTTCTTCTTTTTCACTCCCTCCTCATTTACTTATCCACATGCTGACTTTGAGGACTTGCAGAATCATTAGATCATGTAACCCAACCTCTTCCTCTCTTGGAATTGCATGTAGTTACTCAAAGTAGTGTTTGGCTAAAAAAATATCTTCTAGTATGATATTCAAATAGCTGAAAGACTTTTCTTTTACCCTCTTATGCCAAAGTGCTTTATCTTTCTTTTGAAGAAACTGCCTCTTCTGAAGAGACTTCTTTCTCTAGAGGCTTTTTTTTTTGTGTCAGAGCTGGACTAACAAACTTCCCAGCTGCATTATGATTCATTCTCTTGCTAATCATTGTCTTCAAAAGTGAAATTCACTTATATACACAAGTCCTGTCTGAGCTGGCAAGACAGGAAAGTCCCTGGGTGTCTGAGCAAGGGCACAAGGATGCTACTGAGGGCTAGGAACTCCCACCTGAAGTCTCTACATTGCACAAATGTCCAGGTTTCCATGCTGAGTGAGGAATTGGTCAGTATGGCTGTCAGGGTGCTGCTTAGCAGTGTGTGATTAGACCAGGGTTTATTTGTATAAAGAGTATATGAGTGTGATCAACACCCTCCCTGCAACTGACAGAGCATTCAGGGAATTTCTGTGAGGAAAAGAGAGGGATCTTTGAGGACCTTAAAGTAAGTATGTCCCGGTTTGAGTGACACAGGACTAATTTCTCTTCTAATGCTTGGGAAAACTGCACTTTTAGAAGACTCAAGTGTCTGAATTTGTGAAAATATTTACTTTCTAGCCAGCTATGGTATGTGGGTTTCAAGGCCTCAGTGTTTTTGAGCTCGCCAGGTGCAGGGATGAGGAGGAACGAGACCTGGGCACTTGACCCAAGCTGGCCAACAAGATTATTTCATACCATGAATGTCACATTCAATATAAATTAGAAAGTTTGCTGCAAAGTGCACTCTCTTCCTTAATGGCTGTGAGCCAGAGAATTTCTTGCCCCAGTGCCAGACCCCTGAGGCCTTCCCTTCCTCCCAAAGCCATAGTGCTATCAGTGTCCGACATTTGCTGCCCACTGCTGGGAGTGCACAGCTTCCTACTGATAGAATTGGCTGAGTATAATCTTTGCATATTCTGTATTGCTATCGGGATCAATATTGGTTCTTTAGTGCTATTAATGTTAATTATTTAGTCTTATTCTACTAAATCTATTTATATTTCAGTCCTTGTGTTTCCTTGTTTTTCCCCGATTCCCCTTCCCAGGTGGGGAGGGGTCATCGAGTGATAGAATAATTGTCTAAATGACAATAAATTGTTGTGGGTTTCTCAAACTGTAACAAAGTAACAGCACAGTGATGACATGGGGTCCTAGAAAGCCTCATTGGAGCTCAGGAAAGACACAGCAAAGCATATGCAGGTAATGCTTTGGTGCAAGTGGTCTTGGGGAAGGAAGTGGATGGTGCAGCTACCTGATTCTATGCTATATGACAGAGGAAAGCTGATACACCAAACTGGCCTTTGAAAAGTAATACCAATGTGGTTGCTTCCGGTTGACCAGAGAGACAATATCAGACCACCAATAACTTCAGCCTTTTATGAAATGAGGTGCATGGCTGTCTGGATAGCTGCAGACCTGAGAGTATCTTTGGCAGGGCAGGAGCAGCTGATGGCTCTGAGTAGGTACAGGAGTGCGAAGTACACAGATTCCTTCTTGTAGTGATTCCTATTGCTCAAGCCCTCCTTCCCCTCCAAACCCAGCAAAACCAACTCTGATCACATCAAATCCACCTGCATTAGTGTCTCGCTTTCTGTCCCTCTGTTTTTGCACAGGCTTTGGCAGTGCTTCTTCCTCAGAGCTCAGCTTTTGAACCTCTTTCCTCTCTCCTGTGGACACTTGGTTTCCTAAATCTTAAATAAAGATGCACACCCAAGGATCTCAATGCATATTCATAGAGAGGTGAGAGTAATTTTCAGCATTTAAATGAATAAGGATTTTGTGGTTAACCATCACTACCATATTCTAAAGCAAGTAGCACACCTACTGGCCAGCACACTCTGACCTTCATTCTACATGCAGCAGCGCTAAAATGCCCTTTTTGGAAATAAACAACTGTGAACTGGTAACCTTGTAGTACATATTTTTTTTATTTTTATTGAGAACTTCTTGTTTAACATGGGCATGAAAGCTGAATCAGACTTTGCACATTTAATATGTACTCATTGGTGTACTATGCTGTTAGATAATTACCAGTGTCTTGTGTTGAACACCTCTATAACATGTTTCTGCTTTTCTCTTAATTTTGTGTAGATTCTGACCTTTTTGCAGGGGGAAGGCAACCTTTGTTAGCACATAATAACAGTAGACTCTAATTTGTACTGCTCTGCTGACTCTAAACCATTTTTTAAAAAAACAACCGAACTAAAAAGTCATGTAACAATGTAAAAAATTTGGAAAGCACTTGGCATTTAACAAATGTTTCATTGGTTTATGTTAAAAATTGCTTTTTCTGGAGACTTCCACCGTGACCATATGAAAAGTGTTTGATGAGCCAGAGGAGCATGGCAGAGAGGAGGGTGACTCTCTTGGGAGGCTCTTTTGCTTTGCTGAAAGGTGAAAATGTTACACGCTGTGGACTTGCTCCAGACAGTCATTACGATAACTGATAGTGAAAATACAGCTATTTTCACTGCAAAGTTCCTCCTGTTTTAAACCTGAAAAGAGTGGCATTTATTGATGAGCACCAAGTGGCTATAATACAGGTAAAATCTTAATCTTCAAAAGCCTAAAATAAAAAATTAAAAAGAGGCTTCAGCCAAGGTACTAGAGAATTAAAGAGACTGTAGAATACTTATAAGATTGCAAGCAGATATTTGAAGATATTTTCATTTTGAGAGTTATAGCTTGTTGTCATGAGACAATGTTCACTTGAAACTCTATGAGAAGCCACTAGTAGCAGTGTGTTTTGGGGGAATCTATATGGGCATCAAGAACTGGAAGACTCCAGCACAGCAATCAGCATTATCTCATGGCAAGTCCAAGACCATTTTTTTCTCTGCTGTCATGGTTTAGGCTGGGCTGGCCAATAAATGAATGACAGAGAAGACCAGGTAGCCTTCACCCAGCCTAAAACCAGGCAGCAGGGGAGCAACTGACCTCATGAGAGCATTGGTATTGTCCCTGGGGACTTTTCTGTTGTAGGGACTACAGAGTCAATCACAAAACAGCAGATTTCCAAGGTCCCTTGCCAAATGCAGGTGCAGGACATGATGGTGGATGAGCAGAGGTCATCCAACGTGCAACCCCTATCACTTTTCCTGCAAAAGCTCTGCTTCCCTTTGCAGAGGGGCAGCAGGGTAGCATCTTCTCTCGCTCAAAAAGGAGCAACTACAGAGATGCCTGGTATGAAAAATAAGATGCTTTCATGGTTTGAAGCATGTCCCATGTTCTCTGTTTCAGCTTTTCTTATTGTTTGCACTTTTCACTCAGTATCTGAAATCTTTCACAACCTTCTCCCTACCTGATACTTCCTAATTCTTACATGCCACTTCCTTCACCCTGACACTTCATAAATGGCTCTGTTCACTGCCACATCTCTCAGTAAGGTCTAAGTTTGCAACCTCTGCAATGCCTCCACTTATGCTTGCAAGCACCTCTCCCTGTCTGACACCCGGGACCTCCTCTGATCCACTCTGTGGTGAGACCTGCTTCCTCGGACCTCACCAGTCAGTCTTGGTTTAAGCTGAGAAACTGAGAATGGGTGGAGATTGAAGGGGAGGCAGAACCAGGATGGTACTGGGAGCAGGGATGATCTCTCCCAGGCTGCTCACATCTCACCAGGGTGTAAAGCAGAGTGGTTGTCAATAACCAGCATGTGGCTTTTCCACATGGCTCCTTTCCCTGCCCACGGTGCTCTCTTTCCTCTTCTTTTGGATAACACCTTGCTCTGGCGCCTTCATTAAGCAAACAATGGCTCCAGCCTGGGGCTGCTGCTTTGTTGCCCTTTTAATGCAGCAGGGTTGTGAGCGCTACACAGACCTCCAGAGAGAGGTGAGTGTCTGAAGGAGGTGTTGGTAGTGAATGGGTCTTTACAACACATCTCTCTCTCCCAGGGACACTGTTCAGAGAGAAAGCCTTGACTGGTGCTATGACAGATGGCCAACATAAAGCAGAGGCGTAAGAGGGTGAAAGTGGACATGGCAAGTCCCTTGGCTGGTCACAGCAGTCATCCCCAGAAAAAAACACTGCATGGGGGACTCGTGCCTGAAGTGAGCTGCTCTGTCTTGCCACGGTTTCTGGGTTTTGCTTTTCCTGTTTTTAATACTCCCCACTCTCATGGGCAATGATCGCTGCCATTGATATATAAATTAGAGCTGGACTATTTCTCCTTATTGCTTTCTGCAAGCAAGTTAAGGCAGGATGTGGATATCTGGGAGTAGAGCCCTGGCAGAGCCAGGCATGGGCAGAGCTGTCTGGGGCTTTGGGCTGGGCCAGGCTGTCGCCCTCAGGGAGAAAAGGAGTATAAAAGAAGTCACATCTTTAAATGAGAAGCGATGGGGAGAACCCCATAGCTTTAGTAGATTTTACATGGAACATAAATCCTCTTCTCCCTCCTCCCTCTGTGAGCCCATTTTTGGGTAGCATCGGCAGTGCCTTTTCCCTTGGCCATCCCTCCCAGCCGCTTTGATGCACAAAGGGAAAGAGCACTTCCTCCTTTGTGCTCCCAGCTGCCCGCCCTGTTGATGCCACAAGACTGGGGCCGGGAGGGGGGGCAGGCTGCACTGCTCCCTGGTGAGGGCAAGGGCATCGAGCAACGTCTGTCTGAGCTGATCATCTTCTCACCCTGCCTTCTGGCTGGACAGGTGGGGATTGGTAGGTTGCAATATTTTAGATGCAGGGGATGCGAGAGGAGAAGCAGCCTCTTCTCTCATACAGGAATAGGGCAGACTCCCCTGATATTTCAGGAGGAGGTCAGCTGAGCATTTGCAGCCAGCTCTGCTCTCTCTCTCAAAACTTTAAACCTCCAGTTAATGTAAATGACAGCCCAAAGCCTCCAAACCTGGTGGCCCCCATCCTTGGAGCAGATGGGAGAATGGGGAGGACTGAGATATTCACAGCCTTTGCTTGGTGCAGAATGGAGCCAGTCTGTCCCTGACCACTGCACACCTCCACACACTGTACTGCCAACATGGGGGACCACAGGTCAGGAGTGGGCCCGCTTCTCCTAGACAATTAAATTAATAAGAAATATATTTAGTGTTCCTGCTATTTCAGTAGTGGGTCTGGCAGCCTTTAAAATTCAGGCTTGCAAGCTTACCTCTATAATAAATGATGAGTCAATCTTGGGGCTAGGGTTTTAAGAGAAGCCCTGGAAAGCCTGTGAGCTGCAATAATATCATGAGAAGTAACAGAGGGATACACCATTATTGCAGACCACAGCCTCATGCCCACCATGTGGCGAAGCAAAGGTAGCAAGGGATGGTTCGTAGCATGCCAGAGGACATTTCCTATACTCTGTGTAAAGTTTCCTTGCTCTGATATCTCAGCTAAATGCCTTCTCATGACATGCCAAGATACTTCCACCGCTGTCTGAGAGGAGAGAGGGAGAGCAAGATGCATTAAGCTACAAGGAAGTGGGGAAAGGTGTTTCCTATCTCCCCACTGGAACGAGCTTTGCCCTACTCCTATCCCTGGGGTCAGAGGAGGGACAAGAAATGTGAGGATGAACAGATGGACATGAAACCTGTGCTTGCACAAGCAGCACAGTCTGCATCATGGGCCCACGTTAAAGCTGTGTTTCCCTCCCTCTGCAGCTGCTGTGGGTGGGAATATCTCTCTGCCTGCCAGCCCCTGTGCAGCAGCACCTCTTGCTTCTGGCTGGGTGGTAGGACCTGGACAGGAAAGCCTGTTTGGGTGGCCCTGTGAGCCCATCTGGAAGTGTTGGCAAATGCACAACTGCATTCTGAAAAAATGCAGAAGTTCGGGTAAGCCTCGAAGTTTGTCAATGCTGAGGTGTCAATGGCTATGGAACCATAATGTCTTGTCTTAAATCGGGTAGGAGATGATTAAAGAGTCTCTCAGCACTAATTCTCCAGGGATTTTCTAGCCCTCGGTGCTCAGAGCAAGGCTGACAATGTGGGAGGTGTCAGGGGCAGGTGGAGCGCTGTGGTGACAAGCTTGGAAGAGGAGGCAGAAACCGAGGTATCCACTAGGGGTGGTGGAAGAGCAGCTTTGATCACTTTTCTTTATACATACGGGAGAGCTGATAACATGAAGTATTTCTCCTTCTTGCTCTTTCTCCTCTCATCTAAGCAGCAATTCTTAACACACATACCAGATGCACTTGGAGCACAGACAAAAAACCCTACACATCAGACAATAGAAGGGCTGAAGCCAATATATTATATAGCTTTTAGGCGCCAATTTCACAGCTTTCCTGGAGTCAGACTCATGGTTTGGGAAATTAGAGGAATGACAATATTGTAAGCTATAATTAAAGACAGAGTTGAAAAGCATCAGCAGCTGCCGGCAAAATGTGTGCTGCAGGCGAAGCAGGATGGGGTCCATGTGGGAAAAGGGGAAAGGGGCAGAGTGGAACTGAAATCTTTCCTACATTTGGATCTGCACAGGTAAAATTAGCAGATATAGCTGTCTGCAAGGGATTCAGCAGATGGCACTGAGCTAAAAAAAAGCCTTGTCTTCCACATCGTGGCCAAGAGGCCATTCATTTCTGGCGTGGAGAAAACAGCCCTTCTCCCTCTTCTTCTGAAAAGAAAAGAAGAAAAAACAGCTGTACACACATGTAAAGATAAACTGTAGGAAATGCTATAAGAAAACATTAGCAAAGTATAAAAGGCGCACAGCAACCCTGGCTGCGTCCCGAAAGCGCCGGCAGGAGGGGGGTCGGCTCTGTTCTCGCGCTGCGCTGACTCCGGCACTCCCTCTGCTGCCCACCTCTGCTCCCAGTGCAGCCCCAAGCAGCCTCAAAGCATGAGTTAGTCTCAGTCCTGCTGCACTCGAAACAAATAACACTTGAGAAGGGGAAGGCTTAGGTCAAAATGCACGTTCATCAGATATAATCCCTTCTAGATTTAGAGGGGGCTGTTCCTGGGATATAGTAATGCTCGTCTCTGCAGAGAGTTCTCCAGCAGTCCCTCTTTGGCACATAGCTGTGGGGTAAGGAGGAAGGTGGTCAAAGTGACTGTAGATGGTCACTGGCACAGCTCTGTGCATTGCAAGCTCGCCGAGCCCACACTTCAGCTCTTGCTCTGATCAGGAAAGAAGCTCTTAGGCACTACCCGGAAATGGAAATTCAAATTGTAAACTGCTCAGCAGTGGTAATTTGTGACTGAGGAATGATCTGGCACAAAGGGCAAGAAGGCCCAGCTGCAAGAAAGGGTTAAACTGGCTGGAAGCAGGAATGCCAGAGACAGACTCCTTGCAAGGGAGTGAAGTTTCCCTGGGCAATGAGATAAGAAACAGCCTCAGCATCGTCTTGCAGCCATCCTTGAATCATACAATCATAGAGTCATTATGGTTGGAATGGATCTTTAAGATTATCAAGCCCAACTGTTAACCTAGCACTGCCAAGTCCACCACTAAACCATGTCCCTCAGCACTACATCTACACAGCTTTTAAATACCTCCAGGGATGGTGACTCAACCACTTCCCTGGGCAGCCTGTTTCAATGCTTGACAACCCTTTCAGTGAAGAAATATTTCCTAATATCCAATCTAAACCTCCCCTGGCACAACTTGAGGCTGTTTCCTCTTGTCCTATTGCTTGTTACTTGGGAGAAGAGACTGACACCCACCTCGCTACAACCTCCTTTCAGGTAGTTGCAGAGAGCAACTTGTCTCCCCTGAGCCTCCTTTTCTCCAGGCTAAACAACCCCAGTTCCCTCAGCCACTCCTCATAAGACTCTCCAGACACTTCACCAGCTTCGTTGCCCTTCTCTGGATGTGATCCAGCACCTCAATGTCTTTCTTGTAGTGAGAGGCCCAAAACTGAACACAGTACTCAAGGTGCAGCTTCACCAGTGTGGAGTACAGGGGGACGATCACTTCCCTAGACCTGCTGGCCACACTGTTTCTGATACAAGCCAGGATGCTATTGGCCTTCTTGGCCACTTGGGCACACTGCTGGCTCATATTCAGCCAGCTGTCGACCAATCCCCCCAGGTCATTTTCTGCCAGGCAGCTTTCCAGCCACTCTTCCCCAAGCCTATAGCATTACACAGGGTTGTTGTGACTCAGGTGCAGGATCCTTGTTGAATCTCATAAAATTGCCTTGGCCCATTGATCCAACCTGTCCAGATCCCTCTACAGAGAATCTTTAGATCCTTCCTACCCTCAAGCAAATCAACACTTCTGCCCAACTTGTTATGGTATTCAAACTTACTGACAGTGCACTTGATCCCCTCATCCAGGTCATTGATAAAGATATTAAAGAGAACCAGCCCCAATACTGAGTCCTGGGGAACACCACTTGCGACCAGCCATCAATTGGATTTAACTCCATTCATCCCAACTCTTTGGGCCTGGCGATCCAGCCAGTTTTTTACCCAGCGAAGAGTACGCCCATCCAAGCCATGAGCAGACAGTTTCTCCAGAATGCTGTGGGAAACAGTGTCAAAGGCTTTACTAAAGTCCAGGTAAACAACATCCACAGCCTTTCCCTCATCCACTAAGCAGGTCACTTTTTGGCATAGAAAGAGATCAGGTTTGTCAAGCAGGACCTGCCTTTCATAAACCCATGCTGACTGGGCCTGATCATCTGCTTGTCATGTACATGCTGCATGACTCCACTCAAGATGATCTGCTCTATAACCTTCCCCGGCACGAAGGTCAGACTGACAGGCCTGTAGTTCCCCAGATCCTCCTTCTGGCCCTTCTTGTGGATGGGCATCACATTTGCTAACCTCCAGTCTACTGGGACCTCCCTGGTTAGCCAGGACTGTTGATATATGATGGAAAGTGGCTTGATGAGCACTTCTGCCAGCTCCCTCAGTACCCTCAGGTGGATCCCGTCTGGCCCCATAGACTTGTGTGTGTCTAAGTGATGTAGCAGGTCACTAACCATTTCCCCTTGGATTATGGGGGCTTTATTCTGCTCCCTGTCCCTGTCTTCAACCCCAGGGGGCTGGGAAACAGAACAACTGGTTTTACTATTAAAGATTGAGGCAAAGAAGGCATTAAGTACTTCAACCTTTTCCTCATCCTTTGTCACTATGTTTCTCCCTGCATCTACTAAAGGACGGAGATTCTCCTTAGCCCTCCTTTTGTTGTTCATGTATTTATAGAAACATTTTTTATTGTCCTTAACAGCAGAAGGCAGATTAAGTTCTAGTTGGGCTTTGGCCCTTCTAACTTCCTCTCTGCATAACCTCACAACATCCTTTTAGTCCTCCTGTAAGTCTGCCCCTGCAGGCCTGCTTCTGTAGTCCTCCTGTAGGCCTGCTCCTGCGCCTTTAGGATTTCCTTCTTGAAGAATGTCCCACCTTTCTGGACTCCTTTGCCCTTCAGGACTGTCTCCCAAGGGACTCTGTCAACCAGGCCCCTAAACAGGCCAAAGTCGGCCCTCTGGCAGTTGTCGTGAATCTAGATTTAGGATCTTGCCAACTATGCCAATTTGTCGCGAATTAGTGATTTTAGGATTCTACACAACTTGGAGACAGCAGCAATTTAAGATTTAATAACACTGTTATGGTAAATCACAGGATTAGGTTGTATGATAGGTAACAATATTTAATCATCTGCCAATTAACAGTGATTTAACCAAATTTTCTGCAATTACACAGCGATTAAGTTAAAGATTTGAAAATGGCAAGGTTCACATGAGACTTATGACAGTTTCCTAAATCAAATCTGACACACATACACACACAGAGAAATATAGAGGTTAACCTATGATCAAGTTTTTTCTCTTTTTGCAAATTGTAGTAAATTATTGGTACCAAGTGAGCTTTAACCTCAAGAAATCCAATAGTAGTGAATTGCTCACTCTTTTCCTTCGTTGGCATTTGTCAGCAGATGATCTTCGAACTTTTCTCCTTTGTCACCATCTGTCAGCAGATGATCTTTGGAACCTCGCGAAATCTACCCTGAGAGGCATCCCAGCTCAGGGGGAGATACTGGGTCACAGCCTGCTGCAATCTCAGAGAGCTCAAAGGGTTTAACTTAGGATTGCTATTTATAGGATTGCGAGATGATTGACTTTGGTGAGGTTTTTTTCCATTTTTGGCCACAATTCTTGTCAGGTAATTCTTGTACCTTCCAGATCGGGCTATGATCCAGGCAGCAGGAGTTTCAGGTACGGTTACCAGGCAGCAGGAGTTTCAGGTATGGTTAGGGAGTGCCTAATTGTCCCAACTCACTGCATTTGTAACCAAGATAAGAACACAATGTTGGCTTGCCCTGACATCGCAACGTGGCCCAGGGGGACTGCACCACCACAGAAGTCCAAGGTAGAAGTTCTGCTAGCCTCATTCCTTACTTCTCCAAGAACTGAAAACTCTATTATTTCATGGTCACTGTGCCCAAGATGGCCTCCAACCATCACATCACCCACAAGTCCTTCTCTGTTCACAAACAACAGGCACAGTGGGATGCCTTCCCTAGTTGCTTAACACCAACTGTGTTAGGAAGTTATCTCCCACTATCTCCAGGAACCTCCTAGATTGTTCCCTCTCTGCTGTATTTTATTTCCATCAGACATCTGGTAAGTTGAAGTCCCCCACGAGAACAAGGGCTAGCGATTGTGAGACTTCTCCCAGCTGCTTATAGAATATTTCATCTTTCCTGGTTGGGTGATATATAACAGACTCCCACCATATCTGCCTTGTTGGTCTTTCCTCTTATTCTTACCCATAAACACTTGACCCTTTCATTACCATCGTCAAGCTCCATGCGAGGGCTCAGGGGCCTAAGCTCAGGGGCCACCTTTGGGCAGCAGAGAGGGCTGGGGGGTGGACCCAGGACCAGGCTGAGGTGCCCCATGCAACTGCTCAGAGGATTGGTGCTGGTGCCAGTGTATATAAGGAATCTGCTTGTGATGTGTCTTTGCAGACTCCTTGTAGAATTGCTTATTGTGGTAGGACTCTGCTCAATGCATTGATCGGTAATTTTTTCTTTTATATTTAAGCACAAATATGTGTTTAATTTGCCTTGAGGGGGTACCATAAAAATTACCCAACAACCCCCTCCTGTATCGAGGGACTGGCTGCATGCCTGCTTGCCTTGTGGCTCGCAGTGAATGAATGTCCAATGCCACAGAAGGTAAATACAGCCTGGTCGGGTGCTCAGGCCTGGCACTCAACTACAGAGATCAAAGTGATGGGAAAAGTGAATTTCACACGATGGGGCAGCGCAATCTATCGATCAGGCTGAGCAGCAGCCTGCTCTTGAGTGAGTGGGTTAAAAAAAATGAAAACTTATTCCCATGAAAGCTGAAGTGACAAAACTGCTCCCAAGGCAAAATGCTCTGAAAAAAATGTTGCTGTTTGAAGAAGGATTTCTTCACTGAACAAAAAAAGTTCAGATTCTTTATTTTCCAGAGCTGGCCTTTGTAAAGGATTGCAGTATTTTGACTTGTTTTGTCCTCATTTTTATGTCAAACAAAAAATTGTCATGGCTTATTCAAAGTATTTTGCACACATTTGCTGAATCAAATCAGGCAGCCTTTCCAGCCCCTATGAACAATATTCAGCTTCAGAGCTGCTTGCACAGGTGTCCTCAGCAGCTCTGTGGTGAGACCCCTCTCAATTCCCATCAGCAAGGTGCTCTGCCAGCTCTTCCACCTCCTCTTCATATTCCCTCAGATTGTTTAATTTCCCCCCTTTATTGCATAGTCCCTGAAGACCATGTTCCCCTGTCCCGGTGTTTACCAGTTCATCGCACAGCACTGTGTGCCCATGCTTCCTCTCCTGCCGCCTCCCCCACCACCTGGCTCCAGCTGCCCCTTTTCATCCTGCCTCTTGGCTGTGCCCATGGTGTCCACCTTGCCCCATACATGCCTCAGTCTCTGCCCTGTTTGGCAGATTTCTGCCAGTACGGATCCCTGTGATGTTCCTAAAAACCTCAGCTTTGATGGTTGAAGTCGCTGCTGGTCAGGATCAGTTTCTGAGCCATCCCCTTTCTAAATGGCTTCCAATCAGGTAGGCAGCAAGTAATCTGGGGGGTGGGTGGATGCTCTGGTGATCACAGTAACATCCATAACAAATACAAAAGTAATAAATAACAATCACCCCTTTGACAATCAGCTCCCCCCAGTGTGCAGAAAAAGGCCAGCGGCAACCCCTCATCCGGAAGGTGCAGTCAGGACTGTCACTTCTGATCCAGATTCCTCTGAACTGCTTTCTCTTAGGCAATTTAATACAAAAAGGTTAATTTCCCCCTCTTGTGTGCCTGTGTCTCCCCTTGCTGTCTGGCAGGTGACAGGTACAAGGACTGGGCCTGGCCAGACAGCTCTGAATGGCTGAAATGCACAGCGAGGTGCATTTGCAGCACACACACACATTAGAGGGCTATCTAATGCAGTTATAAACTGCACCCGGCATCAGAAAGACACCTGCCGCTCCTTCCTGAGGGGCCTGGGGAAAAAGGGACTGGGAGGGAGCTGGGAGAGATTTGAGCCAGTAGCACCTGTATGGGGTATTGGGTAACACAAGGTCTGGTTCTTGCTGTGAGACCAGAAGTGACGATCAGTTAAAAGATGTTTCTGGCATCTGATTTTCATTTCAATGGAAAGAAAAGTACAGAGGCAGAAGGGAGAAAACAAGATTTTTAGATGAGCCCATCAGCAGTTCACTGTCATGCTGAAATAACCCAGGTAATTTGAGTACTGGCCACACTGACCACAGCAGCGAGGGGCTGCAGCAGCAAGTCCTAGTGACCTCCTGTGATGGATGCACTCCTCCTGTTTGAACTAATTGAACTTTGGTCCAGGCAGATGCTCAGCAAGTAGGCCTAACTGAAGTTAATCCTATTGTGAGGCTATCAGTGAGAACACAGCAGCAAAACAAAAAAAGTGGTTTGTCTGGAGACTGGGATGATAAGCAGCCAAAACTGCATTAACACAGCAGAAAATCTGACTACAAATCAACCACTTTACACTATAAATATCTGCAGCCATCAGGGTCCATTGAGCTCTCCCTCCATAGCAGCTGGCTGTGTGGCGGTGATCTCCTCTTGAGTAGGGACGCCTCTCAAGGTTACCTCTCGAGGCTGAGAGATCCCTTACCTGACACCAGAAATCGATGGGCTGGTAAGTGACATTTTTTGCATGCATGTAACATTTAAGATACATATAGTAAGCTTAAGCGGTAATCTTTGTAACCCATACTAACTTTAAGTGTAGTAAATAACAGAGTATTGACTGCCAATCCATATGTACTTATTAAATATTTTATATACCTAAATTTGCTGATTAGAACTCCATAAACTAACTACTAGATCAGATCTGTCTGAGTGATCTCTGACTCTTCTCCTGTGACACCACCCCGGCTGATCTCTGTACCTAGGCACACATAGCCCAGCATGTAAGACCCATAGCAAGCTTTACCAACTGCACACATCAGGGTTTTGACTTGCCAGAAGCCCTGGGATCTCTAAAACGCTAAAGGGACTAGGTTATTCCTGATTTTCTAACTTTACTCCTATTCTTGAAGACTATTGGTTTTACACTAAGATTTTGTGCAGCTTTTGTAGACCCACCCTCCTTTTTCCCTTTCCCCATACCTTCTTACGTTTAGCACTATGAGACAAAACCATTAGCTGAGCTGTGTGACTCCCCACTTGTTGGGCTGGAGCAGCACCTTCCGGAAAGCACGAGCAAATGCAGTGCTCAGAAACCTCGTGCCTGAATCGTGAAGGGTGGCTGAAGGCAAACAGACAACCAGGAAAGAGGCTGTCCACAAGATCATAGTTTCCATTGCTCATACTTAGAAGTGACTTTGTAGAGCTTAATTAGTTATCTGTAGTTGTCAAAACCATCCAGGCCCAGCTGCTTTTTCCTGCCGTGGCTTGTTTCTCATCATCATCATGTGCATATGCCATGGCTTATTATTTGAGTGCAGCATTTGTCCACACCTTTCCTGGTACAGTGAATGATTCTTCTGGTTATTTGATCTCATTTTCAAAAAACAAGACTCACTTCCCAGAATCCCAGCACTAAAAAGTCACAATTTCTCTTTGGAATATAAATGGTGAATGAGTGAGAAAGCATCTGTTTGCCTAGCACCAAGGCACTTGGCTCTGCCAAGGCCACTGAAAAAAAGCTGATGAAGTTAGATCACCAGCGAGCTCAGTGCAGGGGGAAAGTCTGTTGCCAGCATGTCTCCAAAATGTAGTTCTGTGATTTCTACATTTCGCTTTGGTAGCAGTTGCTAGGTACCTGTCATGCTGAGTTTGTGATTTTTGTATTACAGTACTGTGCGGGCAGGGCTTACCTTTAGCCAAGATTGGTAATGAAAGAGAAAAGGTTTAGCAGGTTAATAAGTTGTCTTTCTGGCTCCCTCTGAAATGTAATAGCGAAGTCATCGGCTATGCAATAGGAAAAATCTCTACTATTATTTTTCAGGAAAGTAATTAGTGGAAAGAAAACTGGGAGTCACATGCAGAAGGGGAATCAGGCAATTTCCAGACTGAAATTCTCATCCCATGGTCAGGTGCTTACATCCCTTAGTACCAAGGTATGGGAAGCACCCATATAATAAAAGCAGATAGCAACCAGCCTGCTGACCAAAAGCGTAGGAATCATGAAATGAAAGGATGTGTCTGAAATCCTGCACGTTCTCTGGGTTAAGTGCCCTCCTGTAGGCTTGAAATGGCCACCAAGTACCTCTTGTCCTGGTAGATGGTCCCCATTCCCTGTGAGGTGAAAGGAGGACATGGTTTAGTGGTGGGTTGTCAGTGTTAGGTTAATGATTGGACTAGATGATCTTACAGGTCTTTTCCAATCTAGGAGATTCTGTGATTCTGTGAGGCTGTTTACCTAGCTTGTCAGTAATGCTAGTGCAGATGTTTTTATCCTGCATAGATGCAAAGCAACATTTTTTGCACATTGACTTTAGTTATACAATAGAACCTTAGTGTTTTTCTGCTTTGCCACGTAGCACAAGGATGGTTATGTGCCCTCATGCAGGGAAGATGTCAGAAAACTCATCTTCCTATTGTTAATTACTGAAGAGAGAAACTGCAATTTGAAATGGGCTTTTTTTCTGCACAATTTCTGATGTTTTTCCCCAATGGAAACAAAAGAGATGTCTCAAAGGCAAGTTCCACCTGAGACACCCACCAGATGTTGCCTGAGCTGATGGCCACCTTGCTGCTGCAGGGCAAGGCTGGCTGGCTGGTGTGCGGAGCAGAGCAAGCTGCATGTGTTGCGTTGCTAACTTGCAAAGGATCTGGTAGTATCGGGGTCAGTGGCTAAGCTTTTTTCTTCCTTGTTGAGTATTAAAAATAATAGTAAAAGTGAAGATATGTGGTGTCCAGCTTTGCTGTTAGGGTATATCTTGAAAGAAAAGCAGGGATTTAAAAAATGGCTGCCTGATGTTATATTCCTAAAACCTTATTTAAGCTTTAAAGCTTTAAGAGGCTGTCTAGAGGCAGACATCTTGCGTGGCATCCCCAGATGTTCTAAAACTATTCATAGAGTTATTTTCTATCCACAAGCATTGGTTTGAAACAAGTGTGTATGCACTTCCTGGGGCCTCAGAAAACCC
>JAHSPU010060635.1:41197-55189 GCA_033628385.1 Pluvialis squatarola | reverse complement strand
CTTTTCTCACTGATATACCTATAAGAAGGCTTTCTTGTTGCCCCTGATGCCCCTGGCCAGATCTACCCCTCTCTGGGCTTTAGCTTTCTGAACCTGATCCCTGGCTGCTCGGACAATTTCTCTGTGTACCTCCCATGCTACCTGTCAGGCAACGTTTACTCTGCAGATGTGATATAAATATACTAGAAAAACTGGGGGACTTGACTGAAACACTGGAACAATGAGAGGGAACATGAGCTAAAGGAGTTTTCAGGTGGACCCCTGTGAGCAGGAGCTGGGGGGCACAGGGGACAGTGCAATGTTTTCAATAGATTGGATGAAGATTAGGATTTATGTGAAGGGAAGATAAATTCAGAAGTCGTAGTAGGATTCAAACAAACACAAGGGTGGCTGTGTGTCTAGAAAAAAGCAATACCTGGACAGTAATATACCACACTATGTGTTAACTACCACCCCCACAATTAAGATGGATTATACGGGCTAAGATTGCATGGCAAACTAATAACAGTAGCCAAAAGGTACAGACACTGTTAACAGTTTATACAGTGAAAAGTCAAAAGAAAAAAACTTTACCCCATGCTAAAGGGCCAGCATGTAGGCTGCCACAACACAGCTTTTGGTAGGGAAATGTCCAATCTTTCTCTTGCAGACTCCTAGGGCAAAATCTCCAGTGAATTCTGTGGGATGGAGACAGAACTATGACTCACCAGTGCTTCTGAGGGTATATTAATGAAATTATGTGGTATCATTGTCCATTATTTTATCAAAACTGAATTAATTCTCTCACAGTTTTAGTAAGTGAAAGGAAATAAACAGAGGGAGGGGGGATAAGTCCATGTCACCACAACTGAAATATTCATGAATATAGTCTCTTGAATATTTATTGTAATTGCAAAAGGAAAAAACTTCCAACAAAAAATGAAACAAACAAAATCCAGTTGGTATACAGAAGTCACAAGCAAACAGAATATCCAATGGAATACACACGGTCTCTACTTCCACATAGAATTAAAACTCTGCACATGGGTAAAACTTGTACTTCATGTTCAGACAAGAGCTCCCATGGATGTATGCAGAAGAATCACAAAATTTGTCACCCAGCAGCATTGTAAACTAAAATTTTTTAGAACCATAGTCACTATATTGCAGTAATAGTTGGGGGAGGAGGGACAGAGTGAGTCTCATCTGCTCACAAATTTATCCTAAGTACTTCAACTTTTCTTCAAGAACAATTCAGCAAGTAAGTTAGCTTGAGGGATCCAGAACAGCTACATATTTTCAAGGTAAGCATTTATCTTTGTGTATGGAATCACGTCTATGAGGAATAATAAAAATACTAGGTAAAATTATCTGCCAGCCCTTGAGCAGTCAGGTCACTTAGCAATAAAAAGTTTAGATAATGCATTCTCAGTCCTGTAGCAGCCTGTATATCTGTATTTAAGTGGTACCTCATATTATGACTGTTACTTTGTCTGCTGCTCAGCTACAAAGATATCCAGAATTTCCTTTTTTATGAAGCAATCCCAAATTTATCTCCAAATACATTTTCATTTCAATCTGGTCTTTATAATTTTGCAGAAGTTTTAATGGCAGAAGGTATAAAAACAGGAAGAATTTTAAGGGCTGCTCGGGTCATTGCAAGTACCTTCCTGTGCTACTTAATGCAATCTGGCTACTTTGCTTTCACAGAGAAACTATTTGATGACATAGGAAAGAAAACCCATGCTACTGGTTTCCAGTAGGCCTTAGAGTTTGATTCTTTGTCTGATCGGGCTAATTTAAAAAATAAAAACCCCAAACCTAAATCAACCTTGTACATTGTCACAAAAATGCATCAGATCAAACTAAAAATCTACTTATGTACCTTTTAGTGTGTTACTAATGAAAACAATTTGTTATGAAAATTGTTCAGCAGAAACAGTTACTCTCCTTGGCCCAGACTCAGTGGCCCATCTCTATTTAGCAAATTCCCAAGGTGCATGATATGTTCCTTTGAAAGCAGAGATGTAGCAAGAATTAGCAGAATGAGCTTCTCCTCTGCAGAGTCTGTAGGCACAGCTGCGAACCCATGGCAGATCAGTGATTCAGGGTTTAAAGTCCCAAATGTACCCAAGGGTTTTGTTGAATAGTGATGGCCTTGCTTGTGTGCTTAGAGAATTATTAGAAATATGCAAGGATAATTGGAAAGGAAAAATAAATGATTGGATGTCTCCTTTTAATATCATGGTTAGGTAATGGGCTGAATTTTGTTTCCATTTATACTGCAACTTTACTGCTAACAGTAGAGTTTTTAAACATTGAGGGCCATGCAACAGTTGAGTGAAGAGTCTAGGTCAATACATTTAAGGATGTATCTTCCATCCTTAGGATCTAGAAAAGTTAAGAAACTTAATTGGCAGAAGTGACTAATTAAGGTCACCATCCACTGTGCTGGACCATTTTGACTGTGACCTTCAAGCTGTTCCAAAAAATGTTAACTCAGTGTACCAACTGAAGTTTTCTGAGTCATCTGCAAGAATATTGGGTACTTCTATTTAATATTTCAGGTAAATATTATGAGTTAACTGTATCAGATTAAAGAAAACATGCCTGCATGATATTATGCAATACAGGCAGACAGAGCGTGTAACTGAATCTTTAAGAATAAATAACACACTGTAACTGCTGAGCTCTAGGAGGTTCTTTTAATGCTTCTAGAGAACATGCTTTAAAAATATAGGCAGATAGTTTAGAAACAGTTGCAAGCATCTTCTGACTGAAAGCGCTGTCCCACTAGCGTTGGTGTAACGTGATCATTTTCAAAAAGGACACAAGTCTAAAAGTAAAATTGACATGCACTTGCAGTAAACATACAGATATTTTTTACTGTCATCTCATATATGAAAAATAGCTCAAATGACTTAAGAATAGAGTATTCTTACACTACACTGGTAAAGCATTTACTATATAAATTTTAGTACAAGACACATTCAGCTACTGGAAATCTTAAGCCACACAGGCATCATCAACAGCTTATCACACATACATGACACTTGTCCCTTTCACACAAGTTTATATACACTGTCATTAAATATTGCACTTATTGGCCCATGATTCCTCAGTTTTGAGGTATTAAAAATAGAAAACATCTATTTTATAACATATTTTCATGCAACATTTCAGACATTTCAGTTCCATGAACACTAGTATATAGGTTACACATTCTGACAGTCCAACTGAGCCACAACACATCTGACATTACTGACAAGATATTAAACGGGAGTTACAGTACAAACATTTCATTTAACACTAGTTGCAGGTACATGTCAGAATTACTCGAGGAAATTTATCACCAGAAATGGTAAGCAATCCCTAGCTTTCATTTCTGCATGTTATGCATGATCCTGAAGTTACATTAGGACTTATGCTTCCTCCCCAAATCAACTACCAGATACCTTATTCTATAAATGACAAGCCATCTACACCTGGTGGAACCATGGATAATAAACCTATGGTCTGCAAATGTAACCCAGCTGATTTTGGGTGCTAATGAGAATTTATGAATAAATCCCACTAGGGAAGGCTGCACTGAACATGAACAAGTAGAAGTGGGAACTGAAAGAGCATCAAAGATGTACTGCTGTGTATATGTGTATACTATACATGTGTAGTTACAATTTCTGCTTCAATGAACATCCATGGATAAACAAAGTTTAAAAAAAGCGCAAAATAAAAGCAAAAAAAGCTGAAATTGCAAAGATGAACCACATTTACCCCTTCTTAATAAAGAAAACTGGTAGAAATCTTTCAAATAATTGAACCAAGTTGCCTCTTTAAATGAGACTTGACAAATGATGAACCTTGGAGAATCTGGAGTCAGCGTGTACTGAAGAGACTATGCGTATGGATTAAATGGTGTAAATCAACACAACTCACTCCCCTGTTGGCATAAGTGAAGATCTGTTGCTTTACACCCCCTGAGGGTTTATCTATGAGGATTTCCATACTTATGGTCTCATACCGCTAAATCTGTCATCATAAAGAGGAACTAGGCACATACACTGTGTGTCTGTTTATATGAAACAGGCCAAGGAGGAATCTGTCCTAACAGTCAGTGTGCTTCATTCCTAAAAATAAAGAAGGTGCATGTAGTACAGCTGAATATACAGAGCTGAGCAAACTGGGAAGAAAATGTAATCTTTCAGACTGATGCTCTGGAAAGGCCACATAGATGTAGTTGCTCAGGTAGTTTCTCTAGGCCTTGCATTAAGTATAAGCACAAAGGAACAAACAGTTCCAGGCATCAGTCACATACACAGCTGCTAGCTGTTTGGTGGGTTGGTGCCAGGAGGCACCATAGGAGCCAGTCACATCCCATGCTGTCACGTGCTCCCAAGGCATTTTCTGAGCACTAGTTTGATCATGCAGCAAGCAAGACACTGTCAGAGCATGATAAGGCTGGATTAGCCTGCTGCTAAAAGCTTTAGTCTAGATCATAACTTGGAAAATGGGTTGCATAGTATTAGTTCAGCTGGCACTATGGAGCTCAGGACTCTCTGTCCAAAGGCATCTAATCTTTCATAAATTTAATGTGCTCTGTGCATCAACTGCTGTATCTCACCAAGTGGCCTAAATCTCAGCTGAAGAGGTTATCTGTGGCTGGACCAATAAGGCTCCATGACATTCAGTCCTATTTCTCTGCTGAGAGTGACAACAAATTAGTGCAAAGTGTATGAGTACTTTTACACCAAGAATTGTGATGAGGCTGAAAACAGTTTTGGATCTCCTATCCCAGGTTTCAATTTAATGATCCAGCCCTCTTCCATCACTAAAATAGATCTCTTTAGCCTGGTACTTTCTCTTGCTGGAACTGTGCTACAACAATGGATAGATCAGGGAATCCAACCAAATCTGGCTTGTCTCCTCCAACAACTCATAATCAGTAACTATTGGATATGTGTGAAGAATGAGCCATTGATTGTTTAACTTTTGACCCTTGATCAGGTTGGGATGGGATTTCCAAAAGTGCTCAGTATTAGCCTAACTCTACTTGCATTTAAGAAAATTGCAATTCTGTCACATAAGTCAATAGGAGCTGAACTAGATTGACGCAGGCTGCTTTTGGAAATCCTACCCTATGAAACAGGCTAAGGCATAATAGAATGAAAATCTCAGTCCTGTTAGCTACCCCAGAATTCAAACTAAATTTTTAGAATGTTTTTGGAAGGGATAGTAAGTTACTTCCCAAAAGCCTTTGTGTCTTTTGTGTTTCTCTACAATAGCCAGGTTCCAGCTGAGAGAGGTACTGAGATCATGATGCTTCTGATCTAAATCTGACCGAACTTTATAGCAGAAAACTCAATATTCCTGTGAAACATGTGGCTCCAAAAGCCAACCTATGATGGAAAATCAAAGCCTACTTTTCCAACAGTAGGTAACCCTGTTTGTTCAGAAAAGGTCTACTTGAACTTCCACACATAGGATAAACTGGGTTTGATGGGACATCAGCAGGTCATACAGTACAACCTCCTGCTCAAAACAGTGTCAAGAGGTCCGAGCAATTTGCTCAAGGCTTTATCCACTCTGATCTTGAAAACCTCCAAGGATTTGATGTGAACACTTTAAAAATTAATCTGACTAATTCTGAATTCTATGACGATATCTGAGTGTCAATACAAAGATCCTAGGAGTTTTTAATCTACTGACTGGTTCTGCTGTTGTATTTCAGATGAGCCTTTCCCTTATAACACATGGTTGGCAGTCTAATGAACAATGTTACTCTGGCAGCTGCTTCTCCCATCCTCTCCATCCCATAGAGAAGATCAGACATGTTGAAGGCCTGGGTAGTCAGTTGTCTCAAAAATCCAAAGGAGAGGTTCTCCCTCTTTGATTTTGCTATTACTCTTCTGCCCAGTCTCTTGATGCAAAATGAAAAACAATTAATTAATCTTATTTAACTAAAGGACTATTTATCTATCACTCAATTTCTTTGAAAAGATATATGCTAATAATGTATTGCCATCACTGATTAGAGTCTACATGGTCATAAAGAGGCAGGGAGGGTCTGGAATTTATTGCAATGGAGTACAAGCAAGGTGTGTCTGTAGCAAGGGGCATCTTGGGGTCTTTTTGCATGTTACAACATGCACAGGAGATGACCATTTTGCAGCCAGCATCCCAAAGCAAAGCTTGGAGAATATTTGCACTTGTAGCCATGCTGCATGATCCAGGATATGCCCAAGCTCATGTAAGATGTGACCATGTCCTCCTCTCGCCTTACCTTGCCTTGCCTGAGGATGGCTCAGACTAATAATACATCCTAAACCTTTTCTAAAGTACTGAGGGCTGCAGCTGAGGGCTGACTCAAGGCTTCCCTGCTCCCTTTTCTCCAGCAGGAATAACTGCACATAGCAATCATAGGGTGGAAAACTGCCCACCATCTCACACAAAGCTTCCTCAGCTTCTTAGACAACACCAAGCTGAGTGGTGCGGTTGACACGCCTGAGGGACAGGATGCCATCCAGAGGGACCTGGACAAGCTTGAGAAGTGGGCCCATGCAAACCTCACGAGGTTCAACAAGGCCAAGTGCAGGGTCCTGCATCTGGGTTGAGACAACCCCCAGTATCGATACAGGCTGAGGGATGAAGGGATTGAGAGCAGCCCTGAGGAGAAGGACTTGGGGGTACTGGTGGATGAAAAGCTGGACATGAGCTGACAATGTGTGCTCGTAGCCCAGAAGGCCAACTGCATCCTGGGCTGCATCAGAAGAAGCGTGGCCAGCAGGGAGAGGGAGGGGATTCTGCCCCTCTACTCCACTCTGGTGAGACCCCACCTGGAGTACTGCGTCCAGCTCTGGAGACCTCAGCACAAGAAAGCACCTGTTGGAACGGGTCCAGAGGAGGGCCACAAAGACAATCAGAGGGCTGGAGCACTTGTCCTATGAGGACAGGCTGAGAGAGTTGGGGTTGTTCAGCCTGGAGAAGAGAAGGCTCTGGGGACACCTTATTGCAGCCTTCCAGTACTTAAAGGGGATTTATAAGAAAGATGAGGACAAAGTTTTTAGTAGGGTCTGTTGCGATAGGATAAGGGGTAATGGTTTTAAACTAAAAGAGGGTAGAGACTAGATATAAGGAAGAAAATTTTTACAATGAGGGTGGTAAAACACTAGCCCAGGTTGCCCAGAGACATGGTAGATGCCCCATCCCTGGAAACGTTCAGTTTCAGGTTGGATGGGACTCTGAGCAATCTGGTCTAATTGAAGATGTCCCTGCTCATTGCAGGGGGGTTCAACTAGATGACCTTCTAAGGTCCCTTCCAACCCAAACTATTCTGTGCTTCTATGTTTCTTATCGCTTCTTTTTCCAAAGCAGCTGGTACCTAGTCAGTGAAGAGGTATCAATGAAAGTCTGTCAGCACATATATCAACATGCTACCTTAGATGGGGGAGAGAAAAGCAGCATCCATGGAGAGAGACAGGGTTATGGTTGGGGTAGCACATGCCTCTTCCACCTGGCTGCTCATTGGCCCCAAAGAGGTCTGAGTGAAATACAGGTGTTTGTAGCCAGTGTGGTGATGGTTGTCTCAGTGACTGAATGGGAAATGAAATTCCTGAATGCTTAAGTATGCAGGTTTGACAGCAACATGACAAGACAGTTTTTGGCTATAAACAACTGAGCGTAATGGATGTGGCTCTGCTAGGGGTAATATCAGAACTGTGTGTTTAATATCTCATGCAGGTAGAAATGAAAATAGCAAGTCAGCCCTCCAGTACTGGGGCAAGTATTACTGGGATCTCTGTAATGATCCGGTTTCAGAAAGGTATTAGATAGACATGCAGCTCCCATGGAAATGTAAACATACTAGCTATTCAAACAGGATGAAGTACCTAACATCTCTGAGGATCTGCACTGAACACCCACATCCAGTTGGAAACTCACAGGGAAGTTTGGTGGCTTTGGGTCCAGGAAGGCTGGAGGTTTTTCCTTTCTAACTTCTGCAATTTCCAAGCAGCCATAATGTGTAACATAGTGAGCGTAGATTTGCGAGGCAATACACTCCAGGAAGTGTCCCTTATAGAAATGATCTGGACAGAATGAGTGATTGGTTCACTAGAGCATTATTTCTAAACTGATTTTCAGTTAGGAGAAAATATAGGTGACATCAGGAAGCTTATTCTAAAACGCCTTGGCCACTACCCTAAGGATTCAACTATATAATTTGAACCATGAAGCAAAAGTCAGTTCTAGGCAAATGTGGTCTGAGGATATGGCACAAGCTGAAGTAAGTGTAATGTAAAACAGTAAAAAGAAAAGAGAAACTAATAGAGAAATTAATAGTCATCCTGCATGAAAAACCAGATGCTAAAAAATGGATCATGCTTTCAAACTAATAAGATCTCTATCTCCATGCACATGCTGAACCAGCTGCTGATGTAAAATAAAAGACTTTTTTCCAAATATATTAATAAGTATAAAAGAAGACATATAGACTGTTCACAAATACTCTCTTGGCAACAGAATGCACTGGAGCTGCCTTTGTTGATAGTTGTGTTAACAGCTGCAGTTGGGCTGCTGTAGAGGAGGGGTGTCCTTTAGTTGTGTGTTCTTCTTGCCAGCAGCAATGGTGGGATCTGTCTCCAGACTTTCCGACATTTTGTCACAGATGATATCCACGAGACGCTCAAATGTCTGCTTGATGTTAATGTTTTCCTTGGCACTTGTTTCAAAAAATTCAAATCCTAAGAAAATAAACAACACATTTATGTTTGATGCATATTTGCAACATCTCCAATAAATATGCAAACTTCTCTTGGGCAAGGGAGAGTGGAGAGACACACAGAAAGGATATATGTGAGAGTACACATATAAAAGGGTGATATTGCCAGAGCAGTTCAAATTGCAGCACAATCAGAGTAACTACATTAGTGTTATTTGCTTTATACCAAGCCAGATGAAATCAGGACTGGCCCAAATATGTTCCCTTAAAAAAAATCTACTTTAAAACAGTTTCATCTAAAAATTGACACTGTTTTGAGAGTGCTATTATTTTAGAAATTCCCTATACAGCCACTGTGAAGGAATAATCTACTGCTCCATCTCTAACTATTATGTTCCTCTCAGCATTATTCAGCTGAAAACAGCCACTTCTACTGTGACATTAACCTGGTGCCAAAATAGACAACTGTGTTTGGAAATAACCAGGAAAAAAACCAAGCAAGGCAAGGAAAGATTTCTGCAATTTTATATCTATTTAAGATAGAGGTAAATCCGTAAGAACAAAGGGGCCCCCAACCCCCCAAACCAAACTAATAAACAAATGCACAAACGCACATGTTTTTCTTCCTTAATTAATTTATATAGAAGGACTTTTTATCAATCCATTCTCAATGACTACCCCAAAGGCAAAAATTAGAGCTATCCTTAACCCAGAAGGGACACTGGAAGCCTTTATGGAGAAGAGCCAGCTTTCCTAAGCACTCTTCTCTGCCCCCATTTGTCCCACATCTTATCTCCCACATCTGCCTCCTCTATCTGGGACAGGTTTGCAACTTGCTGGTCAGTCTACAATCCAGCAGGCTTCTGCCAGTGCTGGGTCTTTCCATGTTCTCACTTCCTTTGCAATTCCTTTGTCTTTCATTTGTTTGTTTTCTGAGACTTTTCTGCCATGCTCCGTCTTTTCCCACAGTTACCACATTGCTCACCTGAGGGTTTATTGTTAATTTAAAACTTTCTCCTACTTCTGTCTTTCCACTGCCTGAAGGTTCAATATTAAGACAGTTTACAAAATGTCTAATCCACTGGTAATTTTACAGAAGTGGCTTAAACTTTGCAGACCTATTTTGATTCGTTCTGATTAACTCTAAATAACAATGTGCAACTACCACTATGTTTAATTATGAGGAAAATTCCAGTAAGAATGTGTCAGTCACTTGAAACTCCTGGCAGAAGGGAAAAGCTTTTTTTTGGCCTTTTTTTTTGTTATGTGTGATTGCTAGTGAATTCTAGTGAATGGGCTAATCTATTTCCAAAGATCACTTGAAATTTAAATGCAACCTAAACCATGACAATAACATTAGTACTTGTCTTGGTTTGAGTGACACAGGACTAATTTCTATTCAAATGCTTGGGAAAACTGCACTTTTAGAAGACTCAAGTGTCTGAATTTGTGAAAATATTTACTTTCTAGCCAGCTATGGTATGTGGGTTTCAAGGTCTCAGTGGTTTTTGAGCTCGCCAGGTGCAGGGATGAGGAGGAACGAGACCTGGGCACTTGACCCAAGCTGGCCAACAGGGTTATTTCATACCATCAATGTCACATTCAATATAAATTAGAAAGTGCACTCTCTCCCTTAATGGCTGTGAGCCAGAGAACTTCTTGCCCCAGTGCCAGACCCCTGAGGCCTTCCCTTCCTCCCGAAGCCGTAGTGCTCGCAGTGTCTGACATTTGCTGGCCACTGCTGGGAGTGCACAGCTTCCTACTGATAGAATTGGCTGAGTATAATCCTTGTATATTTTATATTGCTATCGGGATCAATATTGGTTCTTTAGTGCACTTAATGTTAATTATCTAGTCTTAAATCTGTTTATATTTCAGCCCTCGTGTTTCCTTGGTTTTTCCCTGATTCCCCTTCCGGGGGGTGTGTGTGTGTGTGTGTCATTGGGTGATAGAATAATTGTCTAAATGACAATAAATTGTTGTGAATTTTCTCAAGCCATAACAGTACTATATATTCAATATGCCATCTAAACAAGAGGTAATGTGCACATTCAGTCCTATAACTGCTTACCATGTAGCTTTCACATGTTTGAGTACTAGCCTAGACTTACAGATAATTATATTTAGCTTGGCATATCCTGGAATGCGCTAATAACCAATGCAAAAACTTAATGCTATGTTCTGAATTTTCTTCAAATTTTTAATTTACATAAGGTGCCTTGTGCTGAAATGGCACAAAGTGCTAAATTATTTAAATGCATAGGAGCTAAACACAGGCAAAAGTTAGTGTTCATAGGTAGCTTAGATAATAAGAGATATAAACATCGTACAGGGATTTAGTCATACAACTTCTATTAATATCAGCAAGAAGTGTGAGGATAACCTTATAGATATGAGTATACATTGGCGTGAAAACTTTTCCTTTCCACATTTCTCTGGAAATCAGGAAAACTGTGCATAATAAAATACCATACGCAGAAATCATATACTGGGAGGCGGTTTGAATCTATATGTCATTGTTTTAGTTCAGCTTGGCTTACACAGCTCCTTTGTTGTAAACTAGAAGGAAAATTGGGAAAGCCGGTGTAGCCTCACTTGCTGGTGGCTTCAGTGCTCCCACAGAGCTCCATGCAGAAGACCGTTCAGACAGTCCTTGGGGAGTCAGGAAGGACTCAGACAGTCCTTCAGAGAGTCCTTCCTTCCTTGGGGGAAGGAAGAGTCTCCACATTTTCAGTGCTCTGTATTGAAACCCAGCTGCACCCCTGTAGCACAGCAACACAGTCAGATCCTTCCACAACTGTTAGTGTCTGCTCCACAGGAAGCAGGAGGAAAGCCGCT
Organism: Pluvialis squatarola; assembly: GCA_033628385.1. Lineage (NCBI taxonomy): Eukaryota > Metazoa > Chordata > Aves > Charadriiformes > Charadriidae > Pluvialis > Pluvialis squatarola. The sequence continues at coordinate 43,656 of JAHSPU010060635.1, read as the reverse complement.
GTTCCAAAGAGGAACAAAGAAGACCACAGGGCAGAAGGGCTGAGGGACAATGAGGGGATGCTTGAGAACTGGAACACCAAAGCCTTGGAGAAGATGACAGAAAGAAGAATGAATCGTAAAGAACTTTCTGAGGGGACCAGTTTTTACAGATAAGAAGACAGAATAACTGGCACATGACATGATCATGAAATGGAAGATATGACAGGTAGGTAAGAGATCTGGACAGAGAAAAGCAGAAAGTGAAGGGAAAAGAGTCACAAAGAAGAGAGGAGACCAATGTCAGGAAATACTGTAACATGGACAGGATCAAGAAAACAGGTCTACTACCATGGTGAGGACATTCTGCATAAGAACACTGTGAAAAACTGAGGCACCCATTTTCCAAGTAAAATAGGGACTTACAGAGTATTCAAGCACAAATATATTTATTCAAATATAATAAAAAAGACAGTACAGCTGTGGTCAAATCTATGGAATTTCAGTTACAATTTTGATATAAGAAGGAACTGTAGTCACAGTACTGGCATAGCTGGGTATCAGGCTATGCCTGTATACATATTTCATCAACTTATTCATTAATTCCCTGGAAGATCCAGGATGTCTCCGGCTAGACTATGTGTAGATGAGACAATGCACTGATTTGAGACAATGCACTGACCTGTGAGAAGGTGACCGAACTCTCAGCTGCCTCCACAGCAAAGTATTTGCCTTATTCTTTACAGGAACTGTACGAGTGGGAATTTTGGACAGTCCTGGAGATTCCCCCAAGCAGCCCCTGCTGTGCATAGGCCAGCTGACAGGCACTATTTATATGCTTAAATGTGCTGATAAACATCCTGAGTGGAGAACGTGGCCATGCCAGTGGGCTCCTCCGAAGCAGTTACTGCTGTAGAATGGATTGAACTGCACACAGGTAAGATACTTGTAGATGGTCTGTAGAAACTGTTCTTGCAGATGCAGAAATGGTCATGCAGAACAGTCTTTTGAAGCCAGTTAAGACAGTTAAGAGATGCTTTGTGCACTGTTTAAAATAATCAAACCAACGGATCATGGTATGTACTGAAGTGGACACATAGGACCAGAATTCAGCAGAACAGGAGTTCAGAGAGTATCACCTGATGCAGCTGAAGACACCATTGAAAGGACCCTTTCAACAGAAGCTCCTGTTGACATCCAGATGGCAAATGGCTGTCCTATCCAGGGGATTCAACTCCCCACGTGATTGTTACCTTATACAAAGGATCCAAATAAATTAGGGTGGTGCTGTTTCCTTTTTTTTTTTTTGTTTAACAGAAACTCTGTCTGTTGAACAGTTTCAAAGAGACAGGGAGAATTTTTCCTAGCAGAGTGGGTCTAGAATCATAGAATCATTTAGGTTGGAAAATACCCTTAAGATCATAGAGTTCAGCTGTAAACTTAACACTGCCATGTCCACCACTAAACCATGTCCCTCAGCACCACGTCTACCCGTCTTTTAAATACCTCCAGGGATGGTGACTCAACCACTTCCCTGTGCAGCCTGTTCCAATGCTTGACAACCCTTTCAGTGAAGAACTTTTTCCTAGTATCCAATCTAAACCTCCCCTGGCGTAACTTGAGGCCGTTTCCTCTCATCCGATCACTTGCTACTTGGGAGAAGAGACTGACACCCACCTGGCTACACCCTCCTTTCAGGTAGTTGTAGAGTGATAAGGTCTCCCCTCAGCCTCCTTTTCTCCAGGCTAAACAATCCCAGTTCCCTCAGCCACTCGTCATAAAACTTGTGCTCTAGACCCTGCACCAGCTTTGTTGCACTTCTTTGGCCACGCAATAAATACATCAGAAAAAATGAAATGTTGTAAAACCTCCTGAATTCTGGCTGTTTTCCATTTTGTTATGGAATATTTTGCAGACCTTTTTCCCAGTGAACTTACTTCTCCTCCTGACTCATCTTGCAAATATTTTACTAATAGTGACCCTAAGGTTCTAAAATACCTGTGTATGACAGCCTCAGATCTATGCGTTTGTAGTGGGTTGACCTTGGCTGGACATCAGGTGTCCACCAAGCTGCTCTATCACTCCCCCTCCTCAGCTGAACAGGGGAGAGAAAATATAACAAAAGGCTTCTGGGTTGAGATTAGGACAGGGAGATCACTCAGCAATTACCGCCACAGGCAAAACAGACTAGACTTAGGAAAATTAATTTAATGTATTGCCAATCAAAAGTCAGAGTAGGGTAATGAGAAATAAAACCAAATTAGGTTTTAAACACCTTCCTCCTGCCCCTCCCTTCTTCCCAGGCTCAACTTCACAACCGAATTCTACCTCCTCCTACTCAGCAGTGCAGAGGGAATGGGGGAAATGGGGATTGTGGTCAGTTCATAATGTTGTCTCTGCCACTTCTTCTTCCTCACACTCTTCCCCTGCTCCAGTGTGGGGTCCTACCCACAGGAGACAGTCCTCCATGAACTTCTCCAACG
>JAHSPU010060635.1:0-22393 GCA_033628385.1 Pluvialis squatarola | reverse complement strand
TTTCTATTCTGACAAGTGATACCAAACTTTTATGAACGTATGAAGCTTTGAACTCAGCTGAGATGCATGAGATGAATATGTTAAAAAAGAAGAGTGAGTAATGCAGATGGCAAGTTGTCACGGATGGAAATATTTGACATGGTTATGATTTAGTAGCAATTCAAAATTTATTAATGATTTGAGGCAGATCAAGAATTAAGTTTTAGCAGCACTTAATCATTAACTGATTTAAGGATTTACAAGAGGATTTAACAAAATAATTGAACAGCGACTTAATTAAAGATTCAAAGATGGCAAGATTCACACTAACTTGATATAAGGTATCCTAAATCAATACATATACATATAAGCATGAACATACAAGCACACAACACTTAAGGAGTCACGCACACACACCTATACCTGAGTTTTTAACTATTAGGACTAAAGGTCCCTTTATAGCAGGTGACTCCAATAAGCCAACAGGTGCCCCTTTTACATGCGCACAGGTAAATATTTGGATCCAGTAAAGTATAAGAACATCCACACTCATAAGAGCTAATGTGTATATAGAGAGGTGGATGACAGAGAGGCTAGCCTAGAGTTAAAATTTCCCTCTTCGAGTTTAGAGCAAATACTCACAATGCATCGGCATTCCTCAGCGGGCGATAACTGAGACTCAAGGGGAGTTGACTTGCCCTGGCCTTCCAGTCCTCAAGGTGTTTGCCTGAGCAGCATCCCGACTCAGGGGAGTTGCTGGTCACAGCCCGCTGCGATCCAGGAGATCTCAAAGCGCTAGAATCGCTACTTATAGGGTTCGAGATAATTGATTTTCATCAGGTATTTTTCCACTCCAGCCCGACTTGGATGATGGAATATTCCAGTACTTTCTACCAGTTCTCCAAGTCCAGAACTTGCTAGATCTGCAAATTCTGGTATCATCTCCCTTTGGGCCATGATCCAGGTACAGGTTGTCAGGGAGTGATAGTCCCAAGCAATAGGGGAAGCAGGAGCCAGGTGCGTTAAGGGAGTGCCTTAACACTCTGGTCCTTTCTATTTCACAATTCATGCCTGACTTCTCCTAGGTTGGTATGCACCAAGTACTGAGTGGGTGGGGGAAGGGGGGGGTGTGTTGCACCACCACACAAGCGTGCATGCATTTTGCTTGCAAGAAGTCCCAAGCCTTTTTTACTAAAATGCTTTAAAGCATGTAAGTGCTGACTATATTGGGGTTTCGCTTGATAGCCAATGCATGCAGTGCTCAGAGTAAACATCCATGAAGTGACAAAATAGCATAAGCATTGTGTTCCACACCTTTTTTTTTTAGTGATTAGTGAATAAACCTGTTTAAATGTGATTGCTGTGATCCCCACATCAATTACCATTACGTTTTGTTCTCTCTAATGGCTGATTTGTCACATTTCTATATTTTCTTGGTATGGTATCTCTGTGAAGTAAAGTTACATGACTCAGCTGAATTTGTTTGATCCTGTCTGTTTTCATCTCATTCTAACATTACTCTTTTAATGACGCTAATATGTTAAACAACCGTGAATTAATTTCTCAAAAAAAGATGTACCACTTACAAAAAGTACTAAATAGGGTGACAAGGAATGGCTAAGGTGTGAGATGGTCTTTGTGTCTGGAATGATGAAATAGTCCAGGAATTTCAGCCTGGAGAAAAAGGAGGGGTATGATAGAGGTCTCTAAAACCAACAGTGGTACAGAGCAGGTAAAAGGAAACAATTAATTGTTCACTGCTTCTGAGAATATAACAATTAAGAAACATCAAATAAAACTAGCAAGTGACCAGTTGAAAGCAGAAGCAGATAAACTATGTATATTTAAAGGATGTTGTGGATAGTACGATTTTATATGATCTCAAAGACATCATTGGACAAGTCCATGGAAAAAAATCATCAAAGGGCTATTGAATATAAAAATACTACCCATGAACATAATTTGCTACAGTCTGGGAAAGTATCACTATATGTTTGCCCTTTTATACCTTTCCCAAGGCAACTATGTCTTGCCATTATTGTAGGTAAGATCATATGCTGTTTGCAGCTATGATCTGTGGTCTTATCACCATTGTTATGCTCTATGTCATTAACAACAAACTTCAAAAAAACGTAAAATGGAAATGAGACAAATTCTGTCTTCATAAATATTCTCATAATTTCCCTTCAAGGTCAGATCTGGTTTTATTAACCATTCCTTCTCTTTTGTGAACTCCCATTAGTGTTATGAGGAGAGGTACTCAGAGCTACCACAGGATACTTGACTAGTTTAGACAGACTTTAGCAGGTAGTGAGACCTATTGCCGGTTGATCTAAACTACTTGTTTGGGGTTACACTTGAGAAATAAACCAGCACTGAGATTTAAAGAAATGGTTGATTACACCTCCTTAATAAAATTGAAGGCCACACTTTTCAAAGAGGTCAGCAGCCATAATTTTCTAATAACACTATTCTTAACAGGACACCATGATTCCCAGAGGACTAAATGCCCAGTGTTCTTTTTGACCTTTTGAAAACTCTGCCCAAAATGTACATGTATTCATTTTCTCAGTGACTTCAAATAAACCAGGGCTAAAAACCCCACACTTGAGAACAGGGTATTTCACAATGTGTTCTTTGTACAGCACTCACATGTGTTGTGCTTGCTTGTAATTGCGGCTATAACCAACATTGCAGACCATGGCATTCAAAGACCCCACAGTCTTAAAATGTCTTGCTGGACACAAAAATCTATATCATTATTTTTAAAAGTTGTCCGCAAGAGATGATATCAACTCACTGGCAGAGAAAGAAAAAGTCCCAAGTGTTTGAGACAACTCGTGCCCTTCAAACTGGCAAACATGGCCAGAGCATTTATTACAATTCAGGGAAACTTGTTCTTCTGCTTTTCCTGACATCATCTCCCACAATCTCTGAGCAGATTTAAGAAATGATTGCAGCTGTACAGAAAACATATAAACATTTCTGCTTACAGAGGGAAGAACAGATTATAGAAATATATATAACGACAGGTGTTTCTGCAAAGAAAAATATCCCCTGTTAAAGCAGGTGCACTGGCAATCATTTTGGTTTTGTTGCAAACAGTTTAAAAAGCCCAGACCTTCACAAACATTGGCAATTTTTCTGGACATAACCTGTTAAATCTTTTCTGTCACCTTTAAGGACTAATTTATGGTTATTTTTAATGGATACTTTTGAGGTGTGCTTTTACACACATGTAATGCTTATTTAGACAGATGCGATAGGAAGATATGTTATACTGATGAAATTATTTACCAGGACAAACAATTGTACAACTAGAAGGAGGTGCCTCAACCTTTCTCCCAGAGCAGGGACAGGTGGCACAACTGCCTGCAAAAGGTGCGCACAGGTGGAAGACCTCCTGCAGCAGGTGGCTGAGCTGGAGGAGGCAGTGAGGAGGCTGTGTAGCATCAGGGAGGCTGAGAAGGAGATAGACAGCTGATTACAAGTGTGGCCTGCAGTGGACCCACAACTCAAAGCCAGTCAAGAGCTCCCACGCTGGCACACACAGAAGGAAGGGAGGCCAGTAACACAGAATGGAAGCTTGTAACTGCAAAGACCAGCAGGAGGAAGAGACTTCCCCCAAAAGCTGAGGTGCCCCTGCAGAACCGCTTCACTGCTCTGCAGAGCGAAGAGGCAAAACTTACTGTATCAGGAGAGGAGCAAGAGCTGAGTAAGACTACCCAATCTGCTCCAAGTATAACAACCAGCGCAACTAAGAAAAGACAACGGGTGATAGTTGTAGGCGACTCTCTTCTGAGAGGTATGGAGGCACCCATTTGCCAGCCTGATGCACTCTCCATGGAGGCGTGCTGCTTCCTGGGGGCTCGTATCAGGGATGTAACTGAGAGACTACCAAACCTTGTGCAGTCCTCAGGCAATTATCCACTGCTGCTGTTCCATGTGGGCACCAGTGATGCAGCTGGGAGCAGCCTGAAGACTATCAAGAAAGATTATAAAGCCCTGGGAGCAGCAGTCAGGGACTTGGGAGCACAGGCAGTTTTTCATCAATCCTCCCAGTCAAAGGGAAGGGGGTTGACAGGGCCAGGCGAATCTGGCAAATCAATAGCTGGCTACAGGACTGGTGCCACAGCCAGGGGTTTGGCTTCTTAGATCATGGGACTCAGTTTGAGAAGCCTGCTCTACTGGGGCTGGATGGGGTCCACCTGTCAGAAAAAGGGAAGAATCTCTTTGGTCAGAGGCTCGCCAACCTTGTGAAGAGGGCTTTAAACTAGAGTTGCTGGGGGAGGGGAACCAGAATCCATGACACTCCTACCAATACGATGCTGATACCAGTAGTAGAGGCCCACAACCTAGAGATGGGTTGCAGGTCAGCAGGAGAGCACATGGAGTGCAGCTTGAAGGAAAAAGAGCCACTCCAGCCAGGGAGCTAAATTCATCGGGGGCCCAACTTAAATGCCTCTATGCAAATGCACATAGCATTGGGAACAAACAAGAGGAGTTGGAGATGTGTGCACACCTGCAGGACTATGATCTAATCAGCATCACAGAGACATGGTGGGATGGCTCCTATGACTGGAGTGTTGAAATGGATGGATACAGACTCTTCAGGAAGGACAGACAGGGGAGACAAGGATGCACCCCTCTTTGTCAAGGACCAGCTGGAGTGCATGGAGCTCTGCCTGGGGATGAATGAGGAGCTGACCGAGAGCTTATGGGTCAGGATTAAAGGGAGGGCAGGGACAGGTGATGTTACAGTGGGGGTCTGTCTGCTACAGGCCCACTGCCCAGGAAGACTGAGCGGACGAGGCCCTCTATAGACAGATAGGAGCAGCCTCACATTCACAAGCCCTGGTCCTCATGGGGGACTTCAAAACACCCCAATATCTGTTGGAAGGACAACACAAAAGGGTATAAGCAATCCAGGTGGTTCCTGGAATGCATCAATGATAAATTCCTTCTCCAAATGATAGAGGAAGCAATGAGGAGAGGTGCTATGCCAGACCTTGTTCTGACCAACAAGGAGGGGCTGGTGGGTAATGTCACGCTCAAGGGCAGCCTTGGCTGCAGTGACCATGAGATGGTGGAGTTTCAGATCCTCAGGGTGGCGAGGAGGGCACACAGTAAGCTTACTACCCTGGACTTCAGGAGAGCAGACTTTGGCCACTTCAGGGATCTGCTTGCTGGAGTACAGCGGGATAAAGCCCTGGAAGGAAGAAGGGCCAAAGAAAGCTGGCTGATATTCAAGGACAACCTCCGCCAAGCACAGGAGTGATGCATCCCAACAAAGAGGAAGTCAGGAAAAATGCCAGGAGGCCTGCGTGGATGAACAAGGAGCTCCTGGACAATCTCAAACAGAAAAAGGAAGCCTACAGCAGGTGGAAGCAAGGACAGGTAGCCTGGGAGGTACACAGAGAAATTGTCCGAGCAGCCAGGGATCAGGTTCAGAAAGCTAAAGCCCAGAGAGGGGTAGATCTGGCCAGGGGCATCAGGGGCAACAAGAAAGCCTTCTATAGGTATATCAGTGACAAAAGGAAGACTAGGGAAAATGTGGGCCCACTCAGGAAGGAAACGGGAGTCCTGGTCACCCGGGATATAGAAAAGGCTGAGATACTTAACGACTTGTTTGCCTCAGTCTTCACTGGGAAGGGCTCTAACCACACCGCCCAAGTTGCAGAATGCAAAGGCAGGGACTGGAAGAATGAGGTACTGCCCACTGAAGGAGAAGACCAGGTTGAGACCAGCTGAGGAACCTGAAGGTGCACAAGTCCATGGGACCTGATGAGATTCATCTGCGGGTCCTGAGGGAACTGGCAGATGAAGTTGCCAAGCCACTATCCATCATATTTGAGAAGTCCTGGCAGTCCGGTGAAGTTCCCACTGACTGGAAAAGGGGAAACATAAACCCCATTTTTAAAAAGGGTAAAAAAGAAGACCCAGGGAACTACGGGCCGGTCAGTCTCACCTCTGTGCCCAGGAAGATCATGGAGCAGATCCTCCTGGAAAATCTGTAAGGCACATGGAAAATAAGGAGGTGATTGGTGACAGCCAACATGGCTTCGCTAAGGGCAAATCGTGCCTGACAAATTTGGTGGCCTTCTACGATGGCGTTACAGTGTTGGTGGATAAGGGGCGAGCAACAGATGTCATCTACCTGGACTTGTGTACAAAGCATTTGGCACCATTCCGCACGACATCCTAAATTGGAGAGACATGGATTTGACCAATGGACCACTCGGTGGATAAGGAACTGGCTGGACGGTCACACTCAAAGAGTTGTGGTCAATGGCTCCATGTCCAAGTGGTGACCAGTGACAAGTGGTGTTCCTCGGGGGTTGATACTGGGACCGGTGCTGTTCAACATCTTTGTTGGCAACATGGATGTTGGGATGGAGTTCACCCTCAGCAAGTTTGCTGACGACACCAAGCTGTGTGGAGCAGTCGACACAATGGAGCGTCAGGATGCCATCCAGAGGGACGTGGACAGGCTTGAGAGGTGGGCATGTGCAAACCTCATAAACTTCAACAAGGCCAAGTGCAAGGTCCTGCACGTGGGCCGGGGCAATCCCATGCACAAATACAGGCTGGGCAAAGAATGGATTGAGAGCAGCCCTGAGGAGAAGGTCTTGGGGGTGTTGGTGGATGAGAAGCTCAACATGAGCTGGCAATGTGCACTCACAGCCCAGAAGGCCAACTGTATCCTGGGCTGCATCCAAAGAAGCATGGCCAGCAGGTCAAGGGAGGTGATTCTGCCCCTCTATTCTGCTCTAGTGAGACCCCACCTGGAGTACTGTGTCCAGCTCTGGAGCCCTCAACATAAGCAGGACATGGACCTGTTGGAATGGGTCCAGAGGAGGGCCGCAAAGGTGATCAGAGGGCTGGAGCACTTGTCCTATGAAGACAGGCTGAGAGAGTTGGGGTTGTTCAGCCTGGAGAAGAGAAGGCTCCAGGGAGACCTTATAGCAGCTTTCCAGCATCTGAAGAGCACCTACAAGAAAGCTGGAGAGGGACTTTTTCCTAGGGCATGTAGTGATAGGATGAGGGGGAATGGCTTCAAACTGGAAGAGGGCAGGTTTAGAATAGATATTAGGAAGAAATTTTTCACTATGAGGGTGGTGAGGCACTGGAACAGGTTGCCCAGGGAAATTGTGGCTTCCCCATCCCTGGAAGTGTTCAAGGCCAGGTTGGATGGGGCTTTGAGCAACCTGGTCTAGTGGGAGGTGTCCCTGCCCATGGCAGGGGGGCTGTAACTAGATGGTCTTTTAAGGTCCCTTCCAACGTAAACCATTCTATGATTCTAGAAAAAATATTTTTTAAAAAATGAGATCAGTGAGCCATGAAAATACATAAATTAAAAAACACTGGCATGGGATTAGATCCAGCACAGGTGGTATACTGTGATATGTCACCATCTCTTTATTTTTCCCATTCAGTCGTTCTTATAATAACCTTTCCCCTAAACACCTATATAAGAATAGTGACAAGCAGATCTTATTTACACACGTTCACCAGAAGCCAGACTGCCCCTTTACCACAGTCCGTTTTAATAATAACAATAACATCAACATTAATAATAATAATATAAAATTTGTAATTTATTTTCTTACCAAGTTGCTCCGCTAAATGTTTGCCTCTCTCAGTGAAGATTACCCGTTCATCCTCCATGTCACATTTGTTACCAACCAAAATAACCTGGGCATTATCCCCAGATTATGTTTTGATTTGAGTTGACCTTAAAAGAGAGACAGAAAGAGAAGGTGAAGTAAAAACAAAGCAAATTCCCCTTAAATCAGTTTCAAACAGAATTGTAACAAGGCAAAAAAGGCAATACTGATTTTGACATCTAGGGTAACACGAATCTGTTTAATTCTGGATTTCAAATAAACTAAGGATTTTCTGACAGGAATTATTATTACAGGAATAATATCAACACAGGTTTTACTTTTGCTTGTTAAGACACGGCATTTTTTTAGCATTTTCTCCCGCTATCAACATTCTTCCTATATTTTTAGAAAGAAGCAGTGACACTTTCTCCCACACAATTAAAAAAACCATTTTCACATTTTAATGCAAACCTTATCATCTAAACCCAGAGCTTTGAAACAAAATCAAAAGCTTATTAATTTCTTATCTTTCACCTTTTAAAATTAGGATCTAAATTTATCAGCAAAACTTCAAATTCATTCTGTCTTCCTTCTGTTGTTTCTCTCCAGCACATTCCGCTGTAGCTCTTTGATCTACCAGGATGAAATTTACATTGTACATTAAGCCATCGACAGGGGCCAAGTTTGAAGTTTAATTTACGTTTCGTTTAAATTATACAAGCCCTAACCTTGACTACAGCTGAATTGGAGTATCCGAGGCCTTGAAACACCATGCAACCTTGAGTGCTGGTGGTGAAACAGCTCACCCTACAAAGCTCTCTTCTGTAATTTGAATGTGATGCAACTAATGAGCAACTTAGGAGCACGCTTGTAGAACCTCTCAGCTGCTGACTTCCACCACTCTGCTGATACTCAGACCTGCTCTGTAGGAAGGAAAGATCCATGTCCTGGCTCCAGGCTCAGCCAGGAATGATATTGCTGGCTACCACCTTCTAACTACCCTTGAAAGTAAAGGAGGGTTCGATAAGCTTACTCTAAGCACTTACACTTTGCCTTGGACTTGTGACTATGCCTGGCTTGAGGGTCTGACTCAAGTGCTTGGCAGGATATGAATATCTCTTCTGTCCCCACATGATCAATGGAGAGAGAAAGAGTTGCAGAGAATCTCTCTCTCTACTTGGACAATACAGGGTGCTTAGGAAAACTGTACTGGTATAAAAACTAGCCTGCTTAACTACAGATTTAGGAGAGGGTACCCTGGAAGGGAATCCTGTTGTGTATGAGAGCCCTAGATCTCTGTGAGAGAAGAATATGAATACAAGAATAGCTTCAAAAATATGTCACCTGTGTTTTGGAAGCTGGTCTGTGTGGGTGTTAAATTCACTAGTTATCCCATCTCATATCTCTACATATTCAGAACCCTGTCTGCAAAATGCTTCATGCACAAAAAAGACCACGATGTAGTCCGACAATCATTTCTAGTGAAAGACAAAAAATGGATAAGATCTCTCCAGCTGGCTCTGCTTAGTGCGAGATCAGAGGGATGGACACAGTCAAAAACTGCTACAGGCTGTCTTTGTACCCCTGGGTCCAATGCCAATGACCCCAGGCCCAGCCTCCCCTGGCATGAGTCAAAGCAGCCTGCTGTAGTTTACCATTAAGCCATGTGTGATGGGTCTGCAGTGCTGGGCAGATGAATTTTAAAGGGAAGGATCACACTGCCTTTAGGGTTGTTTTACTTCATCAGAATGACCAAAAAGAAGCTGAAGCAAGCCCCAGGCATTTTGTGCTGTAAATTGTTCCCTTGTGCCTGTCTGAATCTTTCCTTCAAGAAATGGATACTGTGCTATTTTAAATCTGTTAAAAAAATTATAGTAATTTGAGTAGACTGTCATAAGGTACTGTGACCAAAGAGGAAGTCAGACTTCCCTTTACACTTATATTTTACTAAAGATGTAATTGCTCTGAAAAAAAGGGCAAAAAAAGAAAAAAAGAGATTTTGCTGTTCCTTGCATACATGACCTTTCCAATGACCAAGGCTTTTGATTAATCCAAAACACATAACATTGTCCTTATAAAGAACTTTAGCCTCAGGAAGACTGAAGACATGAAAAGGTAAAGCTGATGTTTGCACTAAGCTGAATACAGCAATTCTTGTTCAGTCTCACTGCCCTGGTATATGTCAACAGCAATTTATCCTGTAAATCTTTCACATTCTAGTTGTATGGTAGGCAGGCAATCTGCAACAAGCTTGAATTTTTATAATGTATAGACACCAGAGGGGCAGATTAATACAGGAATTCAGTGATCCATTACTTTCAGTGATCAACACAAAACTCATTCTCCCTGTACGCATTCCTTGTCAGAAAAGAGCACTTGCTGAATGCTAACTAAAGCAATGCTATTTCCCCATCTTAAAACAGTGCTGTATTTTCCAGTAATGGTTCAAAGTACTGTAAAGTTACATGAATAAATCTCCAAAAGAGTTTTGGACTATTATGACAGAAGACTGTCAAAGATAATATGTAGGCTTTTTCATTTGTTTAATGGAACGAAATAGTATGTGAAAAAATGTTCAAAACAGTTTTCCAATCCTACTTTCTTTAAAATGAACCCTGAAGAAAAGGCAAAGTTCACACTGGCATATTGTATTGAAACCTGGCCAGGTATGGAGGTATCGATAAAGGAATTGGGAGAAAGACAAGCACTCTCAGTCTCTGGAGGTGACTGGTGTCAGCCGTAAGGCACAGGTATCCCTTTAAGGATGATATCGAATGCCATCCAAGTAAATGGACCAACATGGAAAAAGGTATTAAGTACCTGAGAGAATTGGCTGTGCGAGAGGTGATTTATAGTGACTGGCAAGTGATTGTAGACCCTGATGAAATGCCATGCAAATGACCTATGCTAAAAAAGTTTGTACAAAGTGCACCATCACTGTGTTCCCGCACATTGTCACCAGTGGTCTGGGGAGGATATGATGCTGACACACCAACTGTAAATTAAGTGGTTAACAAGGTACGACAGTATGAAGACAGTCTCTCTCGTCCCTTCTCTGTGGCAGCCGTGGAAAAGCTGGCTGTGAACACCGAGAAAATGACTGAGCCAATGGAGCAAATGACCAAGAAAATAGTTGAGCACACCGATAAACTGCTTGATACATTATCCAAGGTGGAGGAAAAATTCCATTCTTCCCCTGCACAGACCCACGTTGCAGCTGCTAAGAAAAAACACCCTCCTACTCAAGAGAAAAAACACCCTCTGACTCAAGACCAACCAAACCTGTTCCGAGATTTCCTGTGTCTTTGTCTCTTCAACTATGGAGAGAACATGAAGAAGTGGGTTGGAAAACCTACCTCAGCCCTACAGGCATGAGTATGTGAGTTGCAATGTAAAACAGATAGAAGAAAGAACTCTCTCATGAGGATGGCTACTCCAACCTATGGTGAGCGATCCTCCGGTCCAGGTAGGAACTCATCTGCTAATCGTGGGTACTATGCTTAATGTTAGAGGGGCCCTGCCTGCAGCCAGGAGGAGGAGAGGGACAACCAAATTTATTGGACTGTGTGGATTCGATAGCCTGGCACATTAGAGCCACAAAAGTACAAAGCCCTGGTGGACACTGGTGCACAGTGTACCCTATTGCCATTGAATCATAAAGGGGCAGAATCTGTCACTATATCTGGAGTGACAGGTGGATCTCAAGAACTGACTGTATTAGAGGCCGAAGTGAGCCTAACTGGGAATAAATGGGAGAAACACCCCATTGTGACAGGCCCAGATGCTCCGTGCATCCTTGGCATAGACTTCCTCAGGAGAGGGTATTCCAAAGTCCCAAAAGGGTATCGGTGGGCTTTTGGTATAGCAGCTGTAGAGACTGAGGATGTTACACAGCTGTCTGCCTTACCCGGTCTTTCAGATGACCCTTCTGTTGTGGGACTGCTGAGGGTTAAAGATCAGCAGGTGCCAATTGCTACTGCCACAGTGCATCGATGACAGTATCACACCAACCGAGACTCCTTAATTCCCATCCATAACCTGTTTTGTCGGCTGAGAGCCAAGGAGTGATCAGCAAGACTCGCTCACCCTTTAACAGCCCTATCTGGCCAGTGCGAAAGTCTGATGGAGACTGGAGACTGACAGTAGACTACCGTGGCCTGAATGAAGTCACACCACCACTGAGTGTTGCTGTGCCAGACATGCCAGAACTTCAGCATGAGCTGGAGTCAAAGGCAGCCAAATGGTATGCTACAACTGACATTGCTAATGCCTTTTTCTCTATTCCTTTGGCAGCAGAGTGCAGGCCACAGTTTGCTTTCACCTGGAGAGGCTTCCAGTACACCTGGAATCGACTGCCCCAGGGGTGGAAACACAGCCCTACTGTTTGCCATGGACTGATCCAGACTGCACTGGAGAAGGGTGGAGCTCCAGAACACCTACAATACATCGGTGACATCATTGTGTGGGGTAATACAATAGAAGAAGCTTTTAAGAAAGGTAAGAAAATAATCAAGATTTTTCTGAAAGCAGGTTTTGCTATAAAAAGAGGGAAGGTCAAGGGACCTGCACAAGAGATCCAGTTTTTGGGAATTAAGTGGCAAGATAAACATCGCCAGATCCCAATGGATCTGATTAACAAAATAACGTCTGTGTCCCCACCTACTAACAAAAAGGAAACACAAGCCTTCTTAGGTGTTGTGGGTTTCTGGAGAATGCATATTCCAGGTTATAGCCAGATTGTGAGACCTCTCTACGAAGTGACTCGAAAGAAAAATGAGTTTATGTGGGGCCCATAGCAACGACAAGCCTTTGAGCAAATTAAACAAGAGATTGTGCATGCAGTAGCCCTTGGACCAGTCCACACAGGACGGGACATTAAAAATGTGCTCTACACCGCAGCTGGGTCAATGGAGGGGGACCTGGAGCCTCTGGCAGAAAGCACCAGGGGAGACTTGAGGCCGACCCATAGGGTTTCAGGGTTGACGATACAGAGGCTCCAAGGCTAATTTTACTGCAGCTGAGAAAGAAATCTTGGCAGCATATGAAGGAGTTAGAGCTGCTTCAGAGGTAATTGGTACTGGAGCACAGCTCCTCCTGGCACCCCGATTACCAGTACTGGGCTGGATGTTCAAGGGTAAAGTTCCTTCTGCTCATCATGCCACCGATGCTACCTGGAGTAAGTGGGTTGCCTTAATCACACAGCGAGCTCGAATAAAAAACATCCAGGAATTGTAGAAGTGATCACAAATTGGCCCGAAGGCAAAGACTTTGGAATGCCACCAGAGGAGGTGGTGACACGTGCTGAGGAAGCCCCACCATATAATGAACTCTCAGATAATGAGAAACAGTATACTCTGTTTACTGATGGATCTTGTCGTATTGTAGGAAAGCATTGAAGGTGGAAAGTTGCTGTGTGGAGTCCTACACGACGAGTCGCAGAATCAGCTGAAGGACAAGGTGAACCAAGTAAATTTGCAGATGTAAAAGCCATCCAGCTGGCATTAGACATTGCTGAATCAGAAAAGTGGCCGTGACAGGGAACATAAGGGCAAACTATTTTTTGCTCTGTGGGCCCAAGACATTTCAGGTCATCAAGGAAGGGATGCAACATATAAATGGGCCCGTGACCGAGGGGTGGATTTAACCATGGACGCTATTGTGCAGGTTATCCACAACTGTGAAACATGCAGCAAAATCAAGTAAGCTAAACGGTTAAAACCTCTGTGATATGGGGAACAATGGCTAAAATATGGGGAGGCCTTGCAGACTGACTACATCACACTCCCTCAAACTCGCCAGGGTAAGTGCTAGGTACTTACAATGGTGGAAGCAAGCACCAGATGGTTGGAAACCTATGCCGTGCCCCCTGCCACCCCCCCGAATACCATCCTGGGCCTTGAAAAGCCAGTCTTGTGGCGACGTGGCACTCCAGAAAGAATTGAGTCTGACAATGGGACTCATTTTAAAAACAATCTTATGAGTAATTGGGCCAAAGAACATTGCATTGAGTGGATATATCATATCCCCTATCGTGCACCAACTTCTGGGAAAATTGAGCGATGCAATGGACTATTGAAAACTACCCTGAAAGCAATGGGGGGTGGAACTTTTAAAAACTGGGACAAGCATTTAGCACAAGCCACCTGGTTAGTTAACACTAACATCATCCATCAATCGGGCTGGTCCTGCTCAATCAAACCTTTTACATACTGTAGAAGGGGACAAAGTCCCTGTCGTGCATGAAAGGAATATGTTAGGGAAAACTGGGTTTTTTCCTGCTTCAGGCAAAGGCAAACCCATTCGCGGTACTGTTTTTGCTCAAGGACCTGGATGTACTTGGTGGGTGATGCTGAAGGATGGAGAAGTTCAATGTGTACCCCAAGGGAATTCAACCCTGGGTGGGAATACTCAATTCTGAGCTGTATGATGTTAATTGTTATATAATACTAACAGTGTTCAATAAGTGTTTTTCAGGACAACATAGTGGTGATGAAACCTGAGCTAGCTTCATCAAGTGGCATCCAGCAAACTCTTCAAGGTGGACATGCTACCTGTGGGCATGAACCAGGATGAATTTCATGCCATCTTTCCTGCCCTGAGAATCTGCTATGATAGATGAAATCCTGAAATCATGAACTAAATGAACTTCACCGACTTATGTGTATAAATATAAGTCATAAATTAGTGATCTGTATATATATCTGCATATATATGTGTTTGTATATTTGAAGATAAAAAAAAGCAGTAGTGATCTGAGCATGATGCAAATGGTATGGAATAAGGGGTGGAACGTCCTGGTTTGAGGTAAAGCAGATCCAATTTTCTGTTCAGTAATTTAACTTTTCAGCTGCTTCTAACTCTCTGAAGTTAACTGCATATTTCAGAATCATAGAATCATAGAATCCTGTAGGTTGGAAGGGACCTTTAAGATCATCAAGTTCAACCATCAAACTAACACTGCCAAAAGCACCACTAAACCACATCCCTCAGCATCACGTCTATCCGCCTTTTAAATACCTCCAGGGATGGTGACTCAACCACTTCCTTGGGCAGCCTGTTCCAGTGCTTGACAACCCTTTCTGTGAAGAATTTTTTCCAAATATCCAATCTAAACCTTCCCTGGCGTAACTTGAGGCCATTTCTTCTTGTCCTATCACTTGTTACTTGGGAGAAGAGACCGACATCCACCTTGCTACAACCTCTTTTCTAGTTGTAGAGAGTGATAAGGTCTCCCCTGAGCCTCCTTTTCTCCACACTAAACAACCCCAGTTCCCTCAGCCGCTCCTCATAAGACTTGTGCTCCAGACCCCTCACCAGCTTCGTTGCCCTTCTCTGGATGTGATCCAGCACCTCTATGTATTTCTTGTAGCGAGGGGCCCAAAACTGAACACAGTATTCGAGATCCGGCCTAGCCAGTGACGAGTACGTGGGGATAATCACTTCCCTAGTCCGGCTCACCACACTATTCCTGATACAGGCCAGGATGCCATTGGCCTTCTTGGCCATTTGGGGACACTGCTGGCTCATATTCAGCCGGCAATCAACCAACACCCCCAGGTCATTCTCCGCCAGGCAGTTTTCCAGCCGCTCCTCCCCAAGCCTGTAGCATTGCATGGGGTTGTTGTGACCCACGTGCAGGACCTGGCACTTGGCCTTGTTGAACTTCATACCACTGGCCTTGGCCCATCGCTCCAAACTTTCCAGACCCCTCTGTAGAGCTAGCCTACCCTTAAGGAGGCTGACACTCACGCCTAATTTGGTGTCATCTGCAAACTTACTGAGGGTGCACTCAACCCCCTCATCCAGGTCATTGAAAAAGATATTAAACAGAACCAGCCCCAACACTGAGCCCTGGGGAACATCACTTGTGACCAGCCACCAATTGGATTTAACTCCATTCATCCCAACTCTTTGGGCCCGGCCATCCAGCCAGTTTTTTACCCAGTGGAGAGTACACCCACCCAAGCCATGAGCAGCCAGTTTCTCCAGGAGAATGCTGTGGGAAACGTTGTCAAAGACCTTACTAAAGTCCAGGTAAACAACATCCACAGCCTTTCCCTCATCCACTAAGCGGGTCACCTTGTCATAGAAGGAGATCAGGTTAGTCAAGCAGGACCTGCCTTTCATAAACCCATGCTGACTGGGCCTGTTTATCTGCTAGTCCTGTACGTGCTGCATGATGGCACTCAAGATGATCTGCTTAATAACCTTCCCCGGCACCAAGGTCATACTGACAGGCCTGTAGTTCCCCGTATCCTCCTTCTGGCCCTTCTTGTGGATGGGCATCACACTTGCTAACCTCCAGCCAACTGGGACCTCCCTGGTTAGCCAGGACTGATGATAAATGATGGAAAGTGGCTTGGTGAGCACTCCACCTGCACCCTCAGTACCCTCAGGTGGATCCCGTCTGGCCCCATAGACTTGTGTATGTCTAAGTGGTGTAGCAGGTTGCTAACCATTTCCCCTTGGATTATGGGGCCTTCATTCTGCTCCCTGTCCCTGTCTTCTAGCTCAGGGGGCTGGGTACCCAGAGAACAACTGGTCTTACTCTTAAAGACTGAGGCAAAGAAGGCATTAAGTACCTCAGCCTTTTCCTCATCCTCGGTCACTATGTTTCCACCCCCATCTACTAAACAACAGAGATTATCTTTAGTCCTCCTTTTATTGTTAATTTATTTATAGAAACTATTTTTTTGTTGTCCTTGACAACAGAAGCCATGTTAAGATCTAGTTGGGCTTTGGCCCTTTTAATTTTCTCCCCACATAGCCTCACTACATCTTTGTATTTCTCATGAGTTGCCTGCCCTTTCTTCCAAAGGCCATAAACTCTCCTTTTTCCCCTGAGTTGCAACCACAGCTCTCTGTGCAGCCAGGCCGGTCTTTTTCCCCGCCAGCTCATCTTTCGGCACATGGCGACGGCCTGCTCCTGCGCCTTTAAGACTTTCTTCCTGAAAAATGTTCAGCCTTCCTGGACTCCTTTGCCCTTCAAGACTGCCTCCCAAGGGACTTTGTCAACCAGGCTCCTGAAAAGACCAAAGTTTACCCTCCAGAAGTCCAAGGTAGCAGTTCTGCTGACCCCCCTCCTTGCTTCTCCAAGAATCAAAAACTTTATCATTTCATGATCACTATGCCCAAGGCGACCTCCAACCATCACATCCCCCACATGTCCTTCTGTGTTTCCAAATAACAGGTCCAGCAGGGCACCTTCCCTAGTTGGCTCCCTCACCAGGTGTGTCAGGAATTTATCCTCAACACACTCTAGGACTTCCTAGACTGTTCTCTCTCTGCTCTATTGTATTCCCAGCAGATATCTGGTAAGTTGAAGTCCTCCATGAGGACAAGGGCTAGTGATCTTGAGACTTTTCCCAGCTGTTTATAGAATATTTCATCTGGCTTTTCATCCTGGTTGAGCGGCCTATAACAGACTCCCACCATGATATCTGCCTTGTTGGCCCTCCCCCTGATTCTTACTCATAAACACTCAACCCTATTTTCACCATCATTTAGTTCTAGACATTCATAACACTCCCTGACATACAGTACTACCCCACCATCTCTCCTTCCTTGCTTATCCCTTCTGAAGAGTTTATAGCCATCCATTGCAGCACTCCAGTCGTGAGTCATCTTACCATGTTTCTGTGATGGCGACTACATCATAGTTATCCTGCTGCACAGTGACTTCCAGCTCCTCCTGTTTGTTGCCCATGCTGCGTGCGTTAGTGTATAAGCACTTCAGTTGGGCTATTGGTCCCACCACTTTTTTACTGGGAGAAGCCCTAATTCCTGCCTGACCATTCCCAGGCATGGCCAAAATTTCTAACCCGACAGTGACCCTCACACCTCTGCTGCTGCATGAATCTCCATCCCCTACCTTCACTGAATCAGCAGACCGAGGGACCTCACTAGCATCCTGTCCCACGGACATCGGCACGCCACCCCCAGCCTTACTCCTAAATAGCCTGGTTCCATCCCCTTCCCCCTTCAAATCTAGTTTAAAGCCCTTTCAATGAATCCTGCCAACTCCTGCGCCAAGAACCTTTTCCCCCTTTGAGACAGGTGTGCCCTGTCAGTCGCCAGCAAGCCTGGTGTCATGTAAACCGACCCATGATCAAAAAACCCAAAGTCCTGCTGCTGACACCAGGCTCAGAGCCAGGTATTGATCTGCTGGCTCTTCCTGTTTCTTCTCTCATCCTTCCCTGCAACTGGAAGGATAGAGGAGAACACTACTTGTGCTCCTGATCTCTTAATCAGTCGTTTTTCTGACAGTATCCACTTCCAGACTGATAAGACCTGATTTTTTTATACTTAATACCAAAGCATGGTATGCAGAGAGGCTCCTGCTTATACTTATTGCTATAACAGCCAAGGCCAGCTAATTTTGTTATTTGCCCTGTTGGAGGGTCGGAAGCAGAAAAGCATAGAGGGGTTGCACCTGCGGGCAGGAGCGGACAGGGCAGTTGACCCAGAACTGACCAACAGGGTATTCCATCCCATCTGCCTCATGCTCAGGATAAAAGCTGAGGGATCAAAGGGTCAGTCCTCTTTCTTCAATGGCCAGCGTCCGAGGAGGACTCTGTCTGTTCGTCTGCCTTTGGTCCCGATCCTGAATCCAGATATGGAATCCAGTTCCCGTCCATCACTGAGTCCAGCCTGGGACTTCCCCAGTGGCAGCCAGTGTCGTGATTGTCATCCTGGGAGCTTGATAAAGTTTTCTATATATTTCATTAATTTCTTTTTTTATATTATTATCTTTTCTTTTTACTATTTTGTTATTAATATTTCATTAAAGTAGTTTAGTTTCTTTTAAACTCATAAGTGTCTTTCTCTCTCATCCTTCTTTCCTTGAAGGGAAATGCTCTCCCTTCTCTGAAGGGAGACTGCGGGGAGAGCATCTGCCTTTAATTTCAGCGACCAGTCTGGGCCAAACCACGACAGATTTATTGGCGCCCAACCTGGGGCTCGACTGGGGCTTGACCAGGGCTGTGACAGATTGCCCAAATAGTTCAAATTCCTGCTTGCCCAGTTGAGAGAATATCAGATTTTTTCTATGGGAGTCTTAAGGGGTTGGAAATTAAAACAGCTCACATCATGTTGGTTTTGGATAGAATATTGTATCGTGTCTTTATAGGGTTTTGTTAAAAGTTAGTTGATACAACGCTGCTTAACCTGCCATATGTGTTGTATAATTTATTTGCTCTTTGTGTTTGTGGTTTAAACGTGCTATTTTGCTGTTGTGTTTAATTCTGATTGGCAATAACAGAGGTGCAAACACTGAAGGAAAAGTCCAAGGACTAAGACAGACAGCAGGCTAGAGCAAAACACTTGGGATTATAGTATAGTATTGGTTTCTAGCTGTCTCAGTCTTGGGGCCAGAAAAGAGCCAAGAGAGGAAATCAAACCCAGGCCTAGATGAAGGAGGAAAAAATGATAATTTTATGAAGTGATACGCATTAAGACCTCTGACTCCTGTTTGTTTCTACTGTGTTCAGGGAAACAGGATACTGCATGCTCATTTGTAAATGAAAAAGATTATATCTGAATAATATACGTCTCCATCACAGAGAAACAGCTGTGCTAAAGGCTGAATATCAGCTAACTGTATGCACCAAGGAAAAAACAAGAATGATATTAAAAGAACAATGCATCTATGTTTAAAGTTTAGGTCCAGAGGAGGGCTACAAAGATGATCAGAGGGCTGGAGCACCTCTCCTATGAGGAGAGGCTGAGAGAGTTGGGGCTGTTCAGCCTGGAGAAGAGAAGGCTCCAGGGAGACCTCATTGCGGCCTTCCAGTCCCTAAAGGGGGGCTACAGGAGAGCTGAGGAAGGACTTTTTACAAGGGCATGGAGTGATAGGACGAGGGGGAATGGCTTCAAACTGGAAGAGGATAGGTTTAGATTAAATATTAGGAAGAAATTTTTCACTCTGAGGGTGGTGAGGCACTGGAACAGGTTGCCCAGGGAAATTGTGGATGCCCCATCTCTGGAGGTGTTCAAGGCCAGGCTGGATGGGGCTTTGAGCAACCTGGTCTAGTGGGAGGTGTCCCTGCCCATGGCAGGGGGGTTGGAACTGGATGATCTTCAAGGTCCCTTCCAACCTAAACCATTCTATGATTCTATGATAGACAAGGCATTGTTCTCCTCCCCACACCCATCAGTATTTTATGATATCCCTTGGCAAGAGGCTTTGAAGCCAGTCATCTCAAAGGTTTACCATTGTGCCAAGAATTTATGTACAAAGTATGATCATTGTGTCTAGTCTCAGTCAAAAATCAGTATTATTACATGCACTTAACCCATTCACTTTTTTTCTGTGAAGAATTTCTGATAATATAAAACATAAGATTCAGGGATAGGGTTGTTTTACAATAAAAAATGCATACTGATTAACAAAATTGCAGAGGAGGTGACTCTCAGTCACTCAGTCAAACAGTTGTTAACTGACCAACCACGTATAGTACAGGGTTCCTCATCTACCCACTTGGCATTTGTGTCTCTGAAGACGTAGATTTGACCTCAATTTAGGTAGCGCATTAAGACCATTCTTGTACATAAATACATTTTGGAAGGAAAGAGTAAAGCTGTCTGAATCTCCTGAAAGGCTCTAAGAAGCTTAGTTATAAAAGCTAGCTTTTTCCATCAGAAAACTATTTTGTCCCTGAGGAATAAAACCTAAGACAGAGAATACTCCAGGTGAACAAATTCCTAAGTGGGTGTATCAGGAAAGCATCTACAGAATATCAGCTGCATACAGGGAGACTGCCCAATGAGGTAGTATCTTTTATTAGGCCAAGTGACAGAGCTGGGAAAACAGAAAAGCTTTCAGCCACATAGATCCTTCTTTAAGTCTTCAGGGAAAAAGTGTAAAATCTTGTAGTCTTTTTATTCCAGCTGTATTACTTGGTCCAATAAAAGTAGATTTTATTTGCATTCAATTGTAACTTGATTTGAGTAAGACTGAAGTAACTGCTGGGCTATAGCCTGCTGTAGGTGACCCTGCTGTGGCAGGGGGATTGGACTTAGATGATCTCCAGAGGTCCCTTCCAACCCTGACGATTCTGTGATTCTGTGAGTAAGGAGTGATTTTGAAAGTTTCCTCATCTAAGGTGGAGAGGAATCTAAAAACTGAGAACCTGGTGCAGCTTATTAAAAGTGCTTAGCTCCCCAACATGTTTCCCAGAGTACCCAAAAAGTAAGAGAATATATCTGCACAGAAACTGCATTTGCGGAAATGCCTTCAAGTGATTGGTGACAAGCAAAAATGTGTTTTCCACGTTACAAAGGTAAGAGTACCTACCTGAATCCTTTCAGTTCTGTAGGAATCTGATTCTTACAAGGAGAAAGAGTTATGTCTCATATACAAATAACAACACTCAAATAAAAAGTTATATATCTGCATTAAAAGTATGCTGGAAAAAGGGGAAATATAGATTTGCTGACTGAGTGGGGGAGAATTATGATGGCCTGACAAAGTTCAAGTGTTCAATATCCTGTACTTGATACCTTATTCAGTCTTTAAAATAAAGATTGGTTTTCATGCACTTTGGTTTTTTATACACTAATGCATGTAGCATGGGCAACAAACAGGAGGAGCTGGAAGCCATTGTGCAGCAGGATAACTATGATGTAGTCGCCATCACAGAAACATGGTGGGATGACTCACATAGCTATAGTGCTGCCATGGATGGCTATAGGCTCTTCAGGAAGGATAGGCAAGCAAGGAGAGGCGGGGGTGTGGCCCTGTATGTCAGGGAGGGTTATGAATGCTTTGAACTAAATGATGGAGATAATGGGGTTGAGTGTTTATGGGTAAGAATCAGGGGGAGGGCCAACAAGGCAGATATCGTAGTAGGAGTCTGTTATAGACTGCCCAACCAGGATGAGGAGGCAGATGAAATATTCTACAAACGGCTGGGAGAAGTCTCAAGATCGCAAGCTCTTGTCCTCGTGGGGGACTTCAATTTGCTGGACATCTGCTGGGAATACAATACAACAGGGAGGGAACAGTCTAGAAGGCTCCTGGAATGTCCTGGGGATAACTTCCTGATGCAGCTGGTGAGGGAGCTGACTAGGGAAGGTGCCCTGCTGGACCTGCTGTTTGTAAACAGGGAAGGGCTTGCGGGGGATGTGACGGTGGGAGGCTGTCTTGGGAACAGTGATCATGAAATGATAGAGTTTTCGATTCTGGGAGAAGCAAGGAGGGGGGTCAGCAGAACTGCTACCTTGGACTTCCGGAGGGCGGACTTTGGGCTTTTCAGGAGCCTGGTTGACAAAGTCCCCTGGGNTGCTTTGAACTAAATGATGGAGATAATGGGGTTGAGTGTTTATGGGTAAGAATCAGGGGGAGAGCTAACAGGGCAGACATATAGTAGGAGTCTGTTATAGACCGCCCAACCAGGATGAGGAGGCAGATGAAATATTCTATAAACGGCTGGGAGAAGTCTCAAGATCGCGAGCTCTTGTCCTCGTGGGGGACTTCAACTTGCTGGACGTCTGCTGGGAATACAATACAGCAGGGAAGGAACAGTCTAGAAGGTTCCTGGAATGTACTGTGGATAACTTCCTGACACAGCTGGTGAGGGAGCCGACTAGGGAAGGTGCCCTGCTGGGCCTGCTGTTTGCAAACAGGGAAGGTCTTGTGGGGGATGTGACAGTTGGAGGCTGTCTGGGGAACAGCGATCATGAAATGAGAGAGTTTTCAATTCTGGGAGAAGCAAGGCGGGGGGTCAGCAGAACTGCTACCTTGGACTTCCGGAGGGCGGACTTTGGGCTTTTCAGGAGCCTGGTTGACAAAGTCCCCTGGGAGGCAG
>JAHSPU010060532.1:0-11865 GCA_033628385.1 Pluvialis squatarola | reverse complement strand
CCCCCCCCCCCGCCACTGCAAGCTGGGATGATGGTGGCCGAGCACGGGGAGGGAGCGAGCTGCGGGTCTGTGACACCGGCTGGCAAAGAGCGTTGCCTGCCCCATCCCCGTGCCGTACATCTCTGCACTGCAGGGCTGGCCAAGAGCAGCGCCCCAGCGAACCCTCAGCTCCAGCACGGCGCCGAATGGAGCCCAACCACATCCAGGCACCACAAGAGATACCCGGACACACAGATTTAACCTTCACCGCAGGCCAGAGGCTCGCCCTGGCTGCCAAGCTCACTGGGAGCCGGCATCAGCCTGGTACAGGCAGCAGAGGGATGCGGGCAGCCCCCCGAGCAGCCCAGCATCAGCCTCCTGCCTCTGCATCACACCCAAGAGAGCCACCGGAGGGGAGGGGATGCACTCGCTGGGCTGGTACAGGGCAGAGACACTGCTCCACCTTGCCCACCTCCTCTGCCCCAAGGTGCGAGAACTGCGGCTCTCTGGATGCTCCCGATGGAGCGGACGCAGTTTAGCATTGGGAAGGAGGAAGGGCTGGGTTCGGCGAGCAGCTCCAGTGCTCGCCATGTCAGGAGATGGGGCACTGAACTGAATGCCCTGCCTTCGCTGGGAGCCCCAGGGTGCTGCCAGCTGAGAGCTGGGGATGGGGACCCCTCCCCGGCCCACTGGCGCAGCCGACTACCAAAGACGTGCCTCAGTCGTGGGTGGGCAGCTCCTCCACCAGCGAGGGGTTAACCCGCGGGAAGGGCTCTCAGATGGGAACACGTAGCTGTGAGTCACTCCTAGGGCAGAATGGGGGCGCAGCCGGGACCACCCCAGCCCCTCGGGACCACCCCAGCCCCTCGGCCCTGAGGGGGACAGGAGACCTCTGCAGGTGGGCAGCCCCTCGCTCAGAGGGGAGCAGCCCTTGGCAGGCGGAGGGAGGGAGCAGAGCCCGCAGCAGAGGGGGGAGAGCAGGGGGAGGAAGAGCAGGGGGTCAGGCGGGTGTGAAGTTGGATGAAAGGATGAAGACATTCAACATGAGAGAGAGAAAAAGAGCACCAGCCCGCAGCCGCTGCTTTCGTTTCAAGCTCCAGCTTCTCCCTAGCTGCTGGCATGACTGGAGCACAGACCCGAACATGGGCAGATGCCAGGACCCCTGGCTACAGAAATGTGCCGAATCTCTCCCCTAAAGGCAGGGGACCTAAGGATCGCACGCTTGCCCTCTCTGGCCAGCTGCTACTTACGTTCCTGTCCGCTGCTCTCCTGGGCCAGGTTCTCTTTGCTCTTGTAAAATGGAAACTTTCGAGAGAGGCGGAAACTCTTTTTACGTTTCGTTTTGATCGACTGAAGAACATGGAGATGGAAGGGAGGACAGAAAAAACAATGGTGTTTAACGCGTGTGGGAAAAATAAAAATGAAGAGACAATGAGGAGCTGTGTCAGGGCAGTCACCCTCAAATGAAATCATGGAGATTACATGAAAACTGTAATGCAGGAAAAAATTAAGCATGGAGAAAATATGTAGTAGGGATGGTGGGAAGCTGACGGGGCAATCGGCAGCTCTGCAGGGGTAGCCAGGCCGTTCTCCCTTCCTTGTCGGCTCGCTAAGCGCCCCGGGTGAGGGCGGCCACCTTCACCTGCATGAGCTGCCTGCAGTCAGCTCCCAGCGACAGGCTGTGGTGGGATGGGCTCTGCTCCCCCACCACTCCAACCAGGGCTCCTTCCCCAGCACCTCTGCACCATCCCAGGCTCCTCTGCTCACCCCCAGCAGAGTCACGCAGGATTCGTGCCGAGCAGATGTGGGCCTGGGGAGTTCCAGTCATGCTGTTCTCTGCTTTGGGATTGCTCCAGTTGCCCCACCGGGAGCTGCAGCTGCTGGGACTCATCCTGCCACTGCTAGCTACCGGCTCCAAGCACCCGCTGAGCCCCAGCTCGGCACTTACCCTGTTGGACTCAATCATGCCAGTCCTGGCGTGGAACTTCACCGTTTTCAACCGTGCTCTCTCCTTCTTTTCCACCCTGATTGCAAGTTAGAGGGGAAAAAGAGCTGCTAGTCCCGTACACGTGCCCTCTGTGCCGCCTGCTTGGCTCCCCAGGTGGCTTCGTGCACCCTTGGGTGGTGGCCCTATTGGCAAAGGGCAGCTCCTTCCCAGAGAGGGATGGAGGTGGAGCCACGGGCCCAGGGTCTGGGCAAGGCCAGCGTCTGCAGGAGTGGGGACAAGCCAGCCTTGCCGGCGGGGGAGGGATGGAGGGCAGAGATGGATGGGGCTGGCTCCGCAGACCTGACGGCAGTGGCAGCCAGCTTCTCTGCTCCCTGCGGCTTCCCAGCTCATGGGAGCTGGGCAGGTTGTCAGAGGACACAAGGAGCACCCCACGGTCACTGCTGTGACTCTGCTCTCACTGGGAGCCCCAGACTGGCTAACTCCAGCTCTCCACCCCCGCGGGGACCACAGAGGGGGCTCAGCACTCCCCTCCTCACCTGGAGTCTCACCCAGCTTTGCAGAACATCTCCCCAGGGAGGCCTGCAGGCAGCTCCAGCTCCCAACCAGGGTGCCCTTCGTGCTGCGCAGCCGGGGAGGGGCCGGTGGACTGGGACCACACGGACATCCCACCCCGAGCAGACCCCCGAGGGCCGTAGGGCTCACGGAGGCTGGGGAGCTCCAGGAGGCTCCTGCTGACGGACACTCACCTTTTTTTGCTGGGGATGACCCCAATCTGCTCGCTCTCGCCGTGGGGCGTGACAAGCCTGGCTTGCCACCACTCATCGTCGGAGGCGTTGATGACATGCAGGATGTCCCCATAGGAGAAACTGAGCCCCTGGCTGGGCAAGCAACTGTCCCGGGTCCGGTCGTAGTCAAACAGCGCTCTGCAGAGGAGCAGAGAGAGGAGCGATGCCTTCCCCGAGCACGGCCAGGCAGTGAGGGCAGCAGCACCACCGACCTTCAGGGCACTGTCACCTTCATACCTTAAAGGCTTTAAACCCAAACTTTGGGGAAATCCCCTGCTGAGGTGAGTGGCGCTTTGCAGCCACCAGCACACCCCTGCTGCCACCAGCACACCCCTGCTGCCGGCGGGCTCAGCACAAGCCCCGAGGTGCGCAAGGCAGGAATAACAGCGCTGGACCAAACCAACTCGCTCTTGACCTTCACTGTGAGAGGCACACGAACCACAGACGCAGTGAAGGCGGCTGTGGTTAACGAGCAGGCGAACCTCACGTGGCCCCAAGAAAGGAGCAGTGTGCAGGAGGGCAGTGGGGAGCCGGGGCGCGGGGCTGCTCCCCACCACCCCTCCCCAGCGGCTGCGGGGCCGAGGAGTGGGACGGTGAATGTCAGACCCCACGGGTGTGTGGCCGCACAGGCAGGGACCGCGGGCGCTTTGAGCATGCACTCTATTTACGTCCAGGGGTACGTTAATCCAGAGCCTGTGAATAAGGAACGCATCTGAGGGTGTGTATATATATATATATCTATCTATATATATCTTCTTCCACAACTCATCCTTTTCAGACTCCTAAATACTTCCCCTGAGAACAGTTTATTTTGTTTAAAATTATCTACAATATTACACTAACCAGCTACAGAAAAAGATTATTGTGTGGGTTTTTTTTTAAACTAGAGGAGCACTAATACCCTTCCTGTGCACACTTCATCGCACGCAGCACTGCAGCCCGTACCCACAAGCTGCTCTCAGTGGCTGCACATGCAACTCATTCTACTAATGTCAGGTCTCAAACTGCATTTGCTTTGACACATCCACTTTGCAACAAACCAAACCAAGGGAAAAGTCCCTAACAGCCCCGCTGCTGGCAGCACAAGCCCCGTGTTTGCTCCCGGGACATCGGCCCTGCCTGCCCCCGCGGCCTGACACGAGCCCAGGCACCACAAAACACTGGCTGGCTGCTGGTTTAACCCCGGCACTGACGAGCCTTCCTCAAGCAGGAGAGACACCCTCAGCCCTGCTCATTACCCGCTTCCACCGCAGGGACTCCTAAGGGGGTCTGAAAGCACACGGTGCGAATGGGAGGGCCGAGGACCTGGTGGCAGGTCCCTGAGGAGCAGCAGAGCCGGGAAGGCACTTCAGGCAGATCCCTGCTTCGGTGCTGCCAGGGGAGCACTGGGCAGCAAAACCTTTCGAGTCACTCGGGGCTGGGTTAAGGCAGCCGATGACTAATGGGCTGCCCCAGAGCTCGAGGAAGGCTCTTTGGGACAAGACCCAGTGCAGCCCTACACGTCCAGGTACACCCAGCCACCAGCTCGCTCCCCCGTTCCCAGCTTGCTCAGGGCTGGGGCACCCCCCGTGCTGGGTTCCCTCCGCACCCAAGCACAGCCCCCCGGCACGCTGGAACCGGCAGCGAAGTACCACAGGGCGCTTTGGCCGGAGGCGAGCAACCCTTGCAGGCAGCTCCTGGCCAAAAGATAAGGCTGACGTGTGGCCGGCAGGCCCCTGCGAGGCCAGCGCCGAGCCAAGGCCCCCGGGGAACTGGTCAGGCTGGTTCCCAAACCCCGGCAGGCTGCGGGGTGCCCTGCCCACACCCGCACCCTGCCCTGCAGAGCGGCGCTGGCCCCGCGTTGGCTCCCTGCCGCCTCCGGCAGCAGCCACTGCCATCCCCGGGCAGGCACAGCATGATCCGCACAAGGGCCGGACACCTGCGAAGCAGAGGCCCGAGGCATTCGCTTCCCCAAGGCGCGATGCTCCTGCAGACCAACCCCTGGCTGTGCTGGTGGCCGGGTGCCCCCCGGGGCGCAGAGGCCAGAGGGCAGCGTGGCCGCTCGGCTCTGTCCCCAGCACGGGCAGCCAAGAGAGCAGATGGTTTGGCTGGCGGGCAGGGGAGCAGCGCCAGGGATGTGGCACGGCATCCTCCCGGTGCCCAGGCACAACACCCACCTGACCCCCATCACCGCCCGGCACGGCCCCAGCGCCGGCGGACTTTGCCCTGCGGCGACGCATGGACCTGCCTCGCCCCTGCCCGTGCTGCATGGCTGCGGCTCCGAAACACATGACGGGCGCCAGCACCCCCAAAACGGCTCCGGCAGGCACTCGGATACCCAACTCCAGCCCTGTCAACAGCATGCGGTGTGCAATGCGGCCTCATGGGGCTGACTCAAGCAGTTGGGTAGCAAGTCCTGTAATTGATGTCCTGTCCGCAGCGCAGCAGCTCAGCTGGTTTCGGGTAAACTGTGCTCGAAACCACCCCGCCCAGAAGGGCTGGGGCAGCCCGGGCGGCTCTCGCCAGCAAGTTTGCGGGGTGTGCTGCCGCCAGAGCCAGGACAGGTTGGGAAGGGCCATTCCTGAAGAAAGCTCTCCCCGGGGATCACCCTCTCAGCAAGGTGCTGCCCAGCTCCTGCCTGTAGCCAGCTGGGTGTATGTGAGGGGACACAGTGCTGCGGAGGCCACCAAAGCCATGCGGAGGTATGTGTCGAGAGATGCGAGATGCTACAAGCAGCCCGGAGCGCTCTGGCTCACAGGCATGCCCCGATACATGCAGCACCTACTGAGGCAGGGAACAGGAGACTCACAGGCTCAACTCAAGGTGGACCCAGCCTAAAACCCGCTCCACCCACGAGGGTGGCCATGGGACAGCAGGGGAGCGAGGACAGGACTAGCAAGATGATGTTTATGCAACACAGCGTCCAGCTCGTTGTACACCCCCACCACGGAGCCCCGAGATGCTAAATCAAGCAAGATACCTGCAGAGCCTCACGGGAAGGCGAGAACTGCAGGAACCCGGAGCTGCAGCTCTCCTCCAGGCCGGGCTTGCACCAGGTCCAGCAACAGCCTGAAGCCCCTCTGCATGGAGCAGCCAGGCAGTAAGAGACGCAGCTGAGGCTGATGCAGCCTTGGCCTTGTCACCCTTCCCACAGGGAAGGAGAAGCATCCCCTGCTTCCACCAGCAACAGGCTGTGCAGGGCAAGGATTTACAGGATTATTTTAATTACCAAGTTCAGATTACTCATCAGCTGTCACCCCACTCATGCTGTGGCAGGCAGATGGCAGGAGGCAGGCAGCGAGCAGGGGCTGCCCTGGCGATGCAGGACTTGCAGCAGTTAGAGCTGCATGGCTGCTTAACGCCTGCCTGCCCCGCGCCTGGCTCTGGACCAAAAGCGCATCGAGGGCTCAGAGCAATAATCCTCCTAAGAGCTCATCTCCCCTCCAGGCAGATCCTGCCGCAGGAATGGCAGGAGGAGGACAGGAGAGCCTGTTAGCAGGGAACGGATCGAGGAGAGCACCCTGAACGCTGCCCCGAGCTGCCCGGGGCAGAAGCGGCACTGGATGCCGGGCATTTCCCCATTTCCCAGTGGTCCCCAGTGGGTCGGCCTGGCCAGCTGCCGCCCAGGGCTCTGTTGAGACATCAGTGCTTCCCAAAGTGGAACAGGGCTCAGAAGAGGCACCGGAGTGCCGAACACCCAACCTGGGCGAACCAGAGCAAAAGCACCGCTCTCCCTGCGGCAGCCTCCGGGCTCCACGACGCAGCGCTCACACTCGCTTCCCTGACCTCCAAACACTCCCCGCAGAGGTGCTGCATGGCCCAGGCTGAACCGTCCCGGCCAGTGGGGATATACCCATCCCACCAGGCTCCGGCGGCCTGGGGCACGGCGGCAGGCAGGGAGGGGGCACTGAGCCTTACCGGACATAGAGAGATCTCTTCTCGCTTGTCCGGAGCGAACCGGAACCTGAGCTCATGCTGCTGTTCATCATCTGCTCTCTCAGGTCGTGGATCTTTGACTCGAAGCGGCTGTACTCTGTGGGGAGAGAGGTGGTCAGTGCGGGCAGGAGCTGCCCCCGAGCGCGACACAGCCAGTAAGCGCCGAGAGAGGTGATACCTGTGGGGCACCTCGCCCGTGAGCCCATCCATCCCTGCGCACAAGCGAGGACGAAGCCAAAGAGGCTGCAGCACCCTGATGGAGTCCAGACAGGGCATCCAGAGTGGCCAGGGCACCGGCTGCTCCCAAACCCACCCTGAAAACCCACACAGACAGCTCGGGGAAGGGCTGCCGAGGCCTCTGCTGCTACTCAGCAAGCCGCTGACCTACAGAGCGGTTCAAAACGCACAGAGAAAGAGAAAGACTGCCCCTCCAGGAGACTGTCACCCACTGGCCGGAGCCGCCGAGTGGGTCCCCACCCACCGCCCTGCCAGCAGCAGAGCCCCTCTATCCCCAGCAGGCATGAGGACAGGGGAGGCAAAGCACGGCCCCCCACCCATGGAAGGGGAGCAGGGAGGAGGAATTCACCTCTCGCTCCTACATCCCGGCAGCAGAGACCCGCAGGAGCAGCGGGGGGACCCTCCAGAAGCTGCTGCCACCTCCCTGCCGGGCGGCTGGACAGGAGCAGCCACCACGCCGGCGCCTGCCGCCGCGCCAGCCCGACCTTCAGCCGGGTGTAAAGGTCGGGCCGGCAAGCAGAGGGTGGAGGCACCGGCCCTGCTTACCCAGGGCTGAGCGGAGAAGGTTTGCTGGTTGGTGACCAGCCGCAGCATGGTGGCACCAGGGAAGCTGCTGGCACCGCCACAGCCCACCCTGGCAGCCCTCACCGGGTACCCTTGGTTTTGTCCCCTGGGCACACCCTGCAGTCAGGCCCCCACGTCCCAGCGCGAGGGCACCAGTCTCATCTCTGCTGTAAGACTTGGCTAGAAAGCCTTCACAACCCACTGGTTTAGATGTGGTTTGGGTTTGTGTTTTTTTTTGTGCGTGCGTACCGGAGCGCATCAGCTGAGCAGCGGAGGTGAGTGCTGGCGGCAGAGCGGAGCCCCAGCCGCGCCGGGGGGATCGCGCAGGCTGTGCCCGCAGAGCTGCATCGCCCTGGGGTAGCGGAAACAACGCGCTGCTAAGAAATGCACCGGGCGATTCTCGGTGCAGACACACACGGCACTGCGGTTATGGGGTGCTGCAGTTTCCCTCACTCTGCAGCCGGACCCGCCTGGGCATCCCCCCTCCTGCAGTCCCGCTGCCACAGATGCATTTTTACTTAAAGACTGAAAAAAAGACGATATACTCAACAGCCGCCAAGCGGCACACAGAAGCTCCACACGAAGCCCCTTCCCCTGCCACCGGACACCAAGAGGTGCCGTGCATTGGGCAGCGTCAGCTGCTTAATGCGGAGGTGACCTGCAGACTCCGGCTGCCCCGCGCCGAGGGGCACCCGCTGCCCTCGCCTGCCTTCCTGCTAGCGGAGGGGAACGCAGAAACAGCCAGGCACAGCCAAGGCTTATTTTATAAGAAAGCTGAATTCCGACACCAAAGCAGCACTTTTGCACTGGCCGACCTGCACCGGGGTTCTACGGAGCTCCTGGCAGAGGGAGGTGAGCTTCATCCCGCTCCGAACCTCTCGCTCCATGCCGGGGTGGACCACAGCATCTGCAGCGCAGCTCATTCTGCCCCAGGCTACCCATGAGCTCTTCCATCCCAGAGGAGCATCCAACAGGAGCAGGTGCAGCTGCTCCACAAACCCTCTTTGGTACAGAAGGGCTATTTCCCTCAGAAAGCTGCTGAGCTGGGTGCTACAACCCCAAGCCCCAGCTGAGTTGTCCCAAACCCCACCAGGGCCACAGACTGTCTCTCTGCACACCCCCACACCGAGAGGACCGCCGGTCCCCGCCATGTGGGCTCGCATCCCTCCTGCGACACCCTTCTCCCCAGGAAGCCCGAGGTGGAGGCAGCGAAGGGCAGAAGCGGGTTTAGCCGCCACTGACATCAGGGTGGGGATGGCGGGAGGGCAACCTTTGGGTGCCACCACCCTGCCAGCAACCGCGTCCCCTGCTTGCACCCCAAGGGCAGAGCTCTCAAAGTGCCTTGGCCAGGGCACTCCACGGAAAGCGACTTTCCAAATTTTGCTGGAGCTTCCAAGCTGCTTGGAGGGCTGGGAAAAGCCTGCTGGAACAACCAGAAGCTCAAGCCGGGCTGGATGCAGCAAACTGAAGAAGGACACAGAGGCTGCTCTGGCTTTATCCCCCAGAGAGCGAGTGCAATCCCGTTCTAGGAAGGGTCTCCCAAGGAGCCACCAACTCATGCTCGCTCTGACTGCCGGAGGGCACGGGGCAGAGGCGCAGCCAGCCCCAAAAGCAAACCCACCACCTCCCTCCCAGCGCACGGGAGGCAAGGTTACCCCAGGACCAAGCACAGGATGCTCCCAGCTGCCACCGGCCCCCCCTTATCTGTGTGCTGGAGCAGCCTCCCGGTTACCGGCACATAACTCTCCAGCATGCAGCGCTCCTGCCTTTGCTCCCTGGCTCACGGCCACCTTGCCTCCGCATCCTGGAAGAAGATCTCCCGCACAGCCAAAACTCGTCCGGGAAGCTTGCCCATGGCGCAGCAGGGAGGTGAGCCACGGCTGATCCTCACCTGCCTGGCATTCCCATGGGACCCAGGTGCTGGACGCGTTCAGGACATACTTATCAAGACTGAAAAATATGCAACAGGTGACTCTGGGCCTCTTGCCACGAGTGCCACCGCGGCTCTGCGCCGTGCGCTAGGAGGGGCAGGACATTTGCTATTCCCACTCAACAACTCGATAAAAACACCACTCCAACCTCCTGCTGCTCTGCCCTTCCCAAGGTGCGGGTGCTCCTGCAGCTGGGCCTGATCCTGCACCGGGGGCGAGCTCGGCGCCGGGAGCAGGACACAGCCGAGCTCACCCCCAGTGCGCGCGGTCGCAGACCGTTAAGATCAGGCGGGGACGACGGCCGGGCCTGCACCGAGGATCCCCAGCACCGGCACACGCTCGTGTGGTGCGGCTGCAAAGATACCCAGTGGAGCCAACACGACGGCGGATCTGCAGCCAATTCCTGGGCACCAGGAGACAGTGCAAGGGGAGAAAGCGCTGGCAGAAAGGGAAGCTGCATGGGAACGCAACCCCCCAGCATGCATAAAGCCTCCTGCGCATGCCCTGCTCTCTCTAGCACACAAACCCACCTGCCCAGGGCCAGGCCGGCTCTGCGGGGCCATCGGCAGAGCCCGGGGATGCTCAGCCACAGGCTCCAGCCCAGCCACCTGCCAAAACTACCCCCGGCTCCATCCTTCCCCTCCAGCCCGACATTTTATCGCCCTGACCTCGCACACCTTCCGGCTGCGGGGTTAAAGTACAGACACGGGGCACACGTGAGCGGAGGGGAGGATGGCCACGGGGAAAGCTTGGAGGCTTTTAAAAGCAGCCCTGGTGCTTCCCTTGGGGCGGCCAGCTCAGAGAAATGCCGTCACACAAGTTTTTGTGTTTTCAGGTGAGGAATTATCAAGGCTTTGTTGTGTGAGAGGGAATTGCCAAACCCAAGTGCTGGTGATAGCAGCCGGGGGAGAAGTGCTCAAAGGGAAGGGACCTGACAAGCAGCTCAGAGGCACCATCACAGGGAGCAGCCGCCGCCTCCTCCTCCTCGACGCACGCAGCAGTGGTCAGAGGCGCTGCACCAGGCGCAGGTGCTCAGAAGAAAGACAGGAGGGCAGCTCCTCTTTCTACCCTCCCCTGGTTTTGCTGTTGCTTCTTTCCACTCCTAGTGCCTGGCAGGACCCCACAAGGAGGGCATCTCATCCCGCAAGACCTGCGCAAGCAGTCCCTCTGCTCCCTGGGAGCCCCGGGGAGGTCAGACGCAGAGCACGCGTTGCACCCAGCCGGCACCCCACGGGCAAGCCCTGCCCGTGCTCCCGCAGGACAGGTGGGTGCCATCCTCCACCTCTGCCGGAGGGGAGGAACATCTCAAAGCCCCTTTCCTTTAGCATCTCCTCTTTCGGGTGTCCTACAATCCAGCTGTCCTGCTTTTTCCGCAGCCACAACACACACAGGAAAAGCAAATATTTAGGAGCACACGTCCCCTGGAGGGGACACGGCCTCACCCGCACCTGGGGCTCACACCAGGGACACCTTTCTCTGTGGCACCCAAGCCTTCAAGCCTCTGGAGCGCTGAGGTCAACCCCCAAGACAGAACAGTCTCCATGTTTCAGAGCAGCAGCGCTGCCTCCCAGGATGGCTGGAGCCCGGGTGCCACTGCCAGCACATGCCAGGAGCCACCCCGGACCTGGAAAGCCACCGGCTACAAAGCACTGACATTTCAGCCTCAGTCTAATGGGGTTTCAAAACATTTTGTCCTGTTTGACATTTAGGAACCACTCTTGGTTGGCGTCTTTGCCAAATCTCAAGTGGCAAAGGGAGCCAGAAACACAAGAACATTAAGTGCTTCCTGGAAAGAAAGAAGGAAAGAAAAAAAAAAAAAAAGCCAAAACAAACAAACCCACAGCACACCCCTGAGCGGCACTAATGGCTGCGACGGCATCCGCCATGGGACGGAGGAGGAAGAGCGGGGACAGGGACCCGCAGGGCGACGCCACCCAGGAGGCACAAGGCAAAGGGTGGGCGAGGGGTGGCACGTTGGCCTCGACGGAGGGGACGGGAGCTGCTGCGGGAGCAAACCAGCGGCGCCCCGGCGAGACACCTCCACGAGGGGACGTGGACTGCTGCGTCCCGGCACGGTGCCGCTGGGGACACGGTCACAGCCCCGGGAGCAGCTCCCGGCCCCTCGCCCGCCGGCGGGATGCCGCGCCCGNCCGGACCTGGAAAGCCACCGGCTACAAAGCACTGACATTTCAGCCTCAGTCTAATGGGGTTTCAAAACATTTTGTCCTGTTTGACATTTAGGAACCACTCTTGGTTGGCGTCTTTGCCAAATCTCAAGTGGCAAAGGGAGCCAGAAATACAAGAACATTAAGTGCTTCCTGGAAAGAAAGAAGGAAAGAAAAAAAAAAAAAAAGCCAAAACAAACAAACCCACAGCACACCCCTGAGCGGCACTAATGGCTGCGACGGCATCCGCCATGGGACGGAGGAGGAAGAGCGGGGACAGGGACCCGCAGGGCGACGCCACCCAGGAGGCACAAGGCAAAGGGTGGGCGAGGGGTGGCACG
>JAHSPU010060419.1:0-11530 GCA_033628385.1 Pluvialis squatarola | reverse complement strand
GGCTTCACCAAGGGCAAGTCATGCCTGACAAATTTGGTGGCCTTCTACGAAGGGGTTACAGCGGCAGTGGACAAGGGAAGATCTGCTGATGTCATCTACCTGGACTTGTGCAAAGCGTTTGACACTGTCCCACACGATATCCTGGTCTCTAAATTGAAGAGACTTGGATTCGATAAATGGACCACTCGGTGGATAAAGAACTGGCTGGATGGTCGCATTCAAAGAGTTGCGGTCAACGGCTCGGTGTCCAAGTGGAGAGCAGTGATGAGTGGCGTTCCTCAGGGGTCGGTACTGGGACCCGTACTGTTCAACATCTTTGTCAGCGACATGGACAGTGGGGTAGAGTGCACCCTCAGCAAGTTTGCTGATGATACCAAGCTGTTTGGCAAGGCAGACACGCTGGAGGGGAGGGATGCCATCCAGAGGGACCTGGACAGGCTGGAGAGGTGGGCCCAAGCCAACCTCATGCAGTTCAACAAGGCCAAGTGCAAGGTCCTACATCTGGGTCGGGGCAATCCCAAGCACAAATACAGGCTCGGTGGAGAATGGCTGGAGAGCAGCCCTGTGGAGAAGGACCTGGGGGTGATGATTGACGAGAAGCTCGACATGAGCAAGCAATGTGCGATCGCAGCCCAGAAGGCCAACCGTATCCTGGGCTGCATCAAAAGAAGTGTGGCCAGCAGGTCAAGGGAGGTGATTCTGCCCCTCTACTCCGCTCTCGTGAGACCCCACCTGGAGTATTGCATCCAGCTCTGGAGTCCCCAACATAAGAAGGACATGGACCTGCTGGAGTGTGTCCAGAGGAGAGCCACGAGGATGATCCGAGGGCTGGAGAAAAAAAAAAAAGAGGAGAGGCTGAGAGAGTTGGGGCTGTTCAGCCTGGAGAAGAGAAGGCTCCAGGGAGATCTTATTGCGGCCTTCCAGTACCTAAAGGGGGCCTACAGGAGAGCTGGGGAAGGACTTTTTACTAGGGCATGTAGTGATAGGACGAGGGGGAACGGCTTTAAGCTGGAAGAGGGCAGGTTTAGATTAAACATTAGGAAGAAGTTTTTCACTCTGAGGGTGGTGAGGCACTGGAACAGGTTGCCCAGAGAGGTTGTTGAAGCCCCGTCCCTGGAGGTGTTCAAGGCCAGGCTGGACGAGGCCTTGGGCAACCTGGTCTAGTGAGAGGTGTCCCTGTCTATGGCAGGGGGGTTGGAACTCGATGATCTTCAAGGTCCCTTCCAACCTAAACCATTCTATGATTCTATGATTCTATAATTTTCAATTTTTGCAAATTTCTTTTAAAAAAATGTGGTAACTGCTTTTCAGGTTCTATCATGTCTTCATAGAGCACTTTTTGCCACCTTCAGGAATGACCCCCTGAATACTTTTATTTGAACAATTAAAGTAGAGAAGTGAGTTTTCAGGTCAGTTTTGATAAAAGGAGAAGGAATTAAAACTAAGTTATATTCAGTGCTATATATTTTTCCCAACAGGTTTTTGGAGGATAGCAACTTCTTGCTACTCTTTTAGTAAAAAATACCACAATCTTTTACTTGAAACTTAGATCTGACCGAAGTTAGGATTAAACTGGTTATGACAGGACCCTGAATCAGCCAGGAATTTCAAAACTCTGGAGCTGGGATTTATAAGAACTTAAACTAAGGTAGGGATCTTTTTACAATGTAGAGAAATAAGATCTTAAGGTTAACTTGACCAAAAATGAAGGTATTTGCCAAGAATTCTCCCTGCTGGTTGTACAAGATGACCGTTTCCCTCAGTTTTGCTCATAACACAACACCATTTTGATGTGCAGTGGCTGCTTCCTGGGGTACAGCAGCTCTGCACAGACTTCTCTGGGACCCTAGGAACAGTCCCTTTCTTTCCATCACCTGGGAGGCCTGGCTCTGTGTCTGCTCCCTGCTCTTCTCAGCAGTGCATGATTTTTTCCCCCACTCAGAGTTGATCTAGCAGTCCCCCTAGCCCAGGATGCATCTGTGCAGATGTTCTCAGGGAAGGAGTAATCTTCTCATTTTCTCTCTTGTCCAACAGTCAGGACAAGGAAAAGAGCCAGTTCTCCTTTCTGTTGCCCAACCACTCCATCTTAAAGGTGTATACCAAGGAAGACTATCCTGTACTCAGAAATAATAACTTGCCACAAATAAAACAGAATCTTCCTGTCACAAGATAGAAAAAAATCCTCATTTTTAATTTTTTTATAGTATGCTCTGTACAGAACCCAGTTTGGTGTCCCCTCCTTCCTTCAGCTTCTGACCAATATATCTTACTCCAAACATTCAGATCTTTGCAATTTTCCTGGTAATTGTTTTATATATCGGGAAGTTCTTCAAGTGCGAAAACTGCGTCAGTGTCTGTGTCCTCCTGTCCAATGTCAGATAAAAAATGGCAATGACATGATATGACATGCTGCTTTCCTGCACCTAGGCTCTGAAGCTTGGCGGATGTTCTCTCAAGGATGAATCACAAGAGGTCTGATGTTCAGGAAAGATTTTTAAAGACATTGTTATGATATTTGACATTTTTTCTTCTTGTGTGGTAAAGAGAAAGATAGCATTGCACAAGAAGCTGTTGATCTCTCAGCTGGGAAGGAGAAGTAATTGGTTTTGATCACCACGGCTGGGCCTCCTTATTCCTGGAGAGTGAATGTTGCCAGATGTCCTTGACCTGGACGATGTATAGAGAAACTGAGGAGGGACTCCTGAATATAAACCATCCAGTACAGCGTGAGAGGAAGTAATTAGCCCAGCCTCTATTTCTGTGTCAACTGCGTGTGATTTCAGGGCTACCTAGAGATTTAGCTTAAGTGCTGTCTTCCATACATTAAAGACATTAAACCTGCCCGGATGATATAGAGAGCCATTGCCTGCAATATGATCCATTGCCTGCAATACGCATACACTTCAGGCATGCTAGGAAGCCCTTCTGTTTACGTAACTTTTTATGAAAGCAGTTGGGAAGGAGAGCTTCTATTTGAACAGTGAATTATTTTATTTATTTATTTGCTCATATTTATAAAAGTAAGTACAAATGATGTGAAAAAAAAAAAATCACTCTTCTGGTAACGGAAGCTATCAAAATAGTCTTTCAAAGAGCAGTGTATAGCAATGTTAGTGACAGTGACACCACTAAGAACTCACAGCAAAACATGACACGCCACTATTTCTTTCTATGGAACTACCTTCACAAGTTGCACTTTCTCCTTTTGACCTCTTCCTTCCCTGAGGCCACCTTTTTCCCAAGACACAAGGTAAGCTCTCCCAGGCTTTCAGGATGTTCATAGAAAGGATACTGCGGAAAACTGAGAGCAGGAACACACAGCATCTCTCCAAGCAGAGGAAAGCAGAGGAAAGCACATCAGAGTGCTGTACATCACAGGCTGTATCTGACGTCAAGTCATTTGATGGTGAAGGACCATGGTAGTTCAGAAGATGGAGGGGAGGTTCAGGGGACAGTGGCTGCAGAGCAAGCTTCTGGCAGGACTTCTCTCAATACAAAGCACTTGCTAGGGCAACACATCACCAGCTACAGTGCTGTGCTACCCCTTTTTCAATATTCGGGGTGCAACAGGCTCTGTTTGTAACTTTGGGCAGTTCACTTAATGCTGCAATGTTTTAACATCCCATCTGTCTCTGGACACTGACAGAGAAGTCCTCTGGGAGTAAGCTCTGGCAATTTGAGATGTTACTTCACCCAGGGATGACCCATCCCAACGTGGGTCATCGCTACTGTGTGGCAGAGGTAAAAGAATGGGCTTCAAGTTCTTGCCTTGCATCATCTTTATTAGTAATCTATTGTACTGCAAAAGAAGGAAAACCTGAACTAATATTTTGGACCCTGAAATGAGTAGTTTGAGCCATGGGCACATGTCCTATCCCACCACTCCCTCTACTTGGCAGCAAACTCTGCCAGATAGCCATGGCATGATAAAGCCATCAGTGCACATGAGTCTGTGCCTTGAATAACCAAGTGGTGACAGCTGGCTACTGCACTGAATACACCATGGCAGTATTAAAACTTTTAATGAAACAATACACTTTTCTTTATATCAAAGCATTTTGAATAGTTTTTTTTGGGAAAAGTAAAAAAGTTATTCCCATCTTTCCAGTAAGAAAAAAAGGGAGTTCATTTGTTGAGATGTAACAGAATTTTAGCCAGAAAAGAGGCTGTAGTTATTTGCACAATTTTACTTGTACAGACACCCAGGTACAAATGCTTTCATGGAAACTCTGGCTACATAACAGTAGTAATTTTGGCTGAGTCCTGAGACTATTTTCAGCTTTCAGAAATTTACAGGAAGTACCTTTCCTTTTTATTTATGTGCTATGTTATTGTTATTTTTATGTATTAAACAAATAAACAGAGATCATTTTACTTTGCTTGTACTAGATTTCATGCTAAGAAAGGAGATGCGGTGGAAGGGAGAAAAATCTTGGCTTAACTAGTTCAAAAACAAAGCTCATGGCAACCCAAAAGTTGAATGCTCTTTCTAGAAAACCTGGTCTTAAGAGCAGTGGTCTCCTCTGAGACTGCCTGGGCTACCGCTTGCGTTGTGGCAAAATAAACAAACAAATAGAGTAAAGTAAAGATGAGAGGGTCCCCTGAGATTCGGGTCTTTCGTTGTCTCTTTCATGAGTAATGAATGCGGTGACCGCACAGACTTGGAAAGTCCTGCAGTGCTTGAATCTGCTGCCGACTTTCAGGCAGGCAGAGTGCAGGATTATATGGGATTCACTGGCAGTATTAGGGAGTCAATTAGAGGGGCTTCAAGGTAAAACAGGAATTTTTATTACTCACACACAGGGGAAAATAATTTAACAGCTGAAATAATTTAACAGCTGCTCTTTTCTCTCACTGGTGGTACGTAAGCAGAAACTTGAATTATACTGGAGAGTCCTAAGAAACTCCTGGAAAGGCCGTCTCTCCAGTTTGGGTGTCCAGATCAGCTGTCTTGACACCCTTTTATGCATATGAATTCAATTCTCAGCAGCAGTAGGGAAACTCCTGTTCATCAGGCCCACTTGAAGTGGCCATATATCCCAAGGTACTTTCCCATTCACCTGGGTGGTCTCAGCCCCCTGAAAGGAAGAATCTTTCTATGGAGAAATGACACACGGGGTAGATGCAGCACATGTTGGCCAGTATAATAGAAGGTCTCCAAACATTAACATGCTGTTTTATACTGATCATACTACTTCTGTTTTCGGCTTGAGTTTTCTCAGCGTATTCTCAGAGCTCTGTAATTAAGGCTTTATGGACCTATTGGAGCAAGAAAAATAGGGACTCCCTTCCAAGATACACACAGAGTAATGGGAATGGGAAGAGCTATTTACTAAGTAAAGGACATTTAGTCCTGTCCTCTATGCCTAACACTGAAGAAAAGACAGATGCTTTTGAATGCATTTTGTCCCTACAACACTGGTATCCCCTTTGCTGCTGGCAAATTACTTGGGTATGGTCTCTGTTTCCCTGTTCAAGTTCCTTCTTTTCTGCTTCACTACCTCCCCGAGTGGGTACCAGCAAAACTTGAAAGATTATGCACAGACTTTGAAAGTTTCTTTGTAATTAATCAAGACCTTCACACACTCTGTTCATGAAAGTAAAAGATACTATCCTTTTCTTAGCACGGGAAGGATTATACAGTATTTGAGGTAGTTGTGAAGATGGAAAAAAAAAAGTGCCTTGTGCTGTAGAATTCAAATAGTTACTCTAAGGGTAGCAGAAAGAGAAGATTTCTGTCTCCAGTGCTGTTATGGTCTAGTACCTTTCATGAGCAGCAAATGCATTCTTCAAACCACTATAAAGAATAGAGTCAAAGCTGATAAATGTTTTAAAATACACTATGAAAGAAGGCCAGCGTTGGAAACATACCATGAAAGAAATCCAATTCCCTTTGAAGCAGGCAACAGTATCATAAAGAGGAAAAAGTACATGAAAAATAGAGAAAACTAAATCAAGTAATTAATGACTAAAAGAAAGCCCAACCCTAGAGCTGAAACAAAAGAAGGCTGCATGCTGAAAACCATACACGTTAAAAGAGGAATTAAAACCCAAACAATAACTTTGCAGTCTTCTGTACTAGCACAGAAATTGTCCTTACCGCAGTGCTCTGTGCCTGGTGGGAATGCAGGATGGGTTAGAACAATGGAGGGCTTTGAAGATTAATGGTTGTTAAAGTCAGAAGGGACTTGTTGAACTTCCCACGGAAAATAAGTTACGGATCCTCAGCCAGTAAAAGGCCACAGAATGTCACTCAATATCAAGCCTAAAAAGACTAAGGCCCTAGATTTGCTCGTTATTCAACTAACTATACATTTGTCGAAGGAAACTAGATAGCTAGATATCGGAAATTTACAATAACCAGGACTGCTATTTATGAAGTGAATCATAATGACTAATCCTGAATCCATTAGGCTGGCCTTAGCCTTTTTTTCCCAATTGCAAATGGAAAGCATGTTTTTTGTTTTGGTTTGGTTATTTTTGTGGTCAGAAATATTTGGCATTCAGAAGAAAATCAAAGTTGCAGATTGTAATAAAATGTTGAGACCAGATTTATTTTGTTGAAGACCACATCATATTA
Source organism: Pluvialis squatarola (assembly GCA_033628385.1). Lineage (NCBI taxonomy): Eukaryota > Metazoa > Chordata > Aves > Charadriiformes > Charadriidae > Pluvialis > Pluvialis squatarola. The sequence goes on along the minus strand of JAHSPU010060419.1, from coordinate 4,950 downwards.
GAAGACAGTTTTTTGAACAGATTCACCTCACTAACTGCTGAGCTCAGATGAATATCAGCTAAATCTCTCGATAGCTTAGAGGTAGCTAATTATTCATGTCTGCTGTGAAAGTAACAAGGAATACTGGATCTTTGCATTACTGTTTCATGTTGCCGTCAGGAACATCCTCTAACTGTAGAACAAGCTGATGGAATTACATGCTTTCAGCTCCCAAGGGCTTGGGAGAGAGAATTTGCTCGTAATAAATCTGAGGAAAGACAGAAAAATAGCCAGCTTTCTCAGCTTAATCAAAATCTATTCCTCTGAGGAAGGTCAGCAGAAGTTCTATATGTAACACTGAGGAAAGTCTCAGCAATACAGGCACCATGATGTGACTCTGAGCCACAGATCCTCCCAGTCTTGCCCCTTCTTTGTCCTGATAGAGGCATGGGCTTTAGGGTGCTGGCAATACTGAGCTGGAGATGGAGATGGCCAGAGCAGCAGGTTAACTGCTGGATGATAATGAGCAACAGCTAATTGTTGGATGCTCTGGAGGATGAGGAGCAGTCATAACTGTGGCAGGTTTCCTTCCTTGAATGAGGTGCTGACATTCACCATTACCAAGAGGCCAAAAGGCTCTCATGTCTGTCACTAATCAAAAGTACAGTACACAGCAGAGTCACTTTTTCTGCAGTGTTTCTATGACTTTCTACTCTCTGAACCAGCTGGATTCAGAAAAACAATGTTTTATATTATCTGGCATAAATCCATTGTCCACTTCCAGGACACCATCTCAGGTATGGATGATTTTGACTGAAAAGTGGGATGTGAATTTTATCCTGAATTAAACACACAAGGCTGGTGTCCAGAATACACAATATTACTGCAAATTGGAAAAGAAACCAACTTTTGTTTCTCAGAGCTTGCTGACTGCCATAACATCTTGACTTGTTCCACGTGTTCCCTACACTGTACACAGAGCCCTGAGTAACCTGACACAGTGTCACAAATTAAAACAAGAAATACTGCTTTAATTAGAACACTAGAGAGAATTTGTCTAATAATTAGCAGTTGCATTTGTCAGGAAGGTGGTAGGGTCTACTGTGTATGTTCAGAAAAGGACCAGAGGCTAACATATACACTATCTTCCTTGATGGTGTGACGTAAATTGATTAAACAGTGCTACAGATCACACTAAGATTTATAGCAAAGGTCTCTAATGTATTTTTTGAATGAAAGAGTAATATCCCTATGGTTTTCACTTCAAAATTTTGGCAAGTTCCCTATTAACTCCACTCACATGCCAACATGGTGGGCAGTACTGGGAGGGTACTTTATTCTAAGGTACTAAAGTCTGTGATTAGGCAATGATTTATGGCTTTCCTTAAATTCTGAAATTATTTTTTTTTAATAGGAGTATTTTTGGCTGGGCTAATTGAAGTAAAAGTTGACTGATTTATGACTTAATTTACAAAACCTTTTGCCACACCTTTAATGATGAAGCCTCCTTCTTTTTTTTTTTTTTTTCCCCACTGAGGCATATTTTCCATTACTGCTAAGCCAGTATGGCATTAGAAAAGCGGTTGAGGTCTCAAACTTCACTGAAAGGCTCCATTTCTTCTTGGAAGCTGTTTAAATTATACTTTTAAACTCCTCTTTCCTTACCTCCATCTCCCTCCAAACTGTAAACCAAAATATTCTTAGAGCACTTTAAAAGCTTGCATGAAGCCTTACCTTCTATCATGCATAGAGAAAGTCAGTGAGAATAAGGCTTGTTTTATTCTTTTCTTTATAGAATATGCTGACTTCTTATGCTCTAGTACATACAACCAAGAGGGTTAAATCCTATCAGCCACTTCTTTAATAAACCACTTCAAGCTGCTGTATATGCATAACAAAACTCTTTCCTCTCCAAAGTAAGTTTAGCATGGTAGTGACTATGCTATTTTCATTTACTAATTCCGGGGTGGTATTTCTGAAGTGAGAGGAGGGTGCAGGCATGACATCAGGCTGAAATCTACCAGTTCCTTGCCTACAAATGAAGCTCTTGAAAGTCAGTCTTGATGTGGCAAGTGCTCTACTGGAGAGTGACAGTGACTCATCCCTAACCGTCCCTTTTCATGGAAGCTGAAGTGAAGGAGGATGACGTGGAATAGAGGATGCAAAAATCAAAATCTCCTACTCCACTCTTTGGGTTGTGTCAAGTCCACGTCTTTTGAAAATCTACCCAAACCTTTTGGAAACCTATCATGCTACTATGCTACAAGCATTTCAGAGACCATGGAATCAAATTCTACTGTTTTACATGCTTTTCACAGTTCAGTTCTTACTGCTCATTAACATTCACCATTCAGCCAAGCCACCACAGGGACCTGCATGTTTCAGAGACTCTGACTTAAATTTTTTAGTTATGTTCTGCAAAAGGATGTTTTGTGCTGCCAGTAAGCTAGCATTTGAAGCAGATTTCAATGTTGGGTAATACATAATATCAGCGGTAAAATTAACTGAGTAACTGAAGAATGGAGCAACTCTGGTCAAGTTACTCTCTAAGGTATGTGCAGGGCAACTGAGAATATTCTGAACAGCACTTTAGTCTATATCTGTAAACAAAAGATAGCAACCATAGAGAGACCCTCAGATGACAGTCTGATTTTTGACAGTAATTACTTTTGATGTACTTGCTATTTTCTGTAGTTTCTGGCTATTTCATTGCAGAACAGTATTAAAGACATGAGAAGGGGAAGTATAAGCAAAATGGTTCAAAAACAAAACTATAAAACATGTTGTTTGACTCCTCTAAGGAAAGCTCCAAAGCTGTAAAAAATGGGCCTGGGGGAGTGTTGAAAACAGAGATTTATGGCAGAATGCCTTGCAGAGCTTGTCAGAAGTCACAAAAATCAATAAATAGAGCTGTGACACGCATCAGAGTCCAAGACAATGATCAGTATTTGGAGAAAGACAAGATGACTGTGAAAGATTTGACTCTTAAAAATTCACAGTAGTCAGGCAAATTGTTTATAGCCAGAATGGACCATAAGCCTGCAAATGAAATTAATTTCTTTTTAATCGTCCAGACAGAAAGCCATTCTATCTTTACTGCAAAATAAAGCTACAAGGTAATAGAAGTTAAATAGACGGAATTATATGCTAACCCACACTGAAGAATAATATCTACTACAAGTAAGTAACTTCATGGAAAAAACACTGTTTCTAATATTGCTTGGGGGAAAAGAATGAATGATGCGCTAAAAAAAAGAAGTGACAAGTCTTTTTTTTTGTTCATCTGTGTGTGAAATTACGGAAGAAAGACAGGGAAGATTTTCTTTGAAGAGTGTAGGCAAGGAAGGACTCAGGTGTCCCACATTATGCCCTTTGTGATGGTAAAGGAGATACAAGAAAGGTACTGTTGCAGGTTAGGTAATTTTTGGGAATCAGAGAACTAATGGAAGAATCTACAGAACTCTTACATAACCTGGTAGACAAGAACAGAAACCTTAATTTATGTACAGACACAAATAACGTAAGAATGAAGCCCTCTATACAGAGTTATGTCTTTGGAGAAAACTGGCACTAAATATTTTTCTATCTATCTTCTGTGCATTTCTATGCTAGCTACAGTTCTTTGGAAAACAATGTATCGACCTGCGTGCACATTAAGTTACATTTTTGGGCAGCACTATTGAGGCACTGTGGCAGTAAAACGCAAAAGCAGAACTGCCTGTGAATATTTCCAGAGTTGAACAGCACATATAGAATTAGTAGATTTACTAATTACTTCTGTCAGACAAATGTGATACTGATATTTTAGGGAGACCTGCAGGCATACAAAACAATGCAAGGTACTGCAGGAACTTTACTAAGCAGTGCTGGCTGGCTACTTACTTGACTGGGTATAAATATCTGGAAAGTCATATAATGTTAATTTTAATTGCTAATTATTGTTTTTATCATGTTTGGCCTGCAAAAGGGTATGTGAGGACACTCCACCTTCACAAAGCATTCACGTGAAATTTTTGGAAGCATCTATTGGAGACTCCTAGCACACAAGAACAGCTATAGCTCAGACACTGAGTGAGATTCAAAAACAGCTGAGCTGAACAACGTAAAGACTTATCTCTGGCTCATCCGTGTTAGTGAAATTTTAAAACCAGATTGTCTGGAAAGAGTAGTCTCAATTACTACACAATTATGTGAGAAAACAAAGTCAACAATATCTTCAACACCTATATCCCTAATTAACATCCTCAGAAAGTACATCAAGGATAAAGAATAGAATATAATATGATAATAGCAGAATATAATATGATAATAGCAGAAACATTTTCTCAAACTTGGCATTATGTACAAAATTAGACTTTAGGAAGAAATACACCTTGAAGATTTTTACTTCAGCCATTTTTAAACTTCTTCACAGAGAAAGAATAGTCTCTTTTCTATCTTTTTTTTTGTGTAAGAATTCAAGAATGAGGGGATGGAAACACATTTCTTTATGGCATGACAATAAGTTTTTAAAATTTCAGTGTCGAGAAGAAAGTTATAAGCATCTGAAAAATGATATTAGAATGGATTTTGGAACTTTACTAGAGCAGCTGTTCTGTTTACCTGTCACATTTAACAAAACAAGATTTACTTTAAAGTATTGTATTTTCTTGCTGTTTCTATTTAGACATTTTTCTGTGTCATTGCATATGTAGGGTGTTGGAGAAAAAGGGAAGAACAAAACAGCAGTATTGGAGGTGTGAGACAAAAAAGGGACCACTTAGCTCAGGATACTCTGGGGATAAAAAAAATGTAGTACCATTGGGTACTACAAGCTTTAAGCTTGCTCTTTGAGAAGTCAGTGGCAGAATTCCCATTAACGTTGATGCTGTTACGACTTCACTCTTCCTAGTCAACAGTTATGCTTAGGTCTCAGTTGTTCAACATAATTTTTGCCCCAGTTTGGTTTGGTAATTTTGAAAGATTGTTGTG
>JAHSPU010060411.1:0-19036 GCA_033628385.1 Pluvialis squatarola | reverse complement strand
CCTGTGCAACTGCTGTAGGTGTCCCTGCTGTGGCAGGGGGTTGGACTAGGTGATCTCCAGAGGTCCCTTCCAACCCTGACCATTCTGTGATTCTGTGATTTATATCATTTTTGCAGAGATGGATGCTAGGTGGTAATCCACAAAGCTAGCATACTGGCCTACAAACTTATTGGAATATTTATACAGTTCAAAACACAGAAATACACACCCTTAATTACCATTATTGGTTACTACCTTATCTTAACCATTTCTATTGGTTAGTACTGTCTCTCGCTTTCATTTAAAGATACAATGTCCTTTAATTGATGTGCGTATGCTCCAGTACAGTGGGGAGGGCAGTTCTGTTCAGTCTCTAATTGAGTCTGTGGTCACGATCTCCTACTGCTGCCTTTACCTTTCCCCCAGTTACTGCAAATCTTTGTTGACTTTGGGCCTCTTCCAGCAGGTGTCTGGTTTTCAGCCAGTTTCTGTGCTTTCTGCATAGGCATGTTCCCTTGTTGTCAGCCTTCTGTTCATCTTCAAGGGTACTTTCATTAGGAAGGCATGTATTGTTTATACCAAGTGTCCTGTTTCACAAGGCCTTGTAACCTTTTTACAGCTTTTTGGTCCTGCTTAGTGAGAAATTCTACCTTCTAAAATGCATTCTACCCTTTAAAAGTGCATTCTACCTTTTTAAAGTTTATCAGCATCACCTAATTTTCTAGAAGAAATTCTAGAAGAATTTTCTAGACACCTAAGCTCAAAGCACAAAGGTGTGCATGTTCACAGCATATATTCATTTTCCTCCATTTTGGTTATAAATCAACTGCTTGTGCATGAAGGTGACAGAGCAGACATCTACCATTCAAGAGTGAAAACCGGACATAATTTTTAACACGTGTTTCTAGATGTCAGATCTTCTGCTTGCAAACATGGCAGACAAATGCTGCAGTCATAAAAATAATTTGTGATTGAATGATTTTAATTTATATCCTCTGTAGGAGGGATCTCAGAGTAACTACCCACCTCCTTTAGTTAGAAGGGATATTGACAGAAGGGGCGTTGTTCCAGAGGGACCCAAGGCAAAAAAATGTAGAGTTAAAATAATAACAAGGATATATTTTAAACTTTTAAAATATTTTGTTGTTGTTGTTTTAGTGGTCGTTATTCTGTCATGGAGTTTTTCTCCACAATGAATATGATAACCTGGGAAAGGCTGTGTGTAAGTGAGGTGGAGCTTGTCCCGCAGCCTGGAGCTGTGCCCAAATTCAGCCAAGAGCGTGAGTCTCTGGTGAGCAGGAGGGGACCTGGTGTTAGGGTAGTGGTTGGGGCACTCAGCTGCCAGGGGAGTACTGGGAAACTGTCTCTGGCTCTCTGGAACAGGAATAAAACCTACATTAGTCTTTTACTGAGATTTCAACAAACAACTCCTGACCATCTCAATAGGAGTATGAAAATGTGAGCAAAATATCCTGGGGAAGTATCACAACTTTTCTGCCATATTGTGGCTGAGATTTAATAGATAATTTCAACAGTAATTTCATTGAGGTAAAAATACAATGAGGCAAACCAGGACTGCAAAGTAGTTTGTGACCAACCTGTGGGTGTGTCAGCTACCTTAGCAAGGTCTGTATTCAGCTGCTATCCTCAGAAAATCACTGTACCTTCCTAATGTGGAGTGAAAGCAAGGGTTTTTGGTTGTGCTCAGTGAAAGAGTCTGAGCAGTTATTGGAGAAATACAAGCACAGCAAGTTCCCACAAACAAGTGTTTTGTATAAGCAATGACAATCACAAAGCTTATTATTTCCTTATTCAAGTAAGACAGGGGAACTTGAGAACATCCATTTAAAACATAATAAAATTAGAGAAACAACAATGCTTCTAAATTGTGCCTTGCAGATCTCACCTAACAATTATTGGCTTCTTTATCAAGCTGGGATGTTGAACACAAGTAGTTTGGGAACAGGGTATGCCCACTAGCTAGAGATGGAGTGATGGTTTGTGTCTGAAGCATTAAGCAAGGGAAGTCAATTTCCTGTGCTTACTCCCTAGCATACCTGCACCACAGATGTGTCCTGTTGCTGTTGGGGGCGGCTCTGAGCCAGACACCAGTGGCTGTCCACACACCTGAAGCACTGAAAATCTTGAGGAAAAACTCCCATCACGGCTGTGTAGATAGATATGTTTCTTTTGGAGAACAGGCATCTGGCTGGAACTGCACACCCCTGAGTGCAGAGGACATCGTCTTGAGTAAAAAGGAAATTTTAACTTTCAGCCCTCCACGTTATCTCTGTGGCATGATACACAGGCAATCAAATTCACTTTGTCTTTTTCCTTATCTTCAGGGAAAGACAGTACAACTTCCACTTGCACCCAGTCATTTCAGACACTGCTGCAGTGTCCATGTCTGAGATTTCTGGTAAATGTGCAGGGAACATTTCTGCCTCTTCAAAATAGGTGTTGCTGCTCACTCTGCATTCTATGGAAAGCTGGACTCGAGACCTGTAATCTCCTCCCCAAGACAGTTGCAATTTTGGCATTTCCAGTGGTCTTTTATCAGTTTAACAAAGTACACTATCTATACTGCACTCCTGTGTGAACACACTACAGACCTTCTCCTAATCAGTCAACTTTTGTCTTAAACATTGCCAAATATTTGTATCTTGTCCCCAGTAATGTTTTGTTTGATCGTTAGTGTTGCATTAAAGGGCAAAGTAATTTGGTAGAAAATAAACCCCCTTGCGTTCCAGCCTGTCCTCAGATATCAGAGGGGCTGGGGGCAGCTAGGCTTAGATTCTGAGTGATGCCCAATTTGGTGTTAGAAGTCCGGTCGTGTTTAATATATTGAACTATCACGATTACGGATGCACTAATAACACCATACACAATTCGATCTAGTGGCATTCCATGAACTAGCATGGCCACACTTAAGGAGTTTGGTCACGTTCAATGAGAACTCTCACGGCTAGATTAATGAAAAGTGTAGTTTATTGAAGCAACAGATGCACAAGTTCTTTTGGATGGCTGGTGATAAAGTCACTGTCTGCAAAGCACGTGCAAATACTAAGGATGTTAGTAATACAGCCTGGCTACAAACGCGTTAAGTTATAAAGCAACTCTATAGAGATTTCTAAGTTTCCGGGGGAAGCACTTGGTATAACCAAATGTTTGAACCTTACCCACAAGCGTCCTTATGAGGGGGAAGAGAGGCTCAGCCCATACGACTGATCCCAGAAGTCAGGGGTGGTCAGCAATGGTATTTCCCTGACCGCGATGGTATCTTCCCTGACATCCCTCTTCTCTTAAGCTATTTTTATACTATTTTTTACCTTTCAGGTGGAGCTTGAGGGACTCTAGCCATACATACTTTTGTTATGATTGGTGTAAAATTCTCTCACTTTGCTTTTAAAGGTATAGACTAGGAAAAATTCAGAGCGCAGGCTCCGTGAGGAGCAGTCACTCCTTGGAGGCGGGTGGCTTTTGGGATGGAGGTGTGTTTTGGTATTATAATGAGCAAAGTTCACCCAAAGGATAGCATTTTGTCAAAAAGTGACAGATCGTTGGCTCAGGGTAGCAATTAGGCAGCTTATCAGTTCCATAAGTCCTTCAAGGGTTCCATAAGACCTTCAAGTTCCCATCTTATCACAGAGTTTGGCCACGGTGTCTTCACTCCGCTCCATCCCCCGCGCAGTTTCTCTTAGAGTCAGCACACCAGGCTCCCCCAATGTCACCAACATCTCAGGTTGCCTAGGGAACCTCTGTGGAATGTATCCCTTGCACACCAGCTGCACTCTGCCCTGAAAGTTTCTTCGATGCTATACCTTTCCTTAAAATATGAATATAAATTTGATTTCTAAGTCACCTCCAGCAATTATTCCACAGTTAGTTAATGAACACCTGTAGCAGCCAATGACTTTTCCTAATCATTTGAATGGTTGTTGAGATGGCTTCACCTACGACCCTTTCTGCTTTAATATTCCACTCCCCGTTTCTTTAAGCTTTCAAAACTCAAAGTTGTAGAGTCATTCATTTTGCAGCTCTACAAGCAGTTTGCAATGGGAGGTGATTAGCTCTAAATCCCTATACCAAGTTCCCTGAATAGTTTTTAATTGCCTTTTTGATAAAATTAAAAGTCAACCATCATCATCAACATTTGCATTCCTGGCTCTATACAAGTCATCTTTGCCACAAATCCTTTACCTGCTTTCTCATTTCTTGCTATCACATCTCTTAGGAACATTGCAGTCTTTCATGCATTAGGCCCAGACTTCTAGAAATTGAGTTATTTCATTCTAATTAGTTCTTGTTTGGATAAATGACACAATTCTTCCCTTGTCTTTTCCATTCTGCTTCTTAGAAATGTTTTGAAATACATATATGTGGGTCCAGAGGAGGGCCACAAAGATGATCAGAGGGCTGGAGCACCTCTCCTATGAGGACAGGCTGAGAGAGTTGGGGTTGTTCAGCCTGGAGAAGAGAAGGCTCCAAGGAGACCTTATAGCAGCTTTCCAGTATCTGAAGGGGGCCTACAGGAAAGATGGGGAGGGACTTTTTACTAGGGCATGTAGTGATAGGATGAGGGGGAATGGCTTCAAACTGGAAGAGGGGAGATTTAGAATAGATATTAGGAAGAAATTTTTCACTCTGAGGGTGGTGAGGCACTGGAACAGGTTGCCCAAGGCAGTTGTGGAGGCTGCATGCCTGGAAATCTTCAAGGCCAGGCTGGATGGGGCTTTGAGCAACCTGGTCCAGTGGGAGGTGTCCCTGCCTATGGCAGGGGGGTTGGAACTAGATGATCTTTAAGGTCCCTTCCAACCTAAACCATTCTATGATTCTATGATATATACATAAACATAAACATAAGCATACACATATACATATACATATATATGGCAATCCTGCTAGTAATTATTATGCTCCAAGAGCAGAAATTTAATACAGTAAATACCTGGGTAGAAACAGAAATCAGTTCTCAATGATTTATGTTATGAGTGAAAATGCCTGCTAAATCAGAAGTCCATTAGAGCTGAGAGGAAATCCAAGCCTAGATATCTACTTTTCATGCAGTTTTAATTATTATAAAGAACCAAAACTTTGAATCTCAGCACCTCTGTACTTTTGGGAAGATAAGATCCAGATCTGTCCACTGTAAAGCCCTCTGCAATGCTACATCATTGGCAAAGAATATATATATTTCTAAGGCACTCATGTTTTGTACTAACTACCTCTGCATTTCTGGTCTGTGTGGTGTGTACTCATAATGCTGAGCTTCAATAAGTTGTGGATTTAAAAAAGCAGAAAAGCTAAAAGTAAAGTTGAACCAAAACTATCGAGGCCAGCTGATTTCATATAAGCCACGTGAAGCTGAGAATTTTGCCTGGTTTTCACAGAGAATCACAGATCTGTCTGTGCTCACTTGGAAAGGCTGCAGACCATCAGTGAATAAAAGAACAAATCTGTGCAGTGTGTGCAGTGTATACTGAAACTTGAACTCGGGAGAGCAGGAGAATGGGGGTGGAAACACTGCTGCACATGCATTATACTCCTCCTTAGGACTTGGGAATGTAGCAGGTGCTGTACCAGGGCGTTTATCTTAACTGAAAAGGAAATCTTACAAAAAGGGTGATCCTGAGAACGACATTAACATCCTGTGTAGGATGACTTTGGGTCTAAAGCTCAGGGTAACAGATCTATTTAGGATGCACTGGAAGGAAAGCAGGGGGGATCCCTTCTGGATCTGTCTGCAGAGCCTGGAACTGGAGAAGGGATGTCCAAACAAAAAGAAAGGGAGAAAAAAAGGTGGTGGTAGGAGAACAAGGCAAAAAAGCAATGAACCATTTCCAGCTTAATTTTAAAATCAACTAGGAGCTGCCATTTTGTATTAACATTAGGCAAACCCATCTCTCTGGTGCCATTGTCCTTTCTGCTCCCCCAGAACAGTTTCTAGTAAATTTCCAGGATTCGAGTCCCATATGATCCCATTCTTATTTCTAGTCTTATTTGACTATGCTGGTGGTTATATAGAAAAAGACACAGATTTTGAATCCTCTGTGACTGTCTCAGTCCTCTTGCAGCCTGTCTACTGCTTGATTGTTGCTCTACTCTCCACTAGAGACAAACAGGGATTCCCATGGGCTTAGAAACATTTTGGCAGTAACAACAGTAAGAGGGCTCACTGTAAGTAACAACTCTCAGAGGGCTGATCATCTTCATCCCTCTCCTCGGGGCTGTTCTCAGTCCATTCTCCACCCAGCCTGTATTTGTGCATGGGATTGCCCCGACACATGTGCAGGACCTTGCACTTGGCCTTGTTGAATTTCATGAGGTTCCCACAGACCCACCAGCCTGTCCAGGTCCCTCTGGATGGTATCCCTTCCCTCCAGCATGTCAACCACTCCACACAGCTTGGTGTCGTCGGCAAACTTGCTGAGGGTGCACTCAATCCCATTTTCCAACAAAGGTGTTAAACAGCACCGGTCCCAGTACTGACCCTTGAGGAATGCCACTCGTCACTGCTTGCCACATCAAGCCATTGACCGCAACTCTTTAAGTGCGACCATCCAGACAGTTCAGGTGCTGGGAAGCCATAGCGAAGCCCAGGAGAGTCACACCACCATGTGGTGAGCCTCGAGTCAGAGTGGTGATGGGCTTATATCTTCCCTTTCCTCCTTGAGGCCTCAGTGGAGGATTTGGCTAAAGCAAGGGGGTTATGGCTGAGGTTACTTTGTGTTGTTGATTTTGCTTATCCTGCTTTTTGGGTGTCTACATGTTGGAATCTGTAATAAAACCCCCTCTGCCTACCACCTCACGTTTGGTATCCCAAAGTGCTCCCACCATGCATGGTCAGCAAGTGCCATGAGGCAGAGCAGGGAAGCAGAGGCCTGTCGAGTGATGCACCAGCAGCCTTAGACTGGTTCATAAGTGAAGCCCAGTGTTTGGCTCCCTGTCAGAGTGACCCCTGGGAGACCTCCCTTGCTGTTTGCAGCTGTCTCTCCCAGTGCTCCTTACTCAGTTTATAGGAAAATTCCAGTGATTTTAACAGCAGTTTATAGAGCTATTGAGAACTATTGAGACGGGTTAGCTAAGAGTAAATCAAGCAGGAATCTTTGAAACCATTTAAAAAATCACTCTTCTTTCTGGGATGAGTTCTAGCAAAGACCTGGTCCTGTTTTCACTGAATTCAGGGAGAATTATCTGCCACTAAATCAAAGGAGAGCTGGTTTAATGAGAAGATGTCTATGTCAGTCCATCCTCTCTTGCTGCCTGTCGGACATAGAATCATAGAACCATAGAATTGTCTAGGTTGGAAGGGACCTTTAAGATCATTGACTCCAACCATCAACCTAACACTGCCAAAACCACCACTAAACCATGTCCCTAAGCACCACGTCTACACATCTTTTAAATACCTCCAGGGATGGCGACTCAACCACTTCCCTGGGCAGACTGTTCCAATGTTTGATAACCCTTTTGGTGAAGAAATTTTTCCTAATATCCATCCTAAACCTCCCCTGGCATAACTTGAGGCCAATTCCTCTTGTCCTATCACTTGTTACTTGGGAGAAGAGACTGACACCCATGTCTCTACACCCTCCTTTCAGGTAGTTGTAGAGAGCGATAAGGTCTCCCCTGAGCTCCTTTTCTCCAGACTAAACAATCCCAGTTCCTTCAGCTGCTTCTCATAAGACTTATTCTCTAGACCTTTCACCAGCTTCATTGCTCTTCTTTGGACCCTCTCCAGCACCTCAATGTCTTTTTTGTAGTGAGGGGCCCAAAACTGAACACAGTATTTGAGGTGCAGCCACAACAGTGCTGAGTACAGGGGAACAATCACTTCCCTGATCACCACACTATTCCTGATACAGGCCAAGATGCTATTGGCCTTCTTGGCCACCTAGGCACACTGCTAGCTCATATTCAGCCGGCTGTCGACCAACACCCCCAGAACCTTTTCTGCCGGGCAGCTTTCCAGCTGCTCTTCCCCAAGCCTGTAGCATTGCATGGGATTGTTGTGACCCAAGTGCAGGATCCGGCACTTGGCCTTGTTGAATCTCATACCATTGGCCTCGGCCCATTGATCCAGCCTGTCCAGGTCCCTCTGCAGAGTTATCCTGCCCTCAAGCAGATCAACACTCACGCCTGACTTGGTGTTGTCTGCAAACTTCCTAGTGGTGCCAAGGGACCTATCTGACCCTGGGTAATATCTTGTCCCTTGCAAGGTCCCTGCACAAGCAATGCAGGTGGTAGGGCAGGAGTTGGAAGTCCCTTCTGAGCAGGATCCATGTGCATACCTGCCCATATCTGCTGGCAGGAATGGTTTTGAGCAAATCTGCATTCATTTTTAATCCTTCCAGCAGCAGTAACCATCTTCTCATTCTACAGTTATGCAGTAACCAAATCACATGAAAAAGGAAATAAATAGGAAGTTTAAATGGAGTTAATTTCTGAGGTGCCTTATTTGAAAAATCAAATTCTCTCCAGTATCATTTTGGTGGTGTCATGGTTTAACCCCAGCCAGCAACTAAGCACCACACAGATGCTCTCTCATTTCCCCCGTGATGGGATGGGGGGAAGAAGAGTATCAGAAGAGTAAAAGTGAGAAAACTCGTGGGTTGAGATCAAGGCAGTTTAATAAGTAAAGCAAAAGCCATGCACGCAAGCAAAGCAAAACAAGGAATTCATTCACTACTTCCCATCAACAGGCAATTGTTTAGCCATCTCCAGGAAAGCAGGGCTCCATCGCATGTAATGGTTACTTGGGAAGACAAAACACCATAACTCTGAACGTCTCCCCTTCTTTCTTCCCCCCAGGTTTTTATACTAAGCATGACGTCATATGGTATGGAATATCCCTGTGGTCAGTTAGGGTCAGCTGTCCCAGCTGTGACTCCTCCCAACTTCTTGTGCACTCCCAGCCTACTCGCTGGCAGGGCATTATGAGGAGCAGAAAAGTCCTTGAGTGCTTAGCAGCAACCAAAACCACCAGTGTGCTATCAACACTATTCTCATCCCAAATCCAAAACATAGCATTATACCAGCTGCTAGTAAGAAAGTCAACTCTATCCCAGCTGAAACCATGGCAGGTTGTCATAAATTCCTTGGAGGGGGGGTGAGGCATGCCTATTGCCCATTTACTACTTAGAATCATAGAATAGGTCAAGTTGGAAGGGACCCTTGCCAGCCTATCAAAGGTAACTGGAAAGGCAAACTGCTTTCAGCATTATCTCTTGTAATGCAGGTGTTCTATCTGAAAAAGCTGCAATACTGACCTCACTTCCCAGATGCTTCATATCTACTTGAATATCTGTACTAGTCCAGTGCTGGTCAGAAGACTTGATCCCTAATCCTGAATGCTACTGAACTATCTGACCTGATCCCGCAAAATATTTAATAGAATCATTTCATTGTTTGAGCACATATAGATACATTGCATAACTAAATTTTTCCAGAAATACCTTTTTTATTTTCTAGACAGATAATTATTCGATAAAATGAAAGTTTGGGTTTACTGAAACTGTTCACTTGAACTCAGCATCAAAAAATACACCTTGAAAAGTGAAAAATTTTTGCTTCTGGAAAAAATTTTAACACCTACCTGTCTTGCTCTAATCAACATTTATTTCCTCTCTCTGGAAACATTTTAGCCAAGAAAAATAGGAAGGCGATAAAAGAAGATGTATTACAATGTAAAGTAAAAGCAAGTGAAGAGCCTTACAACTGTTAGATTTGTGAATTTTATTTATTCATAGTGCTAAATGTTATAGTATTTCCCTGGACCACATCCATAGCACTGTTTCCAAGAGGACAAAGAACTACATTATTTTGCTGGGTTGAGTTTTGTTACTTCATGCTGCTACCCAAATAGTGGATGACTGCCAGTTTCTTCATGTATATTGTTTTGGGCATAGTTACTGGTTGGAGGTCTTTCTAGAAAGGCTTTTTTTCCTTAAATAGCTATTTTTAAAGTTTGATTATTGTTTGCACTTTTAAATGTGTAAGTATCTTAGTAAGCATAGAGGTATATATCTATGTAATGTGATCTATATTTATCTCCTACTTAAGGCTGTGCATACATTCATTTTACTTAACTGTTCTTCTGGTCCTGCACAGTCCCTTACCTGTTCCAAGAGAAAGACTGTTAGTGATAGCTTTCAACTGTAACTCCCCAGCTAGAAAACAAAGCAACATAGGGAGGGGTTTTTTGTCTGTATGGGGTTTTCGGGAGGGGAGGGAAGAGGCAAAGCGTGTCCAACAAGCAACCCAAGCAAGGCTGCTGCCACCAGCTGGGTGACTTCGCAGCCTGCAGGAGATGCAGAACAAGCACAGGGCCTCTTAGCCATGCCCACCTGACCTTCAACCTCCCCACAGCTCTGAAACTGACTGTCCCTGTGGTTTACATTTGAGAAGCATTAATTTTAAGTAACATGGGTAAAAGCAGATTCTTTCTTATGTATTACAGTGTTTATTCTCTGAATTGGTCTGTAACCTACCAGCTACAGGTACTGCAGTCCAAAAAGTGCATGAGGTTGAAATGACAGAGCAGTGCAGAGATAAACTAATTGTGATGGTATAAAAGCAGGTTCCTATAATTTCAGGATAAAAAGTTACCTTAGCAAGTTAAAAATATCTATGTAGAAAAGAGGCATCACCCTGAGATCAGTTTATGACCTCATTTACACTATCAGCACCCCATCACTGATGTCAGCTTTCTGGGATTTGTACCATTTCCAGGAGAGCGCACTCTTCCACACATGCTGAGGTCCCTCAATGGCAACGGTGGCCAGTTCCTGGCCATGGAGGTTCACAGCTGAACAGCACAGGGACCCATGCACCTCTGTGTGCATATCAGCCTTCACCCCTCAGTGCTGGCTGCTTGTTGCTGTCTGGACTGATGGCTTTGCCAGATCCATCATTATCCCATGCTCAAAAACCAGGCATCCCACTTCTTGTGTGGTTAGTTCTGGGTGTTGGCTAACAAAGATATCTTTACACTAAGGGCTGCAAGTTAAGCAACACGTGGCTCTGTTGAGTTGACTTATCTAGTCGGCTACATGCCAAGAGACCCACTTATTTTCCTTATGCACCAAAACTATTTGTCTGCAACGTCCTTTCCCCGCCATCAGCCAGACTCCCCTGATGATATCTACTACTACCCTCCCTTGTCCAATGAGCTACTCACCCAGGATTTCTTCCAAACTACCTTACACAGTGTTGCTTGAAAAGGTGACACTGATATCACCAGAGATAAGTTTCGAATGTGAAATTCTGACATCCAAATGAATTTAAAATTTCTTCTTTCTCTGCTGCTGTCTTGGTGACTATGCAAGTTGTGACTGGAGCAATAACTGACAGGTTTTGGCAAGTGAAGCTTTTAAGTAACTGTTGAGGAAATTGATGACCAGAATAACAATATAAAACACTTTAAAGAGGAATCGAATGAGTCACACTCATCTTTTATATTAAGAGATAAAAAAATGTTCATTTTTTTGCAGACTTTTACCATCTTATGGAGGGGAAACGTGCAGATCCTTGCATGACATATTCTGCCATCAGTTAGTGGGGAAATCAGCTGTCTTCAGTGGGGATATGTGGGTATAACTGAGGGCAGTATCTAGGTCTATGTCATCAATCTCACTGTCATGGTTTGGGCCAGACTGGCCACTGAAACAAATGACAGATGCTCTCCCCCACCGCTCTCGCCAAGGAGAGGAGGGAGAGAGAGAAAGAGACTTATGAGTTTAGAAAAAAACTAAACTACTTTAATGAAAATATTAATAAATCAATAAAATCATTTTAAAAAGAAAATAATGAAATATATACAATATATACAAAACTGTATCAAGCTCCCAGGATGACAATCACGTCACCTGCAGGCACTGGGAACGTCCCAGACTGGACTCAGTGACGGACGGGAACTGGATTCCGGATCTGGATTCAGGATCGGGATCAAAGGCAGATAAAGAGACAGAGTCCTCCTCGGACACCAACCATTGAAGAAAGCGGGCTGACCCTTTGATCCCTCAGCTTTTATACTGAGCATGAGGTAGATGGAATGGGACCCTGTTGGTCAGGTTTGGGTCACCTGTCCTGTCCGCTCCTCCCCTCTATGCTTTTCTGCTTCCGACCCTCCAACAGGGCAAGTAACAAAGTTAGCTGGCCTTAGGTATTAGAACAATAGGTATAAGCAAGAGCCTCTCTGCATACCGTTCCTTGGCATAAATTACAAATAATCAGGTCGTATCACTCTGAGAGCAAACAGTGTTAATTTACATAAACTATAAACATATGTTTTATCACTCTGAGAGCAAACAGTGTATGCACAATATGCTGTTAATTTCCATAGTTAGAAGAGGCTTAGCTGTAAAGTAAAATTACAAAACAGAAAATTGGTTGTTTTACCTCAAACCAGTACATTCCACCCCTTATTCCATACCATTTGCATCATGCTCAGATAACTATTCCTTTTTATCTATCAAATCTATACACACACAGATATATATAGAGATATGCGCAGGTCACTCATCTATGATTTATACTTATACACAAAAGTTCACTAAGTACATTTAGTTAATAACTGTAGGATTTCATCTATTATGGCAGTCTCTAAGGGCAGGAAAGGTAGTATGAAATTCATCATGGTTTGTATCCACAGGTAGCATGTCCACCTCGAAGAGCTTCCTGGATGCCACTTGATGAAGCTAGCTCAGGTTTCATCACCACTATGTTATCCTGAAAAACACTGATTGAACACTGTTAGTGTTATATAACAGTTAACATCATACAGTTCAGAATTGAGCATTCTCACCCAGCGTTAAATTTCCTTGAGGTACACAATGAACTTCTGCATTCTTCCGCATCACCCACCAAGTACATCCAGGTCCTTGAGCAAAAACAGTCCCACGAATGGGTTTGCCTTTGCCCCAAGTAGGAAAAACCCAAACAGTTTTCCCTAACAAATTCCTTTCATGCACCACAGGGACTTTATCCCCTTCTACAGCATGTAAAAGGTCTGATTGAGCAGGACAAGCTCAAATGATGGATCCCCTGGTGTTAACTAACCAGGCAGCTTCCGCTAAATGCTTGTCCCAATTTTTAAAGGTTCCACCACCTATTGCTTTCAGGGTGGTTTTTAATAGTCCATTGTATCGCTCAATTTTCCCAGAAGCTGGTGCATCACAGGGGATACGATATATCCACTAAATGCCACGTGTTTTGGCACAATTACTGATAAGATTGTTTTTAAAATGAGTCCCATTGTCTGACTCCATTCTTTCTGGAGTGCCATGTCGCCACAAGACTTGCTTTTCAAGGCCCAGGACGGTATTCCGGGCAGTGGCATGGGGTACGGCATAGGTTTCCAACCATCCGGTGCCTGCTTCCACCATTGTAAGCACATAGCGCTTACCCTGGCGGGTTTGAGGGAGTGTGATGTAGTCAATTTGCCACGCCTCCCCATACTTATGTTTCAGCCATTGTCCCCCATACCACAAAGGGTTTAACCTTTTAGCTTGCTTGATTGCGGCACATGTTTCACAATCATGGATAACCTGCGCAATAGCATCCAAAGTTAAATCCACCCCTCGGTCATGGGCCCATTTATAGGTTGCATCCCTTCCTTGATGACCTGAAGTGTCGTGGGCCCACCGAGCTAAGAATAGTTCACCCTTATGTTCCCAGTCCAAGTCTGTCTGGAAAATTTTAGCAGCCTGATCCACTTGTTGATGATTTTGATGTTCCTCAGTGGCCCGACTCATGGGTATGTGGGCATCTACATGACGTACCTTTATGACTAGGTTCCCTAGCCGGGCAGCAATGTCTTGCCACATTTCAGCAGCCCAGATGGGTTTACCTCTGCGCTGCCAGTTGCTCTGCTTCCACTGCTGTAACCACCCCCGCAGAGTATTTGCCACCATCCATGAATCAATATAGAGATAGAGTATTGGCCACTTTTCTCATTCAGCAACATCTAACGCCAGCTGGATGGCTTATACCTCTGCAAATTGACTCGATTCACCTTGTCCTTCAGCAGCTTCTGCGACTCGTCGTGTAGGACTCCACACAGCAGCTTTCCACCTTCTATGCTTTTCTACAATACAACAAGACCCATCAGTAAACAGAGCATACTGTTTCTCATTATCGGAGAGATGATTATACAGTAGGGCTCCCTCAGCATAAGTCACCACCTCTTCTGGTGGCATTCCGAAGTCTTTGCTTTCAGGCCAATTTGTGATCACTTCTACGATTCCTGGATGATTTGGGTTTCCTATTCGAGCTCGCTGTGTGATTAAGGCAACCCACTTACTCCAGGTAGCGACAGTTGCATGATGAGTAGAAGGAACTTTACCCTTGAACATCCAGCCCAGTACTGGTAACGAGGGCGCCAGGAGGAGCTGTGCCTCAGTACCAATTCCCTCTGAAGCAGCTCTAACTCCTTCATATGCTGCCAAGATTTCTTTCTCAGTTGGAGTATAGTTGGCTGCGGAGCCTTTGTATTCCCGAGTCCAGAATCCTAGGGGTCGACCTCGAGTCTCCTCTGGTGCTTCCTGCCAAAGGCTCCAGGTAGGGCCATTGTCCCCAGCTGCAGTATAGAGCACATTTTTAATGCCCTGTCCTGTTCGGACTGGTCCAAGGGCTACTGCATGCACAAACTCTTGTTTAATTTGCCCAAAGGCTTGTCGTTGCTCAGGGCCCCACATAAACTCATTTTTCTTTCGAGTCACTTGATAGAGAGGTTTCACAATCTGACTATAACCTGGAATATGCATTCTCCAGAAACCCACAACACCTAAGGAGGCTTGTGTTTCCTTTTTGTTAGTAGGTGGGGACATAGATGTTATTTTGTTAATCATGTCCATTGGGATTTGGCAACGCCCATCTTGCCACTTGATTCCCATAAACTGGATCTCTTGTGGAAGTCCCTTGACCTTACCTCTTTTTATAGCAAAACCTGCTTTCAGAAGAATCTTAATGATTTTCTTACCTTTCTTGAAAACTTCTTCTGCTGTGTTACCCCACACAATGATGTCATCGATGTATTGTAGGTATTCTGGAGCTCCACCCTTCTCCAGTACAGTCTGGATCAGTCCATGGCAACCAGTAGGGCTGTGTTTCCACCCCTGGGGCAGTCGATTCCAGGTGTACTGGACACCCCTCCAGGTGAAAGCAAACTGTGGCCTGCACTCTGCTGCCAAAGGAATAGAGAAAAAGGCATTAGCAATGTCAATTTTAGCATACCATTTGGCTGCCTTTGACTCCAGTTCATAGTGAAGTTCTAGCATGTCTGGCACAGCAGCACTCAGTGGTGGTGTGACTTCATTCAGGCCACGGTAGTCCACTGTTAGTCTCCAGTCCCCATCAGAGTTTCGCATTGGCCATATAGGGTTGTTAAAGGGTGAGCGAGTCTTGCTGATCACTCCTTGGCTCTCTAGCCGTCGAATCAGGTGATGGATGGGAATCAGGAAGTCCCAGTTGGTGCGATAGTGTCGTCGATGCACCGTGGCAGTAGCAATTGGCACCTGCTGATCTTTAATCCTCAGCAGTCCCACAACAGAAGGGTCATCTGAAAGACAGGGCAAGGTAGACAGCTGTGTAACATCCTCAATCTCTACAGCTGCTATAACAAAAGCCCACCAATACCCTTTGGTTCTTTGAAATGCCCTCCTGTCCTCTCCATAGTCCCAGAGGCAAAACCACAGGATATCCTGTGGCATGTTCTTTCTTTTTTGAGCAGGTTTCATAGGAGGGCGTCTGCTCCTAACTGCTGTGATGTGGGTCCATGCAGGGGAAGAGTGAGATATTTCCTCCATCATAGACAGTTTATCAAAGTTTCTCATTTTTCTCAATTATTTTCTCAGTTTTATCATTCAATTTTTCCACAGCTGCAACAGGGAGGGGATGAGAGAGAATGTCTTCATACTGTTGTACTCTGTTAGCCACTTCATTTACAGATCATCATCAGATAGTCCCCAGATCAGCATTGACAAAAAGTGGGAATACATTGATGGTGCACTCCACACAAACTTCCGCAACATAGGTCGTTTGCATGGCATTTCATCAGGGTCTACATTCACTTGCCAGTCACCATAAATCACCTCTCGCACAGCCAATTCTCTCAGGTATTTAATACCTTTCTCCATGATGGTCCATTTGCTTGGGCGGCATTCAATATCACCCTTAAAGGGATACCTGCCTTTTACGGCTGACACCAGTTGCCTCCAGAGACTGAGTGCTTGTCTTTCTTCCAATTGCTTTATCGATATCTCCGTCTCTGGCCAGGTTTCCCAACTGCCTAGCTTCTCTGCCATCTAAATCCATGGTATCAGCCCCATTATCCCAGCATTGGAGCAACCAGGAGATGAGTGTCTCACCTTCATGATGGCTAAACTCCTTCCTCATATTTCGCAAATCCTTCATAGAGAAGGATTTAACGATTACCTCTGCATCTGATTCCTCCTCCTGTGCTGATGCTGACTCTCCCTGATTTGCTTGAGAAGGACCAGCAGGGTTTCGGGTGATTTGATCATGGCCTGATTTACAGAACACCAGGCCTGCTGGTAGCAGATGGGAAAAGCCTATCTCACAGGGGGAAGAGGGTTGTAGGACTAGAGTTAACAGGGCTCATTGAGAGACCTTTAAACTAGACTGGAAGGGGGATGGGGATGTAACTGGGCTCACTAGAGAGGCACCTGAGTGTAGTAGATCAGCACTTGTGGGGCAGGATGTTAGTACTTTTGAAAATCAGAAGGCCCCCCAGCCCTCAAGGGCTATACACTCATTGGCCTCTGAAATGCCTGTACACTAATGCACGCAGCATGGGGAACAAACAAGAGGAGTTGGAGATCTGTGTGAGGTCACAGGGCCATGATATCATTGCAATTACTGAGACATGGTGGGATAGCACACATGACTGGAATGCTGTCATGGAGGGCTATGTTCTCTTTAGGAAAGATAGGCTAGCGAGGCAAGGTGGGGGAGTTGCTCTTTATGTGAGAGAGCAACTGGAATGTACTGAGCTCTCCCTGGGGGCTGATGATGAGCAAGTTGAGAGCTTGTGGGTAAGGATCAAGGGGCAGGGTAACAGGGGAGACACTGTTGTGGGTGATTATTACAGGCCACCTGATCAGGATGGGGAAGTTGATGAGGCCTTCTACAGACAGGTGAAAATCGCCTCACAATCACAGGCCTTGGTTCTCATGGGGGACTTCAACTTCCCTGATATCTGCTGGGAAGGCTACGCTGCTAGACATGTACAGTCCAGGAGGTTCCTCCAGTGCATCGATGATAACTTTTTGACTCAGGTGGTGGAGGAGCCCACAAGGAGAGGTGTACTAGTGGACCTAGTACTGACAGACAAAGAGGGACTGGTGGAGGATGTTAAGGTTGGGGGCAGACTTGGCTGTAGTGATCATGAGAAGACAGAGTTCAGGATAAAGTGCAGTATGCACAAAATGAAAAGTAGGGTTGAAACCTTAGATTTCAGGAGGGCTAACTTTGAGCTCTTCAAGGAATTGCTGGGAGAAATCAAATGGGAGAGGCTCTAGAGTGTAAGGGGGCTCAAGACAGCTGCCTGGTATTCAAGCACCACCTCCTCCAAGCTCAGGATAGGTGCATCCCTAAGAGCAAGAAATGGGGCAAGGGAAGCAGGAGACCTGCATGGCTGAGCAGGGAGCTTCTGAAAAAGCTCAGGTGGAAGAAGGGAGTTTACAGGATGTGGAAGAAGGGGCTGACAGCTTGGGAAGAGTATAAGAATGCTGTCAGGGTATGCAGGGATGAAACGAGGAAAGCCAAGGCAGCCTTGGAAGTGAACCTATCAAATCCAATAGGAAGGGTTTCTTTAAGTATATAGGAGGCAAAAGGAAAATTAGGGAAAATGTGGGCCCACTGTTGAACAAGACGGGTGTTGTGGTGACCGATGATGCAGAGAAGGCAGAGTTGCTGAATGCCTTCTTTACTTCTGTCTTCACTGCTTGGGACAGCTCTCGGGAGTCCCAGACTTTGCGGGTAACAGAGAATATCTGGAGGAAACATGACTTTCCCCTGGTCAAAGAAGAACAAGTTAGGGAACAATTAAGTAAACTGGATATCCACAAGTCCATGGGGCCTGATGGGATGCACCTGTGAGTGCTGAGGGAGCAGGAAGAAGTCATTGCTGGGCTGCTCTCCATCATCTTTGAAAGGTCCTGGAGAACAGGTGAGGTGCCTGAGGACTGGAGGAAAGCCAATGTCACTGCAGTCTTCAAAAAGGGCAAGAAGGATGACCCGGGAAACTACAGGCCTCACCTCCATCCCTGGAAAGATGATGGAACAGCTTGTTCTGGGCATCATCTCCAAGCATCTGGAGGAAAAGAAGGTTATCAGCAGTCGTCAACTTGGATTCACCCAGGGGAAGTCATGTCTGACTAATCTGATAGCCTTCTATGATGGCGTGACTGGATGGGTGGATGAGGGGAGGGCAGTGGATGTTGTCTACCTTGACTTCAGCAAGGCTTTCAACACTGTCTCCCACATCATCCTCACAGGCAAGCTTAGGAAGTGTGGGTTAGATGAATGGACAGTGGGGTGGATTGAACAGTGGCTGACAGATAGAGCTCAGAGGGTTGTGGTTAGTGGTGCAGAGTCTAGTTGGAGGTCGGTAATAAGTGGTGTCCCTCAGGGGTCAGTGCTGGGTCCAGTCCTGTTCAATATATTCATCAATGACCTGGATGAAGGGATAGAGTGTACCCTCAGCAAGTTTGCTGATGATACAGAACTGGGAGGGGTGGCTGACACACCGGAAGAAAAACCTGATGAAATTCAACAAGGGCAAGTGTAGGGTGCTGCATCTGGGGAAGAATAACCCCATGCATGAGTACAGGTTGGGGGCTGACCTCCTGGAGAGCAGCTGTGTGGAAAGGGACCTGGGAGTCCTGGTGGACAACAGGATGACCATGAGGCAGCAATGTGCCCTGGTGGCCAAGAAGGCCAATGGCATCCTGGGGTGCATCAAGCAGAGTGTGGCCAGCAGGTCGAGGGAGGTCATCCTCCCCCTCTACTCTGCCCTGGTGAGGCCGCATCTGGA